>VWZP01003405.1:3682369-3875171 GCA_013396995.1 Dicaeum eximium
TGAGCGTACCGCTAGTAATGATTTCTGTGGGAACAAAGGGTGTTGCTTATTAAAATGAAAAGTCAAACATTGTCGTTTCCATTAATTAAATGTCAGATTAGCCTAATCTTCTTTATAAATATTGGATATAATCTATTTACAGAGAGAAATCAGATCTGCAGATGCTGGGGAAGGAGTGTGGGGGTATATTTCTCGTTGCTTTGCAGAAATCAGATGGGGTGGGGGAGCTGGGGTGGGTCAGACCTGCAGCTGGGACCCCAAAACAAAGCAGATTTTACTGAATACAAGGAGCACAGGGATATAGGTACCTCTTCTGAAGGAATAGGTGAGTCTTGAGAAAGGGAAAAAAGCTCTTCTGGAGAGTTTCCAAACTGAGGAGTCTGAGATTGAGATTTCCAAATGCCCAGAGACTGAACATGAGTGGAATCCATCAACGTGGGCTATGCACCAAAAATACACGAATAAAAGGAGCAAAGGAATGTTTTAGAAAACCATAGAATTGTTTAGGAAAACCCCCAAAGATAACAGAGTTCAGCCACTCCCCCAGCACTGCCCCATGTCCCCAGTGTCACATCTGTACACCTTTTAAACCTTTCCAGGGCTGTTGACTTCAGCACTCTTCAACTTCCTCTACTGCAAAACCCAACTTCCAGTTCAGGTGTGAGTTACTCTTTGTCCCAGGCTTGGCAAAGCTTTTCACCCCTCTTCTCCCTGTGTTTTGGGAAGGGGCAATAGAAAAGAAATGGGATTTTCAACATGCACATCAATCTGTACACAAGAATTGAGTAACCCAAGCCTAAATCCTCCTAAAACCCTTTCATCATGTCAGGATGCTTTTTGATTTTCCTTCTAAATGTAGTTATCCACTCAGAATTACTGTGTTCAGCGCAAGTTTAACAGGAGTGCTGAGGGTCTGCAGTGACTGTGTTAATCCCAGTTAGCCTGGAAAATACTATAAAAACTTTTGTCATAAATGACCAACATTAGGAGCCTGGCAAAATGATAAATTGTCCAAATGAGGGGATGAGAGGAAAATGAATGAATTATTGAAGTCAAGTATAATAGAGGCGTATGGATACCTATAGTCATTACAAGAAAATGTTATGTATTACATTTAATTAAGCCCAAACAGGTAATAGTGCATTATTCATGCAGAGATAGTCATCTAATGAGAGCTGCTTCTCCCTTGCATTAGTGCAGCACTGTTGACTGTTTCATTGCTGTACACTGAATTCTTGGAGAGGTGTCTTTGTCCCAGTTACAGCTGAATTCTGAGGACATCAGGATTCTGCTGAGGAGTAACCCTGGTAATCCATAATTCCAAAATTACAGCTCTTTTTATGAGAGATTTTAAAGGCTACCACTGCAGAAGGAGGTGCTCTTTGAGTTCTCCCTCTGCTTTTAGCAGGACATCATAATCTGTTTTGTGTTCTCTCAATTTGTCATCGTGAATTTAATTTCCAATAATTTAAAGGTAAAACATTTAGGGCAGGAAATTCCTAAAATTATCTGCTCAGGCCAGCACCGATGTTGGGGTGATGCTGCAGCTGAAGAGCAGCTTCACATTTAAAGCATCATTTTCTTAGAGTAAAATCTAACCTTCGAAATCTTTCTTATGCATAATCCACCTTCTTGCAGAAATAATTATTTTACAGGCTGGTGGAGTTCTCTCATTTTGTGTGCAGCTTAAAAATAAGCTCATCTGTAACCACAAACACTTAAGAACCTTTTCATATTCCTTGTTTGGAAGCTTTCAGGCACGGAAAGAGGACAACTCATTGCAAAATGATAGGTTGGAAATTCAGTTTGGCTTATCTGGATTTTTTTCCCCTGCTGTTTAATGAACAGGTATTTTCTAAAAAGATAAAAAAGTTGCAAAACCAGGAATATAAAGCAGTGATTCTTTTTTTTTTTTTGGTTAAACTTTAGGAGCCCTTCTCTCCAAACGTGGTGGGTGAAAGTGGTTTATAAATAAAGTCCTCAACAGAGAGCGTGTGGCTGGAGATGCCACCTCTCTTCAAAGACTTGTTTCTACCTCATGAAAGATGAATTTGTGTGGAAAAAGCACACATTGGCTCTGAAATTCTGATTTGTCTACAGACCTGTTCAACCTCTGTCATTTGAGAGGTAAAAAGTCGAAAAAGTAATTTTTAGAAAGCTCATCCTGGCATGAGAACACAGAAAATCTTCTGACCAGTGGGGTGAGTGCAGGAGGTGAGGAGCTGGAGGAAACAGGCCTGCTCTGTCCTTTAATTCCACCAGGTTGTTCTTTCCTGTCTTTCCTACTTGGGACCATGAAATTCAGAGAGTTTAAGAAATCATCATAATCTGGGAACAGGTTAATAATTTCTCCTTGGGATTGTTAGTTTATTAAATAACTAAACCTTAGTTCCTCTTAACATGGGACACGGCCATAAGATAATTAATTACTGTGTCAGAGCCTGAAAATAGTTGGTTTCACTGTGTTTTAAAAACATTTCATTTGAGGTTATTTATAGAAAAATATTGTTTAATTTCCAGGCTATTGTGCCACACCTTTATGTTTTACAAGGTGGGATTTGCCTTCCCTGATGTGTGAAATCCCCCTCCAGTTTCTCAGCAATCTCGCCAAAAGTCTCTTTTTAAAAACCCACATTTGAGCAGACTCTGCTGGTTCTGCAAGAAACACGTTTGGTGTGGTGGGGAAGGGCCCAAGGGAAGCAGGAACGTGAGGGAATCCCTGTTGGGGCTGGAATCTTTTGGGGAGAGGGTTTTTGGGGCCGGGGGATGCTCTGAGCCCCGCGTGGGATTCTCCACAGCTTTAGTTACTGGTACAGCTCTGCTTGTGAGAAACACCCGAGGAAAAAGGGAAAGCAGCAGCTCTTCCCATGGGTTTTCCAGGCAGCAATTATTAGAAAACTGCATCCAGTGAGCTTTGCTGACAAAAATCACTCCAAGAATGTTATACAGAAAAGATTTTTACCTCCTTCCATCCTCTCCAATAGTGAAAAAAAACTGTCCTTTTTTCTACTTGGTTGTGATTCAACCTGCCCTCCTAGAAGATGAACCTGTGGTTAAAACTAGTTTTGGGTCATGTTGTTTTTCCCCCTGAGCATCAGGAGCCAGATGTTTTCAGTGCAGAGGAAATTAATGGCCTAAATAATGAATATATTGAAGTGCTGCAGCCACAGTCCATCTGCTGCTTTAGGCACTGCTGTTGGGGAAGCAGGATCAGTCCCTTTTTAATTTTTGGAGTATGTTTGTTATAGATCTTGTAAATGTGAATAAAAGAAAGATTAGACTGGTCTGTGAGGAGTAAGGAATGATGTAGAGGGATTGTGGCAGCTTGGAATAGCTGGAGAAATCACGTGGATCCCAGTTTTTCATGGCAGCTCCGTGGTGTCCTGACCCATCCCTGCACTGAGGGAGGACTTTGGTCCCTCACCAGACTGAGTCCTGCAGCTCCTGTTCCAGCACTGTCCACCTGGGAATGCTGGGAACCCTTTATTCCAAGAATGTTTTTGTTGTGACCCCACAGGAAGCTGTAATGACCATTCCAGAGCACCCTGACAATAATATTTTATATAAAAAGCTGTGTGGGCAGAGCCCTGGGGGGGGAGAGGCACTAGAATAGAAAACAACCACGACATTTTAATTTGTTTTCCTGGAAGTTCTCTTTTAAGTTGTTTTGGGTTTTTTTTTCCTTCATTGTTATACATGGAAATTCCCACAGAAAGGCAGGACATTTCCAAAGTCCAAAGATGGTGATACCTTGACAAATAATGGTCTTCCAGCTGATTTTGTGTTCTCACAGTTTGGGTGCTTGGCTGGAGTCTGTTCTTTTGGATGTGCCACGTCCATGACTTGATTCCATCACTTTGATTTCAAGTCCAGTGAAAATTTGCTCTTTAAATCTTGGAATTCACCTTTTTACAGTTTTCCTCTGTCCTTGATTTACAGAATGTCCAAATGCTTGCCACCAGAACAGCCTAGCAAAGTTCCATCTCTCCACCAGCCTTTTGTCATAACCAGACTGACCTGGCCCACCCAGCTCTGTGTAGCTACAACCCCAAATATCTCTGTAATGAAATAAAAACCATTCCTAAGTCCAGGTCAGAGCAGTTGGAAGGTCAACTTCCTGCTATTCTGTGATAAATCTAGGAATAAGAATTTATTTGCTGAAAGTGTGTGAGAACTGCACACAGATCCAGTATTAGAGAACAGCAGAACCAAGGATAAAAATAATTTTTTGTTCATTTGAATCCTGAGACTTAAAGATTGCTGCTACAGAGGTTGGCAAAAATACGCTTTTAGTGGGCTGGGAGGGAAATCTGTAAAACATACCCAGGTATAAATGGAAATTGAGAGTTTGAATGTATACAGTGTTTATTTATGTTTTGGAAACATCAGGGGGTCTGCCTGGGTAAGGAACTGGGTGCTCGAGAGAGTGGGAAAAGATGCACAGGAACTCTTCAAAGTTCTGGTGGTTTGAAAGTCACAGGAAGGGAAGAGGTCTGCCTCCTATGGAGAGAAAATATTTTCTTGCACCAGGTCAGTGATCTTCAAATGAAGGAAAAAAAAAAATCTGCAAGTAGGTTTGGAGATATTGGAGAGCAACATCTCCTAAGAAATCCTTTCAGGGAATTGGCCCAGTGGTCTGAGTCAACAATGGGGTTTTATAGCACTGCCCATGTGGGGATGATGCTGGAGGAGCCTTTCTGGGCTCCTGCATAAGCCTGGAATGGTGGAAATATTCATCTACACACTCATAAGTGGGGATTTTTGCCCAGTCTGCAGAATACAGACGTGAAACCAAGGTGATACAACGCCAGGAGCCGGGGGTGTGCTGTGAAAAGCAGAATTTAGGCTGGATAATTTAAGCTCTGGTTCGTGCTCTTGTACCTCTGCCCCGACCCCGGTTTTGTTCAGCTGGTACCAACGTGTCAGGCTGGATTTTCAGCCCATTTAATCATCTGCCTCTACCTTTGCCTGTGTTTGTTTCTATCACCAGGCTAAAAAGCCTGCTCTGAGCGGGTTATTGGATGAGGCAGCGCTCTGTGAGCTGCAGAGCACTTTCCCTTAGTGGTGATAAAATGGTGATAAAAACCAAAAGTGACACTTCAAACGCGCGCCTGCTTTTGAGCTTCGGTGCATATTGCTTTTTCTCCCCCAAACACAACTCTTTATTTTCTCCCTTCGACAACTGATGGCTTTGAAAGAGAAGAAGGATGCACATATGGCACAGCAAGTCTTCCCAATATCTACTGGTATGATCTGCAGAAATGATGTGAGCCATCAACATATTTGAGCCTAAAGAAGCTCCTAATATTTAGAGAGAGTATTTTTTCTGCTGGAAAGGTTTCCAGCTCAGCTGTTTCTGTGGCTTGGACTCACCAGTATCCTGCAGCTGCCTTGGGGGGATGCAGAATTATATTAAAATTGTTTGGATTTACCTCTTTACTAGGTTTGCAGCAGCTTTGCATCACCCAAGAGCTCGATTTCAGGTTGCCCCCTGCCTCCCTTCCCACCCTCCCTCTGATGGCCTAAACCAGAATAAGAGTTGCTGCATTAATAATTCTCTCCTTTTAATTAATTAAAGAGGCTCAGAACATGGATGTGTTGAAGTATGGCTGCAGGGAACACTGGCAGGGTAAAACAGAGCCTGGGAGAAGTTCCCTTGGGAGGCTCCATGGAGCTGCCCTGCCGTGACCCCACTGCTGGTGCCCCAGTCTGACCTGGTTCCAGCTTCTTCCCCAAACCCTAATTTTTACCTCACTCATCTTTTCTTCCTTTCTCTCTCCATATTAAGCTTTCTGACAGTCTAAACGATTGTGTTTGAAGGAAGAAAACCCTTTTTGCTGCCCATTCTCTGCCCTCAGCTCCTAAATCTGGGCACCTTCACAAAGCAGCGCAGGGCAGAGAGGGTAACACTGTCCCCTGTCATTTGTCTCGAAGCCTCTCCTCATGTTCATTTCTGTCTGTGCTTAAAGCATTTTTCCACGCTGCCTCTGCTGTTTTTCTGCAGCCTGGGGGCAGGAGAGGCTCTGGGTGCTGCAGGATCCCTTTTAAAGCAGAGTTCTTTAAGGATGCTGTGCAGGAATCGGAGCTCTGAGAAGGACCAAGGCTGATGAAAGATTCAGGAAAGTGGGTTGGAGACAGGGCTGGAGGAGCTGGGTTTGCTGGCAGAAAAGTCAATATCTCTGTCTCTCTGTTGGGCTTAGGAAAAGAAGGAATTAGCTTCCTTTGCAGCAAAGATTTTGGATAAAAAGGGTTGTTAAATATTAAGACAAGTCTCCTCAGAAACTGAGGGCTTCTCTGAGTTTTTATGAACAGATTTGTCAAATTCCTGCCGGTTAAAATGTAGGTGAAGTCCTTTCTCCTTGGTTGGCAGGGAAGTGAACTCAAACTTCCTACCACCTTTCTCTTCTTCTAATGTCTGTGTAAACACAGGAGCAGAAAAATCTTGCCTTTTTCCACACAGGGCTGTGGAAAAATCAAGTCTGGTATGGTTAATATTTTATAACTGCTCTAAGCTATAAAAAAATTGGCACTGCTTCCAAAGTTGCTGCGGAATGGATGGATAATTTATAAGAAAAATGTGGGGACTGTCCCATCTTCTGTTTTCAAAACCTGCCAGGTTGGAATTATGATCCCTAAAGTGCCTGTTTTGATTTGGGGGGGCTGAAGTTGATAAGGACCTGTGCAAGTGTCACAATAACCTTGCAGAAAACTTCATTAATGTGCAAATCCCTTGGAAATAGCCAAAGATTTCCTTCCCATTTAATGCAACATCAGCCCATGGCAGGTAGAACCACAAATAACTCTTGTGAGTGCTGAAAGAGGGGGTTTAGGTGTGGTGGTTGATACCTGACGATGTGCAGGTGTTATAATAAATGCACAGAGGCTCTTTTAAGATTAAACATTTAGAGAGTTGTGTTTGCCATGGTTTCTTGTGCTTGGCCAGGGCTCGGGGCAAGCTGGGCTGGTGAAAGGTGTCCCTCCAAGGCAGGGGGTGGCACTGGGTGGGATTTAAGGTCCCTCCCAACCATTCCATGATCCTGTGGTTCAGCTCCCTGTCCACATCCCCTCCTCAGCCCTTTGAATGCCCACAGCTCACCCCACTGCACCTCCCTGAAAATCCCCCAGTGAGAAAAGGAAGAGCAATTCATTAATTTTTTTTTTCCCCGTTTGGTTCTGTCATAACCTTAGCACAGCTTAAAAAACCGAATTTTGCATTTCATGATTTGTTCTTCCCACACACACGCACATATTCCCACTCCCCCTCAATGAGGTAATTGCATGACAACTAGATTAATATCTTTTACATACTTATTAAACTCAATAAGTGGTCCTGCGCAAACAATTGATATTTAATTACCGTATTATCATCCTACTAAATTTTAATTACTATTCATTTAAAATACCTCATATGTTATCGTTCATGGTAATGTGGATTTGTTTCTCTGTAAATGTTTCTCTGTAAATCCTAAATTCAGGTTGAAGTAACCTGCAAAGTGATTTGGGTTTCTCAGGGCAATGGGAGGTTTAATGCAGGTCCAAGGTATTCCAGTGTGATATAGAAAGGGGAAAATTGAACCACCAGTTGGTACTGGTCCAATTAAAAAACGTGGTTTTGAACCAAAATTCAGAAAAGGTTGAGTGACTTTACCTTTCAAACCGCCTTTCAATGTCATTTCAGCTTAAAAGATCTTAAACCAAGAGAAATTAATAATTAGCAGCTGACAATAGCTGATTGTTATGAACTAGAACAGTTCCAAACTAGGCAAGGAATGTGAAAAAAGCCTAAAATCACAATTCTATGATAAACTTACCCCTTCCACTGATCATTGTTTTTACCTCTGACAAGTATCAATTTTCTAGATCTCATCCATGAGTCACTTAATTACTCCTCAGAGAAAGGAAAATATGTGGTAATTTTTGTAGTGAAAAAACAACCCCCTTTGAGGTAAAATCATCACACCTGCAGCAGGAGGCAGAGATTGGGGTCTCATGATCGGATTTGCCTAAATCTCTTTTGTTTTGTAATTTATTTATCGAGGTTTTAAAATAACAGGGCTTTATTATCTGTATTTGTGAGTACAAGAAGTGGAGCAGTTGTTGATGACTCTGCTGAGAAAGGTCACGGGCTCTGAATCAGAGCACTTTGCTCAGCTCCTTCTTGCTCTTACATTCATTGAAATTAAATCTCTTCAGAGAGCTCTTCAAACCCATTGTGCTTTTCACAACCAGGCACGTGAAACTATTAATATCTGTACTCTGGCAGCAAGATTTCCCAAATTTCTGCAGAATCTCTCTTTTTTTCTCCTCGTTTTTGCAATTTCTCTAGGTGGTCCTTGACCCCATCTATTTATTTTCATTGTGAAAAAACAGGTTCAGCTTGTTCCTTATAAAATTTATATGGTCTCTTTTTTCACCTAAAACATATTTTGTGAGAAGGAAGTTTAGTAACAGCTTGGAAAAAGCTTCTTTCCACATGGTTTGGTAATTTGAGGGGATTCAGTTTTGTGGGGTTATTTTTGTTGTTGCTTAGTTATCTTCCAGAAAAGTCCATGGAAAGGATCAGCTTTCTTGTATCAATATGCTAAAAATACACTTTTTTGCTGCAACCACGAGATTTTTCTTTGGCAATTAATTGTGTGACTCAGTCCCATAAGCTCCTGTAATGACTTCATGGGCTGTCAGTGATATATAACCTATTGACTTTGCTTTGGTTGTGGGACTATTCCTTTCCTGATTGATTTAATCATTCCATGCTACCTTTATCTCTCTCCTTGCTCTTATGAAACACGATTGACTCCCTGATCTTCAAAGGACTGATCCAAGGGCAGGGGAAATCAAGGGGAGGACGTGGCAGCCCTCAGATGTCTCCTGGTTTTGCTCCTGCCTCAGGTGGACTTTACTCATGGATAAATTCCAGAACAGATCTCTGAGTATGGTAAAATAATAATTATGTGGGTTTCTATTGGTGTATTTATCATAATGGAGAACAGGCAATTTTCCCTCTTCACAAAGAACCAGAATTGAGTTCCTGGGGGAATTATTGCCTTACTAATTACACCAGGTCTTATTCATTTTTTACTGGGAAAAACCAGTAAACCCATTCCCTTCAGGTGAGTAAGTTTGCATGAATTGTGAAGTCTCGGGATTGGCATTTCTATAAATCAGGGGGAAAACCAGAGCTGTTGGTGGCCTGTGTATCATGGGCATAGCAGAGCCTTAATTTCCTTAGGAACATTTAATATGCAAACACTTCCCCGAGACCAATTTACTGATTGGGATGAAATTTATACAATATATTCATGGTAGGAACTCTTGAACTTGAAACATTTAAACCAGTGCTGGACTTTTGAGGGGATGAACCCCATGGCAATGAAGCCATGGAGGGAGGGGCACGGGGAAACCCAAAATGTGTCCCTGTTGTGGTTAAATAACCAATAAAGGACAAAATAAATAAATAAATAATGGGATGAATGACAGAAAAGACAAATTTGCTGACCTGGGCTTCGGTGCGCTTAGACCCCGTATATTGTAATTTTTATAACACATATTCACTGTAACACTTCAACTAAGAGAGTTTGTGTATTAAATGATGTTAGATTAGGATATTTAATGGCTTATAGGATCTAGGGAGGACCCAGGAGGCTAATTTGTTTGCATTAGTTGGACGGGTCAACTGCTTCAAACATGCAGATTATAGAACTACTGGTAGATTGCATTACACAATTTAAATAAATAGTAGCAATTTGTCAATGTCATCTTAGCTTCAACATTTTCCTTTTAAACCCCGGGAAATAGTGGCTCCAATTAAATTGACCTTTTCTTTTCTGCATCTTCATGTTATTAGTAGATAATGCTTAGTCTTTTAGCAAGTAAAAAAAAAAAACTAAAAAAAAAAGGCAAGGAATAAAAATAATTCCAAACCAACGAGGCACTTGTAGGAAACTTTCTAAGGGAAAATGACATTTTTTATAAACAACTGAACCCCATTTAGCCAGCCAGTAAAGTTTACAAGTCAGATATACATATTTGTGTCAGGAATAAATGGAGACACATGAATCGCTGGATCTCAGTGATTAAACCTGTGGTTTCAAGAGACAGTTGCAGGTTCTTGGCATGGCAAAGATTCTGGTTGGATTATTCATTTTGGAGTAAAATGGTTAAATCATCCAGATGTGAACCACCCTTGGCCACATCTGGAATGTGGGGAGTTGAGGGTCGGGATCCACTTACTCAGTCTTGGAGCACAAAAGGAGCTGGACTGGAAAACCTGGGTGTCTTGTAGTCAAATGAAGTGTTGAAATACTTAAATTATCGGGTGACATGGAAGAATTTGGCTCATGAGGTTTCCCTCTGTCCACGTGCATAAAAATTGGTTTAATCCTTTGTCCTTCTGAAAAACGTTAGCAGTAAAATCAGAATTTACTCCAGTTTTGGTAACGGACGTTGTTTTGAACCCATAGCAGCTCGATGTTTTTGGGAGAAATTTGGCCAGAGAAAGATTCCTAAAAATTCCTGTGTTCCAGGCAAAATCCTGGGACAGAAACTCTGCTATGGCTGTGTCCTGGTGGAGCTTCCTGGGAAACGGAACAGCTCTCTAAATCAGAGCATCTCAAAATTTCAGGTTTTGGTGTATAGGGATGGAGTATTTTTAGTTGTTCAGGCTGAAAAGGGTTTTGGAGCTACTTTTTCTTGCCTGAGCAGTTTGTGACTAAAGCAAGAAAAACAGAAATGTGAAATCATGAAAAAAATACTATTTTTTTAAAGGAAGATGCCAATCATCTCAGCTGGAATCTGAGGGGAAAAAAAAAAACCAAACCAACCAACGAAGAAACATAAAATAAACCTCCCAAAAAATCCAAACAAAACCCAACCAGCCAAAAAAATTCTTGTTCGCCCATCTTCAATGCTGTGGATAGGTTGGCAATTCTCATGAGAAAATCCAGGTTCAAGCTGGCTTTGGTTACCCATTGTTTAATTCATCTTTTTTATCAGCAATCTGCTTTCCAGTCCTTTCCTTTCAGGTGTTGTCTGAGGCATCTCTCACTTTGCTGCTTTGCTTCCAAAGGTGCATCAGGGAGCTTTGGAAAATCTCAGGGTTTGGGCTGAGATGTTTCCATCCACTTTTTGTGCCATGTGCAATAGATCCCAGGACCAAAAACAGAGCCAATTCCTTGTGCTCCCCTTCATCCCACCTGATGTTTATGGGATGCTCTCAGAGAGTTTGGAGCACCCAGCAAAGCTCCTTTAGCATTGACTTTATAGACTCACCTGCCAATTAAAAGGACTTTTTTTTCCCCTGAGCACGTGGAATTGGCTCCAAGCATTCCAAAGCTCCAAGCACAGAGCACGGGATATTTAAAGTTTCACTTTATTTAGAATTGAGAGCAGATCATTCAGCAGCCACCATTTGAAAAGAGGCCAGAAAGCAAGTTTTAACAATATCACACGTGAGAAGATGATTCAAAGTTTGGGAGAGGGATAATCCTGTAATCTCTGTGATCTAACACCGAGCAGAGGACGTGGCATAACATATTAAATACAAAAAGCTAGATTCCTTCTAGTTTCATTTCTGACTGCTCAGGGAGCAGACATGGTAGACATGGATCTCTCTCATCATGTTCTTAACATCATTAAGCTGAGTAGCTGATGCTCAGAAATTCAAAATAGCCCAGCAAGAGCTGCAAGGACAGGGATTGACCTCTCCCTTCCCATTTTTGGCTTCAGGGATGTCCCATGTGTCTCCAGGGACAAGGGAGAAGAACAAGGGCAGTGCAGGTTTCTGAGATGTTCCTGTGGCTCCAAGATGTCCAAAGTGCATCCTTTGGCTTCTGCTGGGAATACAAATAAATGGAGAGGTGAAGGACAATCACTTCTGGATTATTTTTTCCCAATCAAGGCAATTAAAGCCAATTAGAAAATCACAGACTTTCAGTTTGAGAGGATAACTCTTAAGGAATATTTTAAGGTTATTTAAGCCTGCATTTAGTTAATGTGCTTTTTAATGCTGAAGCATTAAATGCATTTAATGCTGAAGCATGGTGCACTGCACCTTCTCTTAGCATCTTTACAAATGCCATCAAGTGCACTCTTTTATTAGGATCCAGATACTAAAACACAGTAGTAAATTTAATGGGTTTGTTTGCTTTTGCACTTTTTGTGGATTTCACAGGTTTCTGCTTTGTGATCAATCAATGCATTTTTTAAAAAATTCCTTTCAGAGCAGTAGCCACAAAGTCCTTTCCAAAGGACAAAAAGAAGGCTTTTAGGAGCCCAATCCTGACTGTTTCTGAGTATTGTCAGTCTTTGGCTGGCGAGGGTTTTGTAGGAAGATTCAAGGATTCCACAAACACTGAGTGGCAAAAATGTGCCTCATTGAAGGATTATTATCCTTTTTCTTTTCTTTATCTATACATACATATATATACACTTTTTTTTCTTTTTTAAGCATTTTTTTTTAGTTGGCATTTCTGCTGTTACCTCAAAGATCTGAGCAGAGGGCTCGAGGTGTACCCAACAGACCAATGGTGCATCCCTAAAGTGTCTGCTCTGGCTGGGGGGTATCCACTGCACTTTTAGAGCTGACACTTTTCTTCATTTCCGTGTGCAGTGCATGGACCTCATCCCTTCCTGGGCACCTCACAGTGCAAACTCTGTTGAGGTGGATCTGATTTGAGTGGGATTAGCAGAGAGCCAGGTCCTGTGTGCGGCGCTGGCTTTGTGGCATCCACTGCTGCCACTGCTCTTTGCCAAAGAACTCCATCCTTGATTAGCAGCTGGCAACAAAGCAAGAGAGGTGCACACTGTGGAGCAAAATAAGTCAGAACCAATTAATATTTGTACCTTTCGCTGTTCTCTAAGAATAGTTTAAGGATAATCCTGGAAATTCCATGATTGGGGGCTGTCTGTGGTGTTTTCTCCCTTGTCAGCAGCTCAGACTGGAGCAGAGATGTAACCAAAGTGGAACAGTACATATGCAGTCATTACTCAGCAAATTAAATAAATATGCAATAATTGCTCATTTTCCTTAAGGGACTCCATACAGTAACAACACTTGTATAAAGAAATTCTCTGCTTTCCCCCATTTCTGTATTTTCTGCATGCCCTGATGAAAATAACAAGGCATCGTGTGAGCTGGTTACAGAGACTGAATCCACATAAACCAGAGGTTTTGATCTCTCTAAATCTGTTTGAAAAGGAATTATTTTGGTGCCTTTCTGGGTTTGCACGAATGTAACTATTATAATTTCCTTTTAAAGTTCAGCCCCACTGCCGAAGGGAAAATTTCTCAGCGTAGAGAATGAGTAAGCAGCAGCTTTTGGTTGCTACATCGTTCCATATAAATGAACTGCTTTAATTGATTCTAAATGCAATTAAATAAAATTATCTATAAATTGGTAAATGTATCCGTGGCTGCAAATAAAAACTCAGCCTGCTTGAGCAGGCTTTCTTCTTTCTGATAAACCTCACAATGTCACAGCCTTCAATTTTGGGACTGATGTATGAAGCAGTTTCTTCCAGATGAGACAAATCTTAACTGGGGCATTCCAGAGCTTTCCAACCTTCTGTTTCAGTGAGCAATAATCATGCTGGAATATGTGCAAGGATCTTTATGGAAACATTCCTTAAATACTGTTGAAAAGGTCTAAGTGTCCACTGTAGATCTGTAAATAAAATGTGATAAAATGACACCAAGTGTGTACAGAAATGCAGGACACGTTGGATGTGTTTGGACCAAGGGTGGATCAGACCTTGCAGGGAGTTATGGGGAGGAAAAAGCAGATTTTGATACCGTTTTTAATCAGCAAAATCAAATTCAAGTGATGGCAGCACTCTGTGCCTGCTGGGTTGAGCTCTCCATCCCAGCAGCCCCCGCACTCCCGGGAAAGTGGGATGGAGAAGGCGTGTTGGAAGACTTGGAATTTGGGGAAGAGGCTCCTGTTAATAAGATGGGAGACTCCAGACATTTTTTATACAAAGAGCAAGATTCCTCTGCCAAGTTCTGCCGTGCAGAACTTGTAAATGATGCACAAGTGACTCCTGGGGGTGCATTTGTCTATGTCCTGTGACGTGGGGATGTTCTTTGGGTGAGAAGGACCTGGAGGAGGAAACACAGAGGAGGGAAGAGCTGAGCTCGGGGAGGTTGATGCTGACGTGGGTTTAGGCATGAACTCAGGGGACAAGAATATCAATTTGTTCTGTTCATATTTCTCACTGGTACGGGGCACTGCAGTTGTGCAACTCGCCCTTTTCTTCAGGCTGAGAGTCATTGCAAAGGCCTGATTTTGGACCTCCTGGTTATTAGGGGTTTGTTACTGTCCTTCCTTTGGATTAAGATGCACTGTAGGGGGCTTTTGTTGTTATTATTTAAAGTTTATATTGATTTTTTTTGAAGAGTCTTTAAAAGAATTGCTCTTCATTATAGCCATGTTGCTATAAAAGCACGTTACTGTAATAATGGCCTTTGAATTCTGTCCATTAAACTTTGACATTTAAAGTGTTTACTGTGAATACATATTAAGTTTCTCATTAAAGACAAGCTCTGGTTTTCTTGATGTGACTCTTAGATTAAATCAGTCTAATCCAAAATAAATACAAAGATGGAGATTTCATAACAAGCCGCCTTGTAGATTCTCTGTGTGTAAAACAGCAACTGCTTTTGTGGCAGGGAGATTTCATTTTAGTGTCTCCTCTTTGGCCCTCAAGAAAAAAAGTCTGTTCATTGTGTACAAAACCTTTTGCACTTTGACATAAGTCCTTCCAGCAGAATCTCTTTTTTTTTTTTTATTGAAACAAACTTAAACCATATTCCATTTCAAAAAAGTGAAATGTGCTGAACATGTGCTTTTTAAAATAGAAGCATGTGCATCAACTCTTCTACTGAAGACACTTTCTGAGAGCAGTCTCCTGGGAAGGTCCATTACCCAAAATCCAGCGAGCACAGGAAAAGGGTGAAACAGTATTAGATCAAGCTTTACTAGGCTGGATGGCCCAGGCTGTGGAATAAGTGATATTTAATACATGCACTTGGAGGCTCCTGTTGAGTGCCCTGTTTGGTAACCCGGATCAGGATGCTTGTTTAGTGGATAAAAGTGTAACTTTAGAAATTGGCAGGAACTTTCTGTGCTTGGCCACCTGTACTCTCAGCCAGATACGGTGTAAGGAGCCTCAGACAAGCACACTTTTCAAAGTTTGTTCTGTTTCACTTCCTTACAACCACCAGGTTCAAAGAACCATTTATTTAAAAAAAAAAAAAAAGCCTCTCTCAGTTCAAAGATGCATTTATAAAGCTCACTGGTCCTTATGATCAAGCTCATACTTTGTCTTCCCGTTACTAAAATAATACTTTTATCCTGCCGTCTTTTTCCCCTCTCATCTGTTTTGTTATGAAAACATAACCATAATGAAGGTCTCAGGCATTGTATATTCCAGGCAATGTGATGCCATAAGTAATAAAAATGGGATTTTTCTCGTGTTGGTGGAGTTTTTGCTGTCAATAATAATTGTATCAAAAATAATGTGAACTCCCACCGACGCCTGCACAGTCAATCAGCATAAAGTATTAGCACTTCAGGGACACAAAGGCTCTGAGCCTGATAAAAGAGATTGGACTGAGAATTTTGACCTAAGAATATAATAATGTCTTCCAAGATCTCATTATGCCCGTGCCCATTTGAAACCATCTGGGGCCCGGAATAATAAAAGGAGTGGTGTGAATTTATGAACCCATAGATCCAGCCATACCCCCTTGGATATTGTGTTGGATTAGTAGATTTACTGCTAATCCAAACACTGTGGGCAAAATTATGTCTTTACATCTGCACTGCGGCTCTCGCGGAGCCGCAGTAACTTAAACGCTTGAAGGGTTGACAGCAGCTCCCTTGCTCCAGGCACGATCTTCTGGCACCCTGCCACCTTCCCAAAAGTGCAGCTCCTCGGATGCACGTCCTCCACGGCTTGCCGTGGCACTTCTCCAAGGGGAGATGCTGCTGCCTCCTGGGTGAGAGGGGCTGGGGAGCCAGAAGTCGCCGCTGCCGCCTTTGCCGCGCAAACGTGGCGCGCTTGGCACGGGGAGAGATTGATCCGCCTTCTTCCAGTTGCCTCAGGTGCAGAGCCCGAAGAGAAGAGTCTGCGTTTAATTGGGGGTGTCTTCAGCTAAATAAAATAGTCGTATGCAAATCCTTTTCCTAAGGGGCAGCCGTGTGGACTCGTGACCTTTCTTTGGATGGTTTGGAGCCCAGAAATCAATGATTTCGCTAAATCCGTAATTATATTCTTTTCATCTGTGGCAGGATACTTATAGCATGACAGATGTGAGACCTTGAAAGCATGGGAACTTCAAAGATCATTGAGATGTGTTACACACCATGGACATGTGGAGCAGGAAAAGATAAAATTAAAAATAGCGAGAGGCTGCTCTACCAATGCTTTGGGTGATTCCTCTCCTGCACACGCGTGTGCACACACATGTACACGTTTACACACGTGACTCAGGTCCCCAGGGAACAGGACAACCTCAAAGAATTTTGTATTTTCACTGTTGTTTCATTTTATCTCCAGAGGCTTCCCAAGGAAAGAAGGAGATGGGCTGGAGCAGCCACGGCTGGAGACTCTGCCTGGAATCAAGAGACGTGAGTGTGCATCAGTTCCTCTTGTGCTGCTGCTGGGGGGCATGGCCAAGAGGGTTTGTTCTTCCAGGAGATGCTGCTCAACAATGGGATTTTTGCCTTTAAAGGGCAGAATTGTACAGGATGGTTACTTCTGTGCCTCGTAATAACATTTCAGAAAGAAACACGCTCGGCTGAGGAGGGTTTGCAGTGGGGTGTGAGGGAAGCTCAGCCTCCACACCCCAGGGAGAAAAACACAGGTCCCCACCTGGGACAGGTGATGTCTGGGGAGCCCCGAGCCCAGAGGTGCTCCCTGGAGGAGGCTGATGTGAAAGGTGTGGGAAATCCAGAATTACTGGATATTGACACATTCCCTGCGTGCCAGGGTGCAGTTGCTGTGGACCCTGGTTGTCCACACCTGCAAGGAGATAAAAGTCTGCATAGGTAGAAATGCCTAAAAAATAAACAGTGTTTCCTATTTATCCCACATTTAAAGTTTTAATTTTTTTTAAATTCAGTCCGTGCCTCACAGTCTTGGCGAGTAGAGAAAAAACGTGTTAACAGGGAATGGGAAATGACATTCCCAACAATTCCTTGGTATTTGGAGCTGGGAATGTAAATCAGCATCTTTACTACCCATCATACTCAAAGAGCTGAAGGGCACAACTTACACTGTTTTTTTTTTATTTATTGCATCTTCAATAAATAGCAAAACTACTCAGTATTAATCCATATTATTTATTAGTAGTGTTTACTGCTGAAAAATTCTGTGTGAATTAAAAATTTTGAGTGTAATATCAGAAATTAATTTGCATGAACTTTGCATGATACTGTGTCAAAATCAGAGAGTAAAAGCAATAATTTATATGTTCCTGGCCTTACACATCACATGGGTACTCATAACCCTAAACAGATCAGGAAATGATATTATGAAGGACACAGATAAGATAAACTGAATATTTTCCATGGCTGACATCAATACAAGGAAGTTTATAATCACATAATTCAATACTATATGAAATTTCATAACATTAATAATGTGGAAACGTAAGTTGAAAATTATCAGGGGGTTGGGTTTTCCATAAAATTCAAAACTTTGATATTGTTACTTTTTGAGGTTCAGTGCAGACCTCTCAGAAATAAAAAAAAAGCACATACGAATGCAAAATCTCCCCAATATTACAAGAATTATTTAATTTCTGGGCCAGATCAGACGATTTATCACTTTAGACTGGTCCTGAGATCCCAAAATACCATTCTGTCACTGATCTTAGAGCCTGAAATGCTTGAATGATACTTGAGCTAGGGCTGTCCTGGATAAAAAAGTCCAGATTTGGAGGGAACATCCCTTAAAAAGATGACTTTTAAAATAAATGCTTGTTGTTTGAAACTGGTGGGGCATCCCTCATGCTGGAAGTCTCTCCTCAGGGCTGCATTAGGTGGCAGGGAGGAGCACAAGTAGCCACATGCACGTGGAGTTTCTCTCCTATCTGCCCAATTTATGGATAATCATGAAGCTTTTGGAAACAGCTGAATTTCAAAACAATTCCCAATTGCAATTCCCTGTGCAATTCCCAATCTGAGTGAAGCCCTTCCCACCACCTTTCTCCTTTGCTATTTTTAATATCTACTTACAATTCATTTTCCAAATGATCTTTCGTTCGTTTCTCCCCTCCTTTCTTCCCTTTGGTTTTCTCCTCCTGGTGCAATTCCATTGGCAGAGCTTGGCAGGCACCTCAGAGTTCCTTTTCTGGCCACCAAAGGAGCATCTTCTGGAAGGGCACTCACGTAAATTTAGCCAAATTCTTGTGGAGAATTCCAAGATACCTGGGCAGAGCCAGTTCCTTCTATCACTGAGGTCTGCTCCTCAAGGCAGATTAATTGTTGAAGGGATGCATTAGTTGCATGCATATTATAAAGTCATTTTATCACTCCTGTGAAAGAAGTACCATCCCCATTCCCCCAAATATTCAAATCTTACCTTTTCTGCCTAATGCAGGGGGCACCAAGATGAACAAACTAGTTATACATGCATGGAAAGTAGCAAGCTGAAAGTAATTGTGTATTCAGTTTTAATGGAGCTGAATCTCCTGCTGAGATTTCAATATCTGACAGCATTGCTTTCATTGCCCCAAATGCCCAACCTTTCTCTAATGTTTGACCTTGGGTATGATTATATTTCTGTATGTATCTCAAATGATGCAAAATCATTTGGCTATATCAGTCATCTCTCGCTGGCAGTCCTGCTCCAGCTCGTGGCAGAAGAGAGCAAGTCTGATGGCGTTAACAATAGCTAAAATGAGCTTTGATAGATGTTCCCAGCCCTTCAATAAATACATAAAGCATCTCTATAATGTCATTTTGTTAACTGATAAACAACAAAAGGATGAAGGCATTCACTTTTAACTATACTGCATGTCATTATTTTCTCATTGCCTTGCGTAGGGTAGAGAAGTAGCATGACCTGCAGAATAGAGGACAGGACTGTTGCTTTCAGTACTGGTTATTTATATTCTTTGCTGTTCCACCTGCTAAATGAGAGCTGTACAAGCATGTGACAGGCTCTACCATGGCAGGTTTGTGTCAAGATGCTGACCCACAACCCTGGGTCTGCTCCTGGTGGTGGCACATCACCCTCAGCACTGGCTTTACATCGCTCCGTGCCTGAGGTCACCGTGCAGCTCCTCACAGAAATGCAACTCTTGGGTTTACCTCTTGATTTTTTCTCTGTCTGGTCCAACCTGGTCCCAGAGGAGGTTTAGGTCAGACAGTAGGAAGAAATTCTTCACAGAAAGGGTGACTGGGCATTGAAAGGGGCTGCCCAGGGAGGTGGGTGAGTCCCAGTCCCTGGAGGTGTTTAAGGAAAGATTGGATGTGGCACTCAGTGCCCTGGTCTGGGTGACAAGGTGGTGTCAGGTCACAGGTTGGACTTGATGATCCCAAAGGTCTTTTCCAACCTCAGTAATTCCATGATTCTGTGATTATTGGCCTTGTAGTCCTTGCTCTAGAGAAGTTCCTGCACCATGCTGGGCTGGCAGAGGTGGGTCCAGGAGCAGCATTTCCAGGAGCAGCATTTTCAGAGCTTTTACAGATGTGCACAGAGGTTTGGAGATGATGTGAGAGGAGTAAATTACTGCAGCTCAGGAGAGGAGGAAGAGCTGCCTCCCATCCCTCCCATCCCACCCCTCCCATCCCATCCCAAATGGCCACAATGATGTGGCCATTGGGAAGGCAGCAGAGAGGGAAGTTGGGTGTGAGGAAAAGGGACTTTGGGTGGATGAGGACAAAGGGACTGTTTTTCCAGTGTGCCTCCACCAGGCAGCCTCAGTGTGATTAATGTTCCTGTGCTGGTAACAAGAGCGTATCCCTGAAGAGGGAAAATTTGATAGGAGCCTCTTTTTTCAGGTCTGTGTAAACTGGGCACACTATTTTAATAGTACACCATTAAGGTATTTATCTTAATTTTAAAAAATAATATTTCCCTTGTTGTTTGCAATTACCCACTAGAAACGAAATCCCTTTCCTGACCGAGTATCCTCAGCAATCCTGAGCTGGTTGTTATTGCAGGTTGCCTCGGGAATACCGAGTTACTGAGCTTCAGACTTTCTCCAGAAATACTGAGGGGAGTTTAACAGTGTCTGAAAATACAGATAAAGAAATACATGGACCGTGCAAACAAAAGTAAGTGGGATAAAAAGGGATGTGTTTACCAGATGGTGCATGGAAAAAAGAAAAAAAAAAAGGTCCACAAAGAAGCCCCTTGGTGTGACTGCAAGGCTTGTTAGGGATGCAGAGCACTGACCAAGCTCACTGCACTTTGAAATCCCAAGGGCAGTTTTGGGTTTCTTGCTGTGCAATGCAGAAGGTGATTTAATAATTCATCTGAAACCGTGCAAAACTTTCTGTTGACTTAATTTACTCCCTCTTCAAGCAGATTTTTAGTTTTTCTGGGAGATTTTAACCCACTGTTGAGTAACTATAAATAGATGGAGGCCTAAACCCTGGGTCTAAAGTGCTTCACTTGTGTCTAATTGAACCTGGACTATCTGACCAGTGGCTTGCCTGAATTTACAAAGAAAAATGGGCACAGGGAGGCTTAAAGGAGTTAAATTTGCTATTGCTCCACAATGGTCTGCCTTAGTACAGCCTCTCTACTTCCCAAGAAACAGGGTAAAGAGAAATTAAGGCAAATCCTGGCCCTGGTGTGTAGAAGGGGGGAGAGATTTAGTGCTGGGAGCTACTGTCAAGCATTTTTTACACAAATGCAAGATTTCAACACCTTTCTGCTTCTACTGCTAATAAATGTCCCTGGTAAATTTACATTTCCTTCTCACTCACAAACATTCAAATGCTTCGTTAGTGATTGTTGCTTTGTCTTTTAATATTAACTGCCTCACTTCCAGTGCCCTTTATTTTGGCACACATTCTTAATAATTTGTGGAAAATGTGGCAAGTGCTCGAAATTTTTATTGGTCACTTACTCCATTCTGGTGCCTGCTTCCATGGGAGCACATTGTTTCTTCAAATAATATATTAAACCATGAAGCTACCAATCATTAAGGAATCACAAGCATCCATATTCTGTTTCAAACACCTTTCAGGAGATTTTTCTCAATTTTCTTCTTTCCAGGATGTGAATTTGGCTTCCAGTTACTCAAAGTTCTGCAAAATATATCAAGGGGTGAATCCACTCATAAACACATCTTGGAAATAGCCTTTAAAATAGAAAGAAGCCTTTCCCAAAGATAAAGGGCTTTTGTTTGAGGGAAGAAAAATCTGCCTATAGGTGATATCTCAGATAAAAACATTTATATAGTCCAAGTAGCCGTCCAAAAATGAAACATGAACTCCAGTCATTGTTTCATTGCAGGCATGTGCGTTTCTGGTAAAAAAATGGATGTTCCAACTCAGGAAGTCAGAACAACATGTACAAGTGGCCCAAATTGGTTTTGATTAACAAGGTTTTCTGCCTGGAAGTCACTTTATCTTCATCCCATTAGCTCCACAACAAAATAAATGAATCTAATGCATTAGGCTGAGCCACGCTTTTGCAGGGTGAATGCAAAGAAAAATCCTCGCTCAAGAGCCGTGCAAACATTTTATATAAAATGTTGGTTTTCAGCTCAATATTCCCCTTGGAGTTTATGTGGTAAGAATGTAAAGTTTTCTGCCTCTTTGCATTGTCTCCTCTTGTTCTGCTGATGTCTGATATTCCCAGGCCGTTGAGGTGCCCATTCCATACAGTTATTGTAGCTCTCATCCTTTTACAAATGCATTTCCTGGAGTCTGGTTTTTGGTACGGATCATGGAAAAAGGAGTATTTTTTCAATGGGACAAGTAGGAAACTTTGCTGTGTAAAAAAACCCTCCATGCCTTGAGGATCACCTTCCACCTCATGTGCCAATCAAAGCAAAGAATCACCTTCCCCATCTATGTCTGGTTTTCCCTTTCTCATTTCACTGTAAGGAAGTTGATTTTTTCCTCAATTATTTCAAGTTGTGTTGCTTAGAAAGTCGGGTTTAAAGTAGGTTTTCTTGTCTAGGCAAAAGCATGATGTTCCTGCTCAGAGGTCATTCCAAATATTCCATTTCCAGATTGATCAAAGGTTTTGTTGTCACAACTATTCCAAAAAACCTCTGTTCTAGGCTATTGATAGGTGGCTGAAATGTGTTTTTGTGAGGAGGAGAGAGGAATCGTGAGTTTGGCTCCAAGGAATCTTGTCCTCTAATTCCACTCTACCCCCAATATCTCTACCACAGAAAATGTATTTAGTTCCAAAGTTATCTTGGGAACTCTGAGTAAGTGCAGTTGAATTCCTTTGATGTTCTCCATAAAGACAGAGACCTTAAGCAAGATCTATTCTTGATTATATAAAACCTGAATATGACTGAACTTTCATATTTTATTTTTAATTTCTCTAAGCAATGTAATACATAAAAAAATAGCAGTTAGAGAGGACTCTTCCAAATTCTTCTGGGTAAGAGGGTGTTATTCTTGCCACCTACAGAAAAATTGTGAGTTTAACCAAAGTTCAGTCTTTATTAAAACCCCAGTGGCAGTGCTGTGGCTTCTTCTTGTTATACCTCACTATAATCTAAGCCAAATCACTAAGAGAATAAATTCCTGCATAATCTGTGTTTTCTTAGGGTTCGTTATCTTCTTGCTTAAAAATTGTCCATGAAAAAATGAACTTGTTCATAGGAACATGACTAAAATATTTGCAATGGAAAATATCTGAGAGCAAAATATTATTCAAATTATTCAAATTTCAAAAATTTACAATTGCAACCAGGGCTGTCGTGTTCAGCTCCAGTAGACACACTGGATTGTCTTTTTTTTTCAAGTGGATAATTTATGTAATTAACCAAGATTCAATGAATTTTAAATTGTATATTAAAATGGCAAAATTAGGTAGTTAGGAAAAAAAATATTATGTGGTTTACATTCCTACGCACAGTTAGGAATTTTTTTTTTATTGCAGGACTTAAAATTGCAGCTGGCAGCTTTTGAATATGAATCTTGTCCACAAAAAGTGCTTTCCCTGACCATCTTGACCTGATGTGTTGGGATAATTTTTTAAAAATCAAATCATTAAATCTGTAAAATAGTATTCTTACTCATGTGCATACTGAAGCTTGTTTTTTTTCGTTATTGTTTGTCATCTAAGAATGCGCTTCAGGCTTAACACCAAGAAATCTAAATATGCTTTTTTAATATTCAGTCTGTTACATTTTAAACAGAACCAGCGTGTACAAAGTCCCTTTTTTTTCTCAGAAAATTTGATATAAACTTAATTCTGCAGCTCCTATCAAGAATTGTTCTTTGCTGCATTACACCTCTTGATCCCGTTTATCTGCATAATTCAAATGCAACCCTGAAAGATATAAACATAGTGACAGTTTTAAACATATTTTCTGATAATCAGCACAAACTATTACTTGAACCTATTCAATAACATCACCCTGACAGACGGAATTCAATGACCCTCAATAACAACAGATACAATCTCATTGTATAAAATTATATTATGACATGATTGTGTTGAGTTATGACTGAGGTTGACTTGCAATATGGCACGTGTTTTCTTTAGGAGAAGATGATACTTATTGACATTGAGATAATGCAGGATCTAAATTGTGCAGCCTGAGCTTTTGTCATGAAAAAAAATCCACCAAGAGTAAAGAGATGTGTGAGCACAACCAGCAGACAAATAAATAGCCAAATACTGGTGTGTTTAGCAAGAACAGAACTGCTATTTAACACGAATTTCTTGGCTGGGGCAGGTTTTATGGTGACTGATGTTGGTGTTGGGTGACTCAGTTCAGGTTCCAGTACTGGGAGGAAAAGGCAGTGGAGATGGGAATCGGGAATCTCTGCTTGTGGATGTCAGTGAGAGGTCTTCTCTCACAGGATCTGGCAAACCAAGCTCATTCCTAGACTAGGACAGCTGTCCAATGGATATTTAGTGGTTGAAAAAGCCAAAAGAGACCTCAGAAGATCAGGTTCCCCGAGGCACTGGGGAGGGTGTGCTGTTAGCAGGCTGGGCACAGCTCCTGGCCAGGAGGGCCCAGTGTCCCCTCCTGTCCTTCCCCGCCCGCTCTGAGCTCCCCAGCCAGGGAACGTGGAATTTCGGGAGGCTGCTGCACTGGGGGGTGTCTGCTGGGGCAAAAGTGCTGAAAGGGAGAACAGCACTGATGGTGTCAAACATTCCTGGGGAGCCTCTGCTGAGACTCCAGGTGATGGGCAAATGGACAGGGCAAGGTCCGAGTGGGATCACTGCTGGAGCTGCTGGAAGTTGTTGGCCAGATCTGGCCAAGACTTTGCTCTTGGTTTCTTGGAGATTTGTGGGTAGATGTATAATTCCTTATGTGTGTGTGTGTGCTCCTCCTCCAAAGAAAAACACCCCAAACCCACAAAACCAGAATGAAATATCATCGTAATTTTTGTCTTCAGGAAAGCTACTTTGCTAAATAATGAGAAAATCCCAATGTCTTCAATCCAGCTGAATGACGTAAAACAACCATTCAAAAGTGTCCAGAAGGACAATGGTCTTTTACTTTCCATGTGAGAGCAAAAAAGATTTTTTTGTCCAAAAGCCAAAGCTTCTGAACATTGAGAGTCCCAGCACGTGCAGATGTTGAGGGGTTTGGGTTTGTTTGCCCGAATCATCGGTAGAGCCGATGATTGTATAAAACTTCATTATTACAAGCAGGTTAGAAACACGGAGCTTGTTTATGAATAAATAATTCTGTGTCTGTTCTGCAAGGTAGGAAGGACACTCAGGACGTTCAGCCTCTCCAAGGGTGCCGTGAGCAGGAAGTGTATGTGGCAGGAAAGCAGATTTATGGTCAGGTAAATATAGGAAGGAAATGACACGCACAATAAATGGCATTACTAGGGTTTACATACAAAGACAGCAGTTAGAGCCATTGAGGGCATCCACAGGTTAAAATTTAGTACAGAGAGAAAAGTGCAGGATTTTGAGTAATTTCCATTACTGGTGAGATAAAAATCAATGCCCAAACACTTCCTTACTGGCAAAAAGCCAAGGAAAATACCAATCTGCTGTATAATATCAAAATCCAGTGTCACTAATTTGAGAGAGGATACAAAGTCCATGCTGCCTTCAAAAAACTGCTTTTATGGTTCCCTGAAATGTGGTTTCCACAGAAATATTTCACGGAGAAAAGAATCCACTGGGTGTTTACTCTGCTGGCCTGGAAAGGGCCAGCCTGTGTCTGGTGGTCGGTCCACCATGGATTTGGGGATCCCAGAGGGATGCTTGGCTCTCCTTAGCAGAGCAGGATTGCTGGGAAGAGGCACCAGGGTGGAACATCCATAAGTGCCGTGGTCTGCAACCACCAGCCCTGGCTGATGAGTGACCAACCCCGTTATCCACAAGATTTTCTGGATTTTTGGTTGCCCCCACCGCGTTTACCCCTGGGTGCAGGCACGTGCTCCTCACGTGCTGGCAAAGCCCTGCCCACCCTGCAGGGCTGGGGGCTGCTCTGCTCTCCCAGAAATTGTCTCTCTTCCCTCTGAAGTTTTCCCCCTCTCCTAGAGCAGCGCGAGGTCAGGCACACAAAGGTGCTGTCCCCTGATTGCAGCAAACACCGCCATGTGTTGTGTGTTTGATGAATTAAAAGGATGCTGCCAACTTAATTACACTGTAACCCTTCAATAAAGGAAGGGCAGAGCTGATTAACTAGTGAATAATTGGGGGCTGATTGATGGCTTTCTCCCTCACTGCTAAAGGCTGTATATATAATTATTTTGCCTGTGGGCCTAATTTTGCCACTGTTACCTTCCACTTTTGTCATCAGCTGTAATTTATGGATGGGGCCTGAAGCCTTAAAAAAGGCTGGAAAATGAAATAGCCCCAAATCCCCAGATATGTCACCTGGAAATGGCCAGCAGGCAGCCTTTAACATCAACATTTGCAGCCATTTAGCAGCATTAACACCTCATGCTTAGCCAGAAAATAATATTATCATTTGTCAACAACTATCATAATATAGATTTTTTTCCTGACATGTAATAATGTTGCATCACTCACACCAATGATTTAATATATGTTTTAAATGCAAGATCAATTTATTGCAACTGAATAGCAAATTCTTCCAGTAATGCACCAAATGAAAATAAGAGAGCCAGAGGATGTCTCCATGTCCCTCATTGCATTGGCATGTTGGTTTCAGAATTAGCATCTAAGTCTCTAATGAACCCCCCCAAATCACAGCAAACTAAGACGCCTTTTAAAACTTGGTTTAAACAATATATAAAAATACTTTTTCTTTGAACTTTGAAAGATGCAGCAGCAGCTCCAAAGAAAATACAGTTAATAAACCACTGAACTTAAAACACATTGGAGGACAATTTTTCACTGACTGTCAATCAGCAGAGCTGCACAAGAGCCCGTGGAGCTCCACTGGTTTGCACAGGATGTAGATCCGACTCTTTGTATTTTAAATTGAAATGAGATTTCTTACATTTTTTCTTTTTTATAGAGAGACAAAACCTAATCATTAATGCTGCAAAGTAACAGCAAAAGACACTTTGTTTTGAAGGATTGAATTGCTTCAGTGGCAAAGGGATGCCCCCCCAAAAGTCAGCCTGTTTGGGGAAAGCACCACATGCTGATTAGAGCTGCTCCAGCGACTGCCTGCTTTATATTCCACAAAGATTTTTCCAATAAAGTAATAACAACTTAGATTCACTTTTTTCTTTTTTTTTTTTTTTTTTTTTTTTTTTTTTTTTTTTTTTTTTTTTTTTTTGGGAACCCATATTTAAACATCATGGAGAGGAGCCCTCTAATTTATAAGCCAAGATATACAAATCCTCTCTCTCAAATTTCCTTTGTTGTTTTGTCCTCGCCGAGCACTCCCTTGCCTATGAATCACAGAAAGATTTGAAGAACCTTTCAGTCAAAGCTCAGTTTTGTGCCAGTGGGCACTGGCCAGGAAAAAAAAAAAAAAAAAAAGATTGATATTTGCCCTCTCTTCTTATCTGCACTTGATTTATAAGTCAGTGCGAGTATGCAAGAGAAATAAAGGCAAAGACCTTGATGCCTCCCTGTGGAGAATATGCACCATTTGGATTGAAGGCATGAAAGAGGAGAAATTAATGGTAAGCTGTTCATCTGTCACTACTGCCAGCCTGATGGTTTTGCAGGGAAGGAGAGGACTGGCTGACATGCCCTCCAGTCAAGGGCATGACTGCCCGCTGTTCTCATATTATAAACACAGTGCTTTGGGTTTCTGAGGGATTTAAATTTAAATTATACTGTACTTTGGATAGGCAAATCTTTACACAAGTTTATTTTCTTGAAGTATTAACATGCAGGATTTCGCTGGCTTTATGTGGAAGAAAAATAAAAATTAAGTCCCTCTGTTTGATAAAAATGTGTAGCAGACTCTTAAAATGTATCCATATTTCTAAAGCAGTGGGTTATAGTGTAATGAGATTTAAATTTATATATGCATTGAAGATTTAGGCACAGGCATAAATAGATAAGCTTTAGTTATTCTACTTTCTGGCACATAGGGAAAGCTTAAAAAGTTCAAAATAGGAGTTGAATATTTTTTTCTATTAAAATGGTATAATACTAAGTGCTGCTATTGATGACAACATTAGGAACACATCTGGAGGATAAAAACTGACACAAAACTTTCATGTTGTTCCCAACGACAAGAAAAACGTACTTACTGCTAAATGACTTATTTTCAGGGCTGAGCATTTGTGTCATCTCGTGCTGCTTTTGAAATGTTTTGGGCTGCTCGAGTCCTCCTGATGCTCCTGTGACAGCCCTGAGTGTGTCACCAGAGGTACTGGGGATAACCAGAGAGGTTTTGGGGGCCTGGCTGGGTTTGGGTAAGTGCACAAGGACATGAGAACTGGTTTGCACCAAGTTCAGGGCTCAGATTTGGGGACAGTGGGCTGGGAATTCCTGTCTCCCCTAAAAAAAGGAAAAGTGAGTTGCTAGTCCACTGCTTTCAAATTACCTTGTGCTTTACAAACTAAGAATCAACAAAAAGGACTTCATCACTTATTTTTGTGAAAGTCTTCTGGGTTTGGAGGTAATTTAATTATTTTCTGAAGCTTGAGTCGTGATTCCTGAAATCCTGGTTTAGGCAATGGATTTCAAGGATAATTGTGCACAATTAAAGTGATTTTTGCTCTTACTCCAGCAAAATCATTGGTTGGCTGAAAGAACAGGGAATCTTCCACAAACCTGACAAAGATAAACGAGTCAGAGAAGAGGAGATGGGGGTTGGGAGGTCTAAGATGATCCTCTAGGATCCTCGGGAAGGAAGGATATCCTTCCCTCACCATGACTGGCCATGCAGACCTCATGGAGCTCAACCAGTGCAAGGGGCTGCCCTGGGTCAGGGCAATCTCAAGCACAAATCCAGGCTGGATGGGGAATGGATGGAGAGCAGCCCTGAGGAGAAGGACTTTGGGGTGGTGGTGGATGTGAAGCTCCACAAGTCCCAGCCGTGGGCACTGGATCCCAGAAACCCCCCTGTGTCCTGGGTTCCTCCTCAGCATGGGCTGCAGGAAGGGGGGGATTCTGCCCCTCTGCCCCACTCAGGTGAGACCCCACCTGCAGAGCTGCCCCAGCCCTGGGTCCAACAGCAGAGAGATGTGGAGGAGGCCACGGAGCTGCTCCAAGGGCTGGAGCCCCTCAGGAGCCAGGCTGGGAGAGCTGGGGGTGCTCACTTGGAGAAGAGAAGGCTCCAGGGAGACCTTAGAGCCTCTTCCTTGTCCTTTGAGCTGATTCCACCCTGCCTGGGGCTCCGCTTCCATGGGCACCACAATCACCCTTCTCCATCAGCTCCCAGGATAACCCTCAGGGGGGTTTTCCTCCCTGAGGAAGGAGGATAAAGGCGTTCACAGTCCTCATCAAAATTAGTTGGCCAGAGACATCACACCAGGGCTGGGAACAATTAATCTTCATAAATTCCCAGTCCCTCTTATCTCCCTGCTCCTGAAGCATCTCCTCTGCAGCAGTGACAGGCTGTGCTGGGTCAGCTGCCCAGCACTCCATGTTTGACTCCCCGCTGGAATCCGCCTGGAGTTTTGGCAGACTTCAAATGTTGGAGGTGATATTTTCTGTGCCAGCTGTGAGTTGAACAGTTTTTTAGAATATTTTTGCTAAAATGAGTAAGATTTTTCCTCCTTTTTTTTTTTTTTTTTTTTCCCTAAGATATTGTGGGAATGCGTGTTCTTTCACAGTCTTCAAAATTATAATAATTTTCCCCGAGCAGCTCCAGTTCCTTCAGGCTTGGAGCAGGTACTTCATTACTTGACGCTTTTTTTTTTTTTTTTTTGGTGTGTGTTCTTGTCAAAAAACCCTCCTGTGCCCCACTTCATAGGCATGTTAAAAATCTGTTTGCACTTGCTGAGTCCATCTGCACCGAGGCTGCTCCGTCTCCTCGCAGCTCCGAGCGCGGATGCGACGCCCATACGGAGCATCCGTGGTGCGGCCACACCGGAGCAGCCGAGGAGAGAATGCTTCTCCCTCTGCTCCAGGGTCACCTCCTGCTGATTCAGGGACAGCACCGACCCTGCCCAACTGAGCATTATTTCCTCGGTGCTGAATGTTTGTGCAAACGCCGGCAAATTCTGTGTTTGCTATGTCTGGAGCGACGGGGGATGGACAAAAAGCTGTTTGCTGTCACAGAGTGCACGGGGAGCTTGGGCACAGGAGGTGGCAGAACAAGTCTAGAGGTCCCAGTTTTGCTGATGGAGTGAAGGAAGGTCGTCTGGTCCTGCAGGCTGAACACTTTTCAGGCTTGGCTTGGTTGTTGTTTGGGGAATTGCATATGAAAGGGAGCAATGGAATGCAAAGGTTGGGAAGTTAAGGACTGAAAAGTCAGAAAATGCTATTACAGACACATTTTCTGTATTTTTGTATATTTATATGGCTTTTGTTCTGTGCTGTGCACTAAAATGCATTGTGGGGCTGTTCAGCCTGGAGAAAAGGAGGCTCAAGGGAGACCTCATTGATCTGTAACTCCCTGACAGGAGCGTGGAACCAGGGGGGGTCGGGCTCTGCTCCCAGGTGACAATTGACAGGGTGAGAGCAAACAGCCTCAAATGTCACAAGGAGAAGTTTAGATTGCATATTAGGAAGAACTTCTTTGTTGTAAAGCATTAGAACAGGGAACCAGGGAAGAGGTGGGGTTATCCTTCCATGGAATTGTCCAAAAACTGCGGATGTGGCCCTTGAGGACATGGGTTAGTGGTGACCACGGTGGGGTTGCTGAGCTGATGGTTGGATTTGATGGTCTCAAAGGTCTTTTCCAACCTTATTGATTCCTTGTTCCTACAGAATGGCCTCTCCTCTTTCAGCAGTCGTGGTTTTCTCAAGCTCACCACCTGTGATTTCCCAAACACTGTCCATATTTTGGACTTTTCCTCGTGGATTTCCCCCTGACCCTCTCCCCAGGGCTTTTTACAAAGAACAGACCTTTGTTAATTGTTTGTGTAGGAGTAGAGAGGAATCTCCTCCTTTCAGAGAGGGTTGGCTCCATTTTGCACGTTCACAATCAGGCACTGAGATAAAAGATATTTCCAAAGCACCAATAAATTGGCTTTTATCTTTCTGGCTTCATTCACCTTCATTCATTCACAGAAAGGAAAACTTGACTGTGAGGTCACTGGTCCCTGGAAGTGTCCAAGGCCAGGCTGGGCAGGGCTTGGAGCACCCTGGGACAGTGGAAGGTGTCCCTGCCATGGCAGGGTGGGCTTTAAGGTCTCTTCCAACCCAACACATTCTGCAGTTCCATTATTTACTCTGTATCCACCAACTACAGACAGCAGCAAAATAAAAATCCTGATTTATTTCCATGCACAGTCATTCCTGGGCACTTATGAGCCTGGGTTTCTCTGGCAAAAAAAAATGTAAAAGCTCTGTGTGAGCAAGTAATTAGCAACCACATCATGGTGAAGACAGGCAAGGGCCAAATTACAGTTGCAGAGGGACCTTTAGTTCCAGCATTTCCCAGCTATTGAGCACTTCAGTATGTGGAATTAGCAATTTTTAGCCCAGTTTTTAAGCTAAGGATGTATCCACATGAACTGGAAAACTGCCTTTTAACACACGTTAAAATTTCTTATTTTTAGTTCTCTTTTTACAGCCAAATTCTTGATGTTGTCTCTAAAAGAAAACCCCAACCCCATCAATATAAATGAAATATCCACACAAAGAAAACCAAAAACAAAATTTATTTCATGTTCAGCTTCAGAGTGAAATTCTTAAATTTCTGTTCTTAGGGTGGCCTAATTATGGAAATATTTTGGAATTTTTGGAGAACTGCTTTTATTCCTCTGGAATGAAAAATACATGGTGCTGGAAATCCATGTTTTTTCTATGAGGAAGGAACAAGTTTAGTAAGAAAACTTTAAGCCAAGTTGAATATTGAAGTTTTTCTGAAAATTCTTCTAAGGAATCACTGAAATACTCTCTGAGCTTCCTAAATGTGGGGATATTCTCATATATAAAAACTAATCCTTGCAAGAGACCTTCTGGCACCATCTTTGCCTTGTGGGATCTCAGAACTCAGGGATTTACTGTTGTTTTGCATGGCCCCAAAAACCCCCAAAATTCATAATCAGATTTAACTCTAAGTCTAAATGAGAGCAAAATTATGCCCAAAAGTTATAGGTTTGAAACGTAAGGGACCACTAATATTTTCTGTAATATATATAAATATTTTGGTGTGTCTGGACTACAGTTCTTAGAGTTCAGCTGCTTATTTTTGTTGGGCTTTGTTGCCTTTTTTTTTTTTTTTTTTTGCTGGGTACTTGTTTAAAACTTTGGAAATAAATGCAATTTTATTTTTATTTTATCTCTGAAATATGATTATAAATGACCTTTGATAAAAAGTTAACAGAGAATATGTCAGGAAGCAGCTCAGAAGGAAAAGATTAAAAGCAGGCAGTCTAGAGAGGTGTTTAATTTCAATTTTCTTTGTGGTATAAGAAATCTGTAGATTTTAAAGCCATCGTGCCATAGTTACTTTTATCAGCCGGGCTCTTTTGTTTTGTTCTGCCACCTAATTCTTTTGATGACAATGAGTCCACAGTTTTCCAATGACTGATTTCGATTTGCATGTTATTGTCAGCCTTTTATATTTTATCATATCTCCACTTTGGTTTTTATGCAGATCCTCACATCAGAAGGCAAGGGCAGGCCGAGCTAAACAGCTGGCTGGATTTGCATGAAAATGGACTGCCCTTTTTCATTTGTTTGTTCTTGGGAAATTACAGTAGGTGAGTATCTGACTCAAATTTCCCAAACAAATAAAGATAAAACTTCACAGATATTAAACTGTGGAGCATTAAACTGTATCATTTTACATATAAAAAGAAAAGGATTAAATAGAATTAGCCTGTTGAGCTGACTGAGGAGAAACAATGTGAGTGACGGGCTGAAAACTAAAGATACAAAAGAACTGTTGTGTCTTCAAGAGATTTTTCTCTCCAAATATTTTCCTTGGCCGTGTTTGAAGGATAAACACTAATAGAAATATTTCCCTTATGAATTGAAGATATTTTTGCTAAGGAAAAGAAAACCATAATCTGTTATAAGCCATTATATATTTGATAGTGTTCCTGTATTTTATGCATTTGTTTTCTGCACAGAGCAGTTGCAGCAGCCCCTCAGCAGTGGAAATTCTTTACAACTCGGGCTGGCCTTGTAAAGCAGCCAAGGGCTAAACGTGACCAGGGGCAGGTGACATTTAGAAGCCCACATTGTTCTCAAGTGGCCAAATCTGCAGGGTGAGGGGAGATCTTTTCTTAGACTGGCTGCTAGGGGTGGAAAAAATGAACAAGCTTTGGGGCACAGGAGAACTTGAGAGCTGACAGAGAGGGGCATTATACGTTTGAGGTATCAAAATAACACATGGCACAACTTGGAGTTGTCAACAGACTTATAAATTATTTAGAGCATGTGTGTCCTTGTGTGCCTGGGAGCTTGTCCCTCTCCTCCAGCCAGAGCTTATAAAAGTCATAACCCTCCCTCCAAACCTCACCTCTCTGCCCTTAGACCATCACAGAAAGGAGAGAAAGACTATAACTTACATTAAATAAAGGTTTGGAAAGAGCCAATTTAATTATTTTACGCCTAGACTTTCAACTTGGGTAGGAGCTTGGATTACCAGTGGTGTTTTACACTTCCTAGAGTTAAACATCTGGGGCAAAGAGTTGTCAGCTCAGAATTTCACAAAAGAGTGGTAACTGCCAGTGCTGCATGACTTATTAAAAGTTCCTCCTTTCCTCTGAAATGGTTGGAATTGGTATGTGGAGTTAGGTAAGCCAGGTAACAGCCAGGTAACAGCCAGGGCAAAATCTGTAGGATAAAATACATTCTCATGTCTATCCAATTAATTAATTAATTTTTCAGATTTCTTTCCTGCAAGAAAAGGAAAATCTGGAGAACAGTTTAAATCCTTTTTACTTCTAAATGCAGCAAAATCACGTCGAACTTTCATTATTCATTAAAACCTTTCAGTAAAATGGATCCCGAGCGATTCCTGAGCCTGGTGACATCCCTGGGATTTGCTTTGTGGTGATGCTGTGGAACCTCAGCACCAACAGCAGCAGACAGCCAGTCCCAGGTGAGGGCAGAAGGTCCTAACCCACCCCTTGGGAAGATGAAATGGTTGTTTATAGCAGGTGAAATAATTGTGAATGGTTAAAAGCAGACCCAGGCCTGCCAGAGTAAAGATGGGTGTTCCTTCAGATGGGCAGGAGCTTTCCTGCTGCTGGGAACGTGGAGCTTCTGAGGGATCCTTTCAGTGTGATGGACACTGTGCCTGGAGGAGTGACCTTGCCTTGCCTACTGCTGCTTTTGCTATTTAAAAAACTTAACCAATATTGGTTTGTTTTAGGAAATCCATATGGGGAATTGCTCCTGCTTTGCTCATCTCCCAGCAGAGATCCAAGGTTGGATTTCCCCTGAGCTCACTGGACATGTCTCTGATCTACAATTCGAGCCTCTGAAGGTGAGAAATTTCTGAGGATTTGCTTTGAAAGCAGCAATGGCTCATGGTCTGGCACTGGAGAAAGGAACTTCCTGGATAAAATGGGTAATTCTGCTGGAGTGTGTCCAGAGAAAGGCAACATTGCTGGGGCAGGGTCTGGAGCACCAGGAGGGGCTGAGGGAGCTGGGAAGGGGCTCAGCCTGGAGAAAAGGAGGCTCAGGGGGGACCTTGTGGCTCTGAACAGCTCCTGACAGGAGGGGACAGCGGGGAACAGGGACAGGAGGAGAGGGAACGGCCTCAGGTTGTGCTAGGGGAGGTTCAGGGTGGATATGAGGGAAAACTTCTCCACAAAAAGGGTTGTGAAACCCTGGCACAGCTTCCAGGGCAGTGGTGGAGTTCCCCATCCCTGGAAGCATTCAAAACCCATGTGGATGTGGTGTTCAGGGACATGGGGCTGTGGTGGATCTGGCAGTGCTGGGCACTGGCTGCACTCCATGATCCTGAAGGGATTCCCAACCTTTGTGATTCTGTGGATTAACACTGGATTTGGTTTTTTTGGGCAAATATCTGGGGTGGGTGTTTGCTGTCACTGCTCTTCCCAGGAGCAGGAAAGGGGGTCCTACAGCTGCCTGCACTTTCAGATCCACGTGTGGAGCTCCCCTCAAAGCCTTCTAAGCTCCTTCCCAAAGTCCCATTACAAATTCCTGCCTGTTAATGTCACTGAACCTCCAGAAATTTTATGTTCAAAACCAGTGGCTCTGTGGAAACTTGTTACAACTCAGTATTTACAGAGTTGTCCTGGCAATACAAATAATTTTTGGCTTATTATTTATTTCCCGTTGATTTCATTTTGTTGTGTTGTATTTCTGGACTTCTTCCTACAAATTTTGTGTTTCCAAATATCACAAAGAGATATCAAAAGTTGCAAAGGCATTTTTGAGACATTTCCAAGGGTTTGCTGTTGTTCCAGTTGTTGTGAGTGCCTGGAATCACCAGCATCCAGCCTGACAACTGCTCAAATTGCTCTGATGTTACAATACAATGTAAAAATAATGCAGCAAACAAGACATTTTGGCTTTGGAAGCTGACCTGGAAATGGATTCCTGGAGGAAGTGGAGTATTGGACTTGCTTTTCATTTTAATGAAAAGGAACAAACAGTCTCAGATTTGGCAAAGTTGAACAATTTGAGATTTTTTTTGTTGTTGTTGAGTTTTAATCTGGGCTCACATGAGATTTCCTTCAGCTCTTGGATGTGTTTGAATGAACTCTTCCTGCTTTTGCTGTATTAATCAAACTGGGCTGGCATGGCAAAAATCAGTGACACTGGGAGAAGGAGCCAGTGCATCAAGGGCCAGCTCTTGTTATCAAGTTGGGATTTTTCTTTGGACCTCTTCAGTTTTGCAAACTGTTGGTGGACTCTGTTATGGCTCCAGTGTCATAAAGATAATTATTTTGTGTTTTAAGGGTTACATCTTCATCTGATATCAAACTGCTGCTGGAACTATGTGAATTTACCCTTGGGGAGGGTCAAGTGCAATATGTGGGTCTACATTTTGCAGAAAACATTATTCAGATTCTATTTGAAAAACCTACTTTTACATTGCATTTGTAATGTAGCTTCTTGCATAAATCCCTGGCTATAATTAGCAGTGTAGTACCACTGCCATACTTAGGAAATCTGGTGTAATTTGGGGAACCAGCTCTTTTTACAGTATAAAACAAGCTAAAATTCTTTGTCCTGCCACCAGAACACCTGTGGCAAAACCTGTGCATCCACAGCAGAGCCTGGTTTTGCTGCAGGAGCCTGATGGAACTTGGCTCAAGTCCACCCATTCCTGGAGGACAACCCAAATTCAAGGATTTTGTCCTTTTTCCGGTGCTTTCTTGGTGCAATTAATCCTGTGGATCTGTTGACCTCGGGGGTAGTGCCAGGACTCCTCTGAGCCTGACACCTTTGGATTATCCATATTTTCATCCATCTTTTCCTCAAACAGCCAGAATCCAGTTGTTGGTTGGGCTTATGGTGACTTCAGCATCACCCACCCTGCAGGGGAGAAAGGGAATATCTGAAGTGTAGATTAATTTGCTTTATTCTTGAATAAAAGTGCCCACCATTAGAGCTGGTTATGGCACGGTCACTTCCAGTTTCCACCTGAATTATGGGTGCACAAATGTGGATTTCCCCCCAGATAATGGGAGAACAAGGATCTCCACAACCCTGGGCCTCTCAGCAGTTGGACTAATTTATCTGTGAGACAATGTTTTGTTTTTGAAGCCTTTCACGATGCTGAAAGGACACTGAGAAAGTCTTTGCGTGATTCTTAAATTTCAATTGAGAAAAAACAAATGTGGCTCTTTTCTGTCAATATTTTCTGTCTCCGTGGGTTTTGTGTTAAACTCCTGTACAGAGGGACTGGGTGTTATTGATAACGTGGGACTGGACTTGGTGGATTTTAATGTCTTTTTTCATGTTTATATGGAACATTTTTGAAGCAGCAATTAAAATAATTAAGGAGGGTGAAGAAATCTTTAGCATGCAACAAAGATTTCTGCAAAATGTTAATTTCTGTCAAATAAGTGAATATATGCACAGATGCCTCCTGACAGAGGCTGTGATTTCTGAGTGCTTTGCATGCCAAATAACTTGTTTACCCCCTCAATGTTTGCCAAGTTTACTGTCAATTTACAAATAATTTCCATTTTGCTGTTTATTCTGCTGCCTTTTGATGGATATGTCTTCCAGACTTTTATCTTGCATGTAGACAAACTAATTAATATTTTCCCTTCAGGCAAATATTTTTTTCTTAGATCTAAATGTGGGTTAGATTCTTCTTCGTTTCCATATGCTTTGTTCTGTCAATCACTTTTCTTCTATGTTACTAAAAATGTACCTTTGTGGATGTCATTTCTCATGTTTTACAGATTTATTTCACCTCCATCTATATGGGAATGTGTGTATGGAGAGAGACATATTTGTTATATATGTGTTCATGTATGTTTAAAAGAAAGAGTGAAAATACTCGCTCTGTGTTAAGGTTTGGATCCTAAGACTGAATGAAAATGCGTTTTTGTCTCGCCTGTTGCTGCCATTTCCCAGGCTTGACCTCACAGTTTGTGGTTCTTGCTGCCCATATGGCACAGGCAACACTGAGCACGTCTCTTCTGCAAGGTCAGCCCCGGGTCCTGCACGCCTTTTTGACCCGGCCCAGCCTTTCTAGCCATACCTAAAATATTTGGGATATCCCATTTCCACCCTCCTGCAGCACAGACCACAGTGAGTGTGAGAAGCAGGATGATGCAGGAGGGGTTCTGGAGCCGCTGGGATCCTGCAGGAGAGATTGTGGAGTCACTCATGGAATGGTTTGAGTTGAAAAGGGACCTTTTAAAGGTCATCTGGTCCAAGCCCCTGCCATGAGCAGGGACATCTCCAACCAGAACAATTTGCTCCAAGCTGTGTCAAACCTGACCTTGGATGTTCTCAGGGATGGAGCATCCACCACCTCTGCAGATAATCTGGGAGTTTTACCACCCTTTCTGTAAAAACTTCTTCCCTCAGGCTGCCCTGGTCAAGCTCTGCCATCCTTAGTGCCCAAAATTCTTCCTAAAACCCGGGCCCCAGAGACCCCTCTCCCGCAACACCCTTGGTGAGCATTTAGCTACGTTTAAAGATCTCCGAGAGCTAAATATTGTCATATTCAAAGAACAAGATTTCCACGTACTCCCTGAAGGTTCCACAAAGCTTTGAGACTGTATTGGAAGACACAGTGCTGGATTTAAAAAAAAAAAAAAAATTGTTATCATAAAGCCTGCATGTTACCCACGTTCTGCTGAGAAAAACACAGGTGGTAACCGAGAGCGCAGATATTGTGAACAGATTCTTGCAACTTACCAGTCGTAAAAATATCCCTGCAAAAAAACTACTCCCAACGACTCTGTTTACAGAATGCTTGGTATTTCCTATATCTGGAAATACTCTCGTTGGAGCTCCATATGTCGCAGCCAGTCTGACAAGCTTGCTTTTGAACTGTTTGCAGGTTGCAGTCTGTCTGGAGGGCTGGGTGCTGATGCCTTCAGGTTTTTAGGCCCCGCATTATGGGCATGATTATCTTGTTCACTTTGCAGGCATGGAAAAACGGAGCTGGGATTTAGCAGGATTTGAAGAAACTTCCTAATTACGCCAAGTAGAGAAGTGCCTGAGTGAAATCTTTGCCAGAACCCCAGGTTTTTTATTACCGGTTCTGTTTTAAGTGTATCTCTATAATTTTCTGTGTTTCTGCTTTTGTTTATATCATCGTAGTCAGCAGGACTGCGAGATTAAAAACTGAAATATATTATCTTCGCACATCCTCCAAACCTGTCGAGAAAGGAGGAGAAATTAAACAAGGACAAAAACTCGCAGTGAAATGAAGCTGTTTCCTTTGAGCTGCCTTATTAACCAGTCAAGTACTTGACTGCCACTGTCAGCGAGATTTCTTTAGAGAAAGAGTGGCATTTTGAAAAATACAAATTCACCGCCTGCACAAGTTAATGAGGCCCTTCAGCAATGTTCATTGATAGTGTAAATTCATCATAATACAGTGCTACAAACCATAAATGGGATCTGCATACAGGAAATCAGCCACTATTAGAAATTTGCCAGACACGGAAAGAAAAAGAAGCCATTGATAAGCAGAAAACTCATCTGAGCCACTCGGTGCTGAGGGTGTGCAGCACATCAGCAATGCCAGAGAGTGCCACGATGAGAACTTATTAAGGTGATTTGAGGTGGCTCATCAAGTAGATTTTGCTCCTCTTTGTTCGTGTTTTATGGGCTCTCAGCTGCCTCCCTTCCACTCTCCAGTGCTGGGTGAGATAAAGTTTGCTGTGTAAGGACTATCCCTGACACAAAGGGACAAATGTCTCCAAACGTGGCCCTTTTCTGTACATGCACAGATGTGCTCCTGCTTTTAATTGATTTTCACTTGCATTTGCAAGTGAGAGTTTTTCAGACACCAAGTTATCTTCAGGGCTGTACAGGACACCGGGAGTGGACAGCAACAAAAATTGGCAACAACCCAGGAATAATAGACCAAGGTGACTTCCTGATCTTTGAAACAATTATTGAGCAGTGCTATTTTGCTGCCCATATCAATCAATAAATCTCTCTACATGCAATACATTCATTATTCCTACCCTCGGTGAATAGTGTCAGTTTAAAAATCTCGGGGACCATTAGGTCAATATTTTAGTGTGATTTGTCTGTTGGCCACTTTCCATCATCCTGCTCAGGAAGTGAATAGAAAATGAATACCTTGCATCATGATCATTAAACAGGCGGCTTCTTGAAGAGAAGAGGTGACCAAACTTCTTAAAACCTTGAAGATCATCGCTGCAGACAGGCAGGAGGCTGCCAAATTAAATGAATGAGCTCAAAGAAATGAAGCAGACTGGTATGAAAAGGCTTTGAAACATTTGTATCCATCCTCTGTGGTCTTGATTCCAAATACAGGGAGATCTGAGGAAAGATTGCATCGGGTTAGATGTTGAGAAGTAGAAAAAGAAAATTGCTCCCCCAGGTCCCTACAGTCCTGCTTTCCCACTTTTGGTGGATGTGAACATTGCAGAACCACAGATAACTGGGGATAACAAAGAACCATCAGCAGAGGAACCTGAGGAGATGCAAGTTCTGCTTTCCCTCTTCCCGCAGCGTCTTTGGTTTTACATGTGAAGGCAAGGTTAAGGCCATGATCTCTGATCCCTTCCAGGGGATCTGCCCTCAGGTATCACCTGTGGCCGTCCCCAGAGGATAATTCAGAACTGATTCCCACCCATGGAAACCATGGAGCACAAGTGCCCTTCTCCCAAAGTCACCTGTGTGACTGGGCTGACGTGTTTGTGTCACCAGCTGCACGAGCCATTGGGCAGAGCAGCAGAAGCCTAAGCAAACACGTTGTTCTTTTGTAAACAGGAATAATTATGTTGACTGGAAGATAAGTAGGAAAACTGAGTGGAAACTGCAGATGTTGATGCTTTCTCTTCCCTCTGTCTTTCAAACCCCTTTGGTAGCTCCTCTGCGCTGCTCCTGTCCCCTTTCCTGTGAAGAATTCCTGTGGGCAATTTTGTGAGCTCCTCCAGCGTCTATTTCTGTGCCTCTTCTATTTCTGTGCCTCTTCTATCTTCCCCATGCTGCAAACTATTCAGAGCTGACAGGCTGGAGAGCTGCTTTTTGGTCCTCTCCAGCATTCTCCTCCTCTTGTGTTCCTCTTCCCTGTTCCAAGCACTCTTTCCTTTCCCCGTTGCCCCATCAGACTTTCCTTGGTCGCCCCACTCTTCTGAACCACATTTTCTTCTCAACTCCTGCCAAAATCCACAGGATGATCTCCAAAGGGGGCTGGCTGTCTGAAAGGGTGGGTTTCAAATAAATCTGGAGTGGAGGTGGTTTAGTGCTCTGTGGGAGATGAGAAAGAGCGAGGTGTGTTCATTCCTTTTGCTTGCTACTCCAATCCCCGGCTGATAATTACGAACAATGGATGAGAATGTGCTTGGGATATATCACAAGGAGAAATCATATGGAAATATTAGGCAGCCTATTATTGTAAGGCTCTTGTAAATACTGTTTCATAAGAAGAACCTATCTAAGATGATGTAAAACTTAATATTCCTATTAACAAGACGTACTGTACGATTTCCAATTCATATCAGTGAAAATGCATTTTAAATTACAAAGTACTCGTATTTTATCTGAGCCAATGTTCTGATTCACATGTCTCCTCTTTAATCCTATTTTCATTCAAAGTTTCACAATTCACATCTTTTTCCCATTCTCTGTAATACTTTCTGTGTTTTCAAAATGTAATCAAAGCTTGTTAGCTTCTACCCAACCATGTTTGGCTGAATGGGAATATTAATAATACCAGCTATTGATGTCTTTATGTTAAAATTTGATTTATTGAGCAAGTGGCACATAATCTGTGGGGAAAATACCTAGAGATAACACCTTGAGATGATTAATTGTGTTTACAGTGCATTTCTGTAATAATTGTTTACAAGGAAATTTATGCATGAGTTGCTGCCCCAGTTCAAAAGAATAACTCATCAGATTGTCAAGCTCTCTGCTCTTGAGTATTCCAGCTAATTGCTATCTTTGCTAGTTGAGCATCATAAATCCTTCTTCCACAGAGCTGAGAGCAGGATTTTTGGATCCTGCTTTTGCGTGCAGCCTTTTCATCCCTGGGAACATCAGTTTCCTCCTGCAGGAAAAGAAAAAAAATCTCTAAGGGGCTGATATCGACAGAAGATTGTGACGAGCTACCCGGTGGCATCAGGTCTAACTTCTGAAAGGAGCTTAGACAATCATGCCTTAAGATCTGTGTTGGGTGAATTTGCCAGGAATGTTACTGATAATGAATAACACACGACGATGTAGACTCAGTCTTCGAAATTTAAAAACACTAAATTCCCAGTTCTGCTGCTCCCTACTCTTGTATTTCCTTCTCCTCCACAAGTGCTGCAGGGTAGAGATGGCAGGATGGGTTGGGGAATGGTTCCTTTGCAGCCATCTGTGCTTATTACTGATCTAATAACAACTGCACAATTCTCCCTTTTGGAATTAAATCCGCCTTTATAAATTCACAGACATAAAAATACTTTTCTTCTGCACAGCTTCATGCATTTTGAGTTTGCTTTTTTTTTGTTCTATTTCCAATTTTGCAGTTTAATTATTTCATAACTAACTCTCCTGTAGTTGCAGGAGTGTTATCCAAGCAATATGTTGCCAGGAAGTAGTTGATAATGTTTAATAATTCCTGATTACATTCCTGTTCCAGTCCATGATCATGATTATACAAATGTTTCTGGTGCTGTTTTTCAGTACAAATCCTCCTTTTCAGTTTCTTTCCCCTCCTTGTTGACAGTGTGTTGGTCAGAATACAAGAGAAACCGACCTATTTGCTGGTTTAATTAAAGATGTCAGTGAAATCCTTAAGGTTTGCCTGGGAAGGAGCAGATTTACTTGCTGCTTTTATGCACACTGTGGGATTTAAACATTTTGAGAATTGCTTTGGTGATTTTTCCCAGGAGATAAAGGAATGGATTAAGTGAAGTAGTTTCTGACTATAATTGGTCTGGTTTAAACACTTAAAAATAACTTTAAGAAATAAGAAAACACAAACCAGGTTTTCAAGTAGGGATTTAACTTTTTCTTTCCCCCCCCCCACCTATGTGTTTATTCCAGCTCTGGTGTCTCATTGTGAACTATCAAAGTGGGCTGGACCTGAGGTGGGATATCTGTTCTTGGAACAGCAGCCCAGGCAGAGGACAGATGTCTGGAGGAGAAGAAACAAAAGGCCTAAATCTGAAGGAACAGCAGGAGGAGAGAAAAGGGAGATGAGAGGGAGGGAAGAAGAAAAAAAACCACCCAGAGGCTTTGAGCCTTTGGATCAGTTATTTGCTCTTTGCAAACAAAGTGGGCTGGGAGTGCTTTAAACTTGCCGAGGGTCTGCGGCAAAGCAGCTCCATCAAAGGCTCCCACCTGTGGCTCAGGTGATCCTGGCACTGCTGCTGCTCCTCTGCATCCAGCCAGGGATACACCTGGGGCACCAGGAAAAGCTGTTCCATCTCCTTTTCCAGTCAAACACCTGGGCTCTCCTCTCTGCCTCGCTTTGTCTCAGGCAGGTGAGCGGCCAGCAGTGAGGAATTGCTGCCAAATTATTCCTGTCATGGTCGCTTGCAGAGGCAGAGGTGGAGTTGGCATAGATCAAAATATTCACATGGCTAAACCAAGCTTAACTCTGTCCCCCCTAATGCCATCAGCTCGTGCAGTGCCAGCTGCACCGGGTGAAGGCAATAAAACACCCTGCTGAGCAATCAGAAAATATCAGTTTAACACCTAAACTTATGCTTGTGGTCCAGAGGAATGAGGATCACTGCTATGCCTGTGGTAAAATAGTTCATATCAAAACTTAGTGATATGGGAATTCTTGAGAGGAGAGTAAAAAAAGCCACCCAGGGCTTTACAAGCAGGTTTTGATCCAAGGTAGACGCAATAACACAACACATGAAGCAGATTCTGTAGGAAATATTAGACTAATCTTACAAAATATTCCAACCATGCCTATCAAGGAACATTAATAACAGTGTTATTGACAGAGTATTCATTTAAAGTCATTCTGTTGGATACAATTAACATTTAGATGAGAGACAGTTATAGGTACTCAGATGATATATATGAAAGAAACAATGACTCATCCCTCCAGCAGCATCGCTGCCGAACTCACAGCAGGGAATCTGCATTTCTGCCAGCTTCAAAAAAGCTCCCGTGGACCTTCCTGAAGAAATCGGCTTGCTCCCCTCAGAGGGATTGCTCTGTGCTGTTTCCTGATGGAAAGAGGAAATTTCAGTGGAGTTTGCCAAGGGCTGGATGAATGTACCCAGGGCAAGGGAGGCGGTGCAGGGGAAGGGGCTGGGATGGACAGCTCAGCTCTGCTGCTGGGCTCTTCTGCCAGGATCTTCTTCCTAAAGCTGTTTATGTAATTAGATTAATTGTTGCATCACCCACAGCAGCATCAGCAACTGATGAACCTCTGTGCAGCCAGGGTGAGGGCAGCGATGTAAAAATCAAGAGTACACCATAAATCCTCTCTTGCCAGCACTCCCCAGTATCAAACCAGAGTGAATATGAATGAGATGCTGGAGGGACACACTCCAGCAATGGTTTCCTGAGATTCACAATGTCCCCAGTCAAATAATGGGGCTTGGATTGGTCTCACCTGCTTTTAGTTCTTTAAAATTTACTCTAGGCCTGCTCTTGACTGAGAGGAGCTCAGCCTGGGAGCCCTTCACCCTGGACAGCTTCAGGTCCCTTATTTTTGGAAGGCTGAAGTGTTGTCTGAATGCCACATAAAAGCATCAGTGGCAGCCACCAGCCCTTGTGTCAGTGAGGTGCCACTTCTCCACATCTGTGCCTGCCTGGAGGTCTCCCCACCCAAATGGGTTTTGTGCAGCTTTAGAAGATGCTTGGTCAGCCAGAAATATGAGCACAATCAACCAAAGCTCATAAAATCTGGAATTGTGACAGAATTTGTCTGGGTTTATGGAATTTCCACCATAAACCCTCTCTGCACCAGCAGTCACTGTGGTGGTGAGTAAGAATACCATAATTTGGTTTAGAGGAAATGGTACTGTAATAATTAATTGGAAGAAAAGTGTTTTATATCCTGAACAAAAATTGTAGATGACATGTTGCCACAATAAGAAGACTTGCAAGCCTGGAAATGGAGTTATCTCCAGCCCTGCTGCCTTAAATCTGCTCCATAATAGCCTGGTAGTAGTTTATTTATATTAATTCCGTACTGTATATTTTGCATTTTTGTGGAAATGCCTAGAGCATGCATATTAAGCAGTTAAGAAAATTGATCTGCTTGAGCAGTGATAACATTTGCAGAATGAAATCCTCACAATTAGAGAGACGTTTGAAGAAACCATGTTAAAAGGTGCTGAAATGTTCTTGAAGAAATGCCACATGTTGCTGCGGGCAGTAATGAAACATTTCCATATAAAGTACTACATAAACACATAGAAAATGTAGACATATGTTAGCAGATTATGGGGTGTGAGAGTGATAGAGTAGTGATGATTATTTGCAAGTGTTAATGTTACCAAAGCTGAAGGTTATCTCCTGGTCCTGGACCCTATATGTAAATAATTATAGCTGGAAATATGCATCTTCAAAGCCATCAAACATCATATACATCCAGCACTCCTGAAATACTGTAGGGTTTATTGATCTGCAGTGTAGGACAGTAAATTTTAGTAGATTTATGCTCAGATTTCGGTGAACATATGGCTTAAGACATGCAAGTTTGGAATAAAGTTATTCATATTACGCACACTTGCACATGGTTCAGGATTTGCAAGTCAGGGAGTGATCAATATGCAAAAGGTGAAGTCAAATATACATTACCCACACAGAGGGAATTTTCTATGCAGAGCACAGAGCTCTTCCATCAGCAAACCAGAGAATTCGGATCTCTGCATCCATCTATCAAATGTTCCCTGTGAAAATGTCCATCTATTATGTAAATAGTTCTGTTCCAAATATCTGTTTGTGTGAGGGTAACCTACATATTTTCACAGCCTGCTGCACCCAAAATAGCACCTCCAAAAAAAAAAAATAAAAAAGAACATGTAACAATTTAAGATCCAGCAGTAACTTCAGCTCAGGGATATGGTCTTAGTGGACCTTTGGTTGGGATTTTCTTCCAAACCTGTCTCAAACCCTTGAAAACCTCATTTTTTCATCGTGACTTTTGCATTTCTCGTTATATAAAAAAACCTGTGCATTGCTCCTGCTCCAGGACCTAAAAGCACAACTGTGAAATCAGGTAAGTTGGTTAAATATTTCTGCTGAGACTCTCGCTGTTGTTTTCCTAATGAGCATTTTCTCACATCCTTTTCTGTTTTTTCCTTTTTCCAAATGTTTGCTTGAATTAGAAAACAATCTCTGTACTCCAAAGTGGCAAATCACTTGAGACTCGTTTCTGAATAGTGCTGAGAAATCCCTCTTTGCATATCTTTAAAGATGTTACTCCAAGAAAAACAGGAATTTGTAACTCTAAAGCCTTCATCAGCCTTGTAACTTTGAAATAAATAGTTCTTGAAAGAATTCAGTACTTGCCAGGCCTTCAGTTGTGTGCACTGAAGCTGTGGAAATTCAAGCAAAATAGACTTTATGATCTTTGTCTATTTAATAGAGGTTGTTTTTTCTTCATCACAGAATTACATCACCATTTTCCACTCCAGAAAGACCAGAAAGGGAAAAATCAGATAACTTAATAAAACCATTTTATTCTAAAAATTCTTATATCATTGATGGGTGCTTTAATCATTCATCTATCTATCTATCTATCTATCTATCTATCTATCTATCTATCTATCTATCTATCTATATCTATCTATCTCTCTATCTCTCTCTCTCTCGATATATATATATATTTATATTTATATATATTTATATATATATATGTTTCTTTACTAAATACTATGATTGGAGTTAAATATTGGTCACAACCAGCCTCGGGTCATTTCCTTTGGCTCTGGGTCAGGCCTGCTCTTGCACAAACAGAAAAAGTATTTAGGTTAATGCAGGATAGATTAATTATAAATTATAAAAGGCATTATAGTTTTAATTTGCATTTCACACCTTGGTGCATTTGCTTATCAGTCCAAGGAGTCTCTGTGATTTTTTAGCACCAATACACTGTATTTATGCTGAATTTGCAGTGAGTTGTGTTGGAGGCACAGCTGCAGAGTCCAGGCTTTGTCCATGGCTTGGGAGGATGGATCCAACATTGGCTGCATTGACGGAAATTCCAAAGGGAGAGCTGAAGGGATACTTGGGGTGCAGAGAGTGCCTGCAAACAGAATAATCCAGCCCTTCTCATTCTTCTCCAGGCCCAGTTCCCACGAGGGATGGGCAGGAAGTGCTGGCATGGGCTCCAGCAGAACCCAGTGCCCGTTCCCCCAGCAGTGAGGGCAAGGCCAGGGCCCCACTCAGATAAAGGGAAAAGGGAAAATTCCCTCTATTTCATACAGAATTTGCTGATTAATGATGATAGCACATCAACAGTTGGTTAATTTGTTAAAATTTAACTAAATTAAATTTAAGATTTACTAAATTTCTTGAGTAGAATACCTTTTGAAAGGGAATGCATTGAAATTTGGAAACAAAAGGTCACACAAGTGCATTTTCCAGCTATCCCTGCTTTCAGAAACCCATCCATCTCCTTTCCAGAATGGAGTTAACTTTCAGGAGAAGTCTTTTCTTCTTCATTAGCTCTTTATTAGCATCTAATAGGTCAGGCAGAATAAAAACTCCTCAGAACCATCAGCTAAAGATCAGAGGAAGCCATTTTTCTTTTTGAAAGTTACATTTCCTTTCCTTTCTGTCTTTTTTTCTTAATAATTTCTGTTCCTCCTGTTGTCGTACAGGAACAGATGTGAGCGAATTCCCCAAAGAAAATTTGTTCTTACGGCATTCTGGTTCAACTTCTTTGTCCATGCCCATCCCCAAAGATAGTAAACAGATAATATTTATAGGGAAATTTTACGACCTGTTTACTTCAGATCCTTTTTTGTATTTATAAAAAATGTAGAGAAACCAAACTAAGTGATAAAGCAGCAGCTAGAGGTGCTTTTTTTTTCATTCTGGGCATTCAGTAAATATTGCTCTGCTAATATGAAAAAAAAGTGAAAATTGAATTTGTTTTTTTAAATCATTAAAATATTAAAAATCATTCTGGTAACAACCTAGTAGGGCAGATAATATTGGTAGTTATTGTAAAAGCTGTTTCAATGAATGTTTCTAATAACATATATAAACCGTATACTATCAGCATGACTTTTCCATGTTCCCATCGTGATCCAGGTTCTGCAGCGGTTTAAAATGCTGTTTTGGAGCTTATGGATTTGGATTTTTGTGGGGTGAACCCTTGGCTGGACCCCTGAGGGTTGTAGCTCTAGATACCACTTTGGGGCTGATTTATGAATACCCTGATGCTTAAAAGTCCATGTTCATTTTTTGTAGGGTGTATGTGCACTGAAAGGATGTGCTCCATTTTTGGTAGAAAATTAGCAATCAGCAAATGGAAGGAGTTTAGGTGCAGCTAAGCCTAACCTTAGTCTCAGACTTGGACAATGGTTTATGTTTAATGGAAGCATCTATACAAATTTATAAATGAATATTGAATGTTGATTTAATTGGTGTTAATTCAGCAGGTGTCAGTCACTGGGGATGTGCTGTGGGGGAAAGGTCTCCCTTCCTTGGGCAGGGAAGATTGTCTTAACCTCAAGGAAGGAATCTTAAACCTTGGGAAACCCCACTCAAGGGAAGAGTCACTGGTGGGCAGCTCAGTTGTAATTAAGGAGAAATCAGATTGGACTCATCCAAAGTTGATAAAAGGTTTCTCTGCTCTGAAGAAACTGTGGGTCCCAGCTCCAGGGTTCACCCAGGCTGGAATATTCATGGAATAAAGTGGTTGTGTCTCAAATGGGAAAGGAATGATGAGTCTTGTGTACCCACAGCTTTGTTCCTTGAGGGAAGAGAGCTGGAAAAGCCACCTGCCATCCCTACATTGATGGTTGATGTTCCATCCCTACATGTTCCCATGTTCCTGGGGTCACTGCTCCTCTGGGGGTTTTCTTGAAGAGTTCTTCAAGCTTTTCTCCTTTGGAGAAAGGATCTTTGAAAAAGATATTTGGGACTTTTTCTCCTTTGGAGGCTGCAGTAAAATCCTGCTGCTTCTGTTGAGGGGTCAAATGTCACCCACCCCAACAGCCAAAATCAGAGCATGGTACTGGAAGCGCTCTAAGAGCATTTAGGGGGAAAAAAAAAAATTCATCAGCACTTATTCACCTTCTGGAAAGTCCAGTTTGGTCCTTTCCAATGTTCTTTGGTGTGCAGGAGCTGTTTGACCAGCCTGTGGAAGAGTTTCCGTGCTCAGCCCTCAGTGGGGCAGGAGACCTGATCCATCCTGCACATCCCTTTAAACCAAGCCTCTGCCATCTGTTTCAACCTCTAATTACAAATGCAAAATAACACAATTCGCAATTGCATCATAAAAAAGTAAAATATAAGTGATTTAAATGCATGTGTGTGTTCCTTATGCAGGGCAACATTCATCTGTTATGTTTTACTGTCTTTTAGAAACAACTCCAGGGTGAAATCCCTCTTTGTGGAGGGCAGAAAAATTATTTCATTGTAAGAAGAGACAGTTTTTGAAAGATGTTTTTCCAGGTTATATTGCACTTTATATATTTGTCTCTTCAAAAATTCTTTCTTCTGCTGAAATAGCAGCATTGATGGGATGGGTGGTTTGTCTAGATCAGTCTGTTGTCTTCCAGCACAAAGCTTGGGGAATCCTTTGGCTGACCAGGCTCTCTCCTGGATTCCCAAATCATCATCCATGTGCTCCTGCTGCTTCCCTCTTTTTATAGATCTGTATTTATTTATGTCTCTGTGTTTACAGGGGCTTTTTTTAACCTATGGATGGACAATTCCATCCAGTTCATCTCCTTTCTGAAGCAAAGGAACTCCAAAGTTGTTTTAAATACACCCTTTAGTCATCCCATCATGGTGCTCTTCTAGTTTTCCCTTGCTGGGAGATGACATCACCTATGTACCCAGTTAAACTCAGCTTTCTAAATAATTACATTAATTATGGTTTGTTGATTTGTGTTTAAGGCATTTGTAAAATTCCTTTATCACTAGCATGTGTGTGCTGAACTTTTGATTTCTCTCAGAATTTTCATTTCCATTCCCCAGACACATTTCTCGGTCTGGAACAGACATCTTTGATTTCTCAATATCATTTTGGCACTGAGATGGCCCAAACCAAACGTCCCATGCTCTGTAGACCTCCCACCTTTCTCCATCCACACTTTTACCTGAACCAGAGGTGACACCTCACTCTGTGAGAAGACCAAACTAAAACTTTCTTCCTGAGGAGAAATTATTCCCAGTGAGCAGCAACTGGGGAGCATCAGAATGGCTTTCTGATCTCAAGTTTTCTGGTGAGCAGTGAGTACTTTAAATGCAGCATTTTATGAACTTGTGAGCTCTAAAACATTTGGAGTCTTTCTGGAAAGCAGAGTCCAAGGCCTGTGATGTGTCACGGTGTGGGCTGTGTAAAGCTGTACTTGGAGCCTACACACAGCCCTCAGTCCTGGGCTTTGTCCTCCTTTCCCCTCCTCTCCTCTCCAGCCTCCTTAAAATAAGTGTCCAATATATCAAGGGACTGAGCTTCATGGGTTTCAAATGGAAGCTGAAGAATTTGTTTTCACTCTGATGTGAAAGGAACAATTAGCAAGGGCGCACCCCCTTCTCATCAATGGGAGACTTTTCAATTTTCTTGAAAGGCTTTGGACCAGGATCTAAAAGAGCAAAAGACTTACTCCTAACAAAGATGCCTGAATAGGGATGGAAAACTGTTAATCAGACACTCCTGGCATGCTGGATAGCAAAACAAAACCATCAGCACACGTCCTGCCTTGCCTCCAAGGGGTGATTTTACCACTCAGGAATCCCGGAGGATAACTGGAGTTGTCAGGATTCCCACTGCTCACTTCTAGTGCCTGTTAGAGGATAACAAACACAACCTGTTTGTGCAACCTCGTGGTAAACACCTGGGAGAGCCCTTGCTTGGGTCAGCTGTGGGGAGGGGGACAGGGGAGTGCCCTGGATGGAGCAGGAGAGGGGGATGAGGGGAGCTCTGCTGGGCACAGCCAGGTGAGTGTGGGGCTGCTGGGCTGAGCTGGGCCTCACCTGGGGCTTGGGAGGACGGAAAAGCTGAGCTAAGGTTGCTCCCATCATCCCTGTTCATCAGTTTGGGATTTTGTTTGGTAGGCATGGAACTGAAAATCCTTCTGGAACTGTAGCTGTGATTTGAATTCTGACAAGGCAAGGAGGTAGCGAGAGGGGCATCAGGAGCTACTTTTTTGGGAATATTTTATTTTATCCTTGCCATCTCAGCCAGTTTCCAATGTTAGGCAACCCCATTGTTCGGAAACATTTTGGAGTTGTCTATTTCTCTTTATTTTTTCCTTCCAGTCAGCTGCACTTTGATTTTCTGACCAAGTTGTTCGGTTGTTATGGCTCCATGGATTTTTTTTACCAAGCTTTGTAAATGAACATTAGGGGGTATTTTGTTTGGTGGGGTTTTTTATTGTTGTTGTTTGGTTTTCTTTTTTTTTTCCTATATGTAATTTGGTTTTGAAGTTGCCAGGGAACAACTTTGTTCAGAAAAAAACAACAAATCCACCCATATTGTGAACTAGTTTTATTTGGAGAAAATAGAGTTACAGATGCACCAAGATCAAGTAATTTGGCAACAAGAGATTTTGAGTCTAGTCCCTTTGGACTGACATAATCCTGATGGAACAATTGCTAAAAGGAATTTATTTTAAAATTATGTGACCTGTGCTTAAAAGAAATTGGCCTCAGATAGCCCAGTAAGTTGCTTTTTCCCAGGCTTGCTCATTGTTTTATTTAAAAGCTTGTTCAGAACAGACCCATTAACTGGTCTCAGTCACTAATTGTGAGCTTGTCTTTTCTTTGGCTTAGAAAGGCTTTGGATTGAGGTCAAAGAGAAAAGGAATGGGATAGGCAATTTTAAATTGCCAATTTTTCTCATTTTAATATCAGATTTGTTTGGCTCGTTCACATTATGCAGATGAAGCTGTGCTACCAGAGCCCAAAATCCTGGGAGTGTCCAAAATCCCAGGATCCAGCCCAGGGCTTTATCTTGTGGGCTGAGGGAAAGACACTGGGGTTTGTTCTTCATAATTTTGATCCTTTTCTATTCCTTTTCTGTTCCTTTTCTATTCCTTTTCTGTTCCTTTTCTATTTCTTTCCTATTCCTTTTCTATTTCTCTGGTTTGCCTGAACATGATGTGCTGGTGGTGCTGTTTTATTTTGTGCCATAGAAAATGTCACCATTTTCTGAAACATCATCAGTGTTTTCTTAGTTTTCATGCCACATTAATGCAAATACTGAGCAATAGTTGGTTTTAGCAAGTCCTCTTCCATTTGGGTAATTTTTGGTTTGTTTTTTTTTTCCCTTGGACCTAAGTAGAACTCCAGAAATAGATATTTTTTTAGAGGTCTGGAACCTGTGAGGAGCTTTATTATCATTGCTGTTTCAGGGCTATAGATTTTGTTTGGAGGAAATGCAACAAAATGTTTGTCAGCATCTTTCTATTACAACCATCAGTCTTGGATCTCCAAAGTGTTGTGTATCATAAATTAGACTCTAATTTGGTTGGGTTTATCTGGTTGTATTTATAGGAGCATGGTTGGGTGTCACAAGTGTCATTTTACTACACAATGAAGCTTCAAGAGTGGTACTTTACCAGGCAGGTCTCCACCCAAATTTGCTGCACAAACCTGGCTTGGGTAAATCCCATTATTTTTATTTCTGAGAAATATATAGAAAGTAATTTTATCTTCCAGAAATCCATATAGCTTTGGACCAGCCAGTAAGTGAAATATTTTTTAACATTGCATTTATTTTTTTTCCCTAAAAGCACTATTTTTGTTAGTTGGAGAATCTTGCTGCCTACCAGAATGTGAAAATAGGTTTCATTCAATTAATGAACTGGAAACAGGAAAACATTACATAGTAAATGAGGTTTACATATGATAATGTTGGATTTGTCATGTAAACGATTGCTTCCTTTCAGCTCCCTGAAAGGACTAAATTTTGCTTTTGTACAGATTGTACAATGCTAATAAAAAGAGAAGGCTCCATGGAAAGTATAACAATAAACTATATCTATAATTCTAATGTGCAGGAGAAAAAAAAGGACGATGATATTTTAATACACAAGTGGATCAGAGGTGGGAAGTGGTGTCAAAAACTAAAGGCTCAATCACAGCTTTGCCACACACTCCATAGGCAGGGCAGTAACGGAGGGAAAGGCTTTCAGCTGGAGGAAGGGAGGTTGAGATGAGATATTGGGAAGGAAATCTCCCCTGTGAGGGTGGGAGGCCCCAGCACAGGTGCCCAGAGCAGCTGTGGCCACCCCTGGATCCCTGGAAGTGCCCAAGGGCAGGGCTTGGAGCAGCCTGGGACAGTGGGAGGTGTCCCTGCCATGGCAGGGGTGGCACTGGATGGGTTTTATCATCCCTTCCATCACAAACCATTCCATGATTCTGTATTTCCAGGAGTCTTACTTCATCCCTCACCATTTCTGCTGCTCCCAGGCGGAGTTTGTTAAATTCTTTCCAGTTTCTTTGGGCCTTTTTTGAGCCATGAGCTCAGGACAGGGCACAAAATTCCAGCTGGACAATGGTAGGAGAATTGCCACAGTGGTCTCATATAGGGTGCTCCTGTTAACAAATCCCTGAAATTACCTTTTCTGGAGCAGTTTTACTCCTTTGTTTGATGTGGAGCTCATAGACCACTATAAATTTGAATGTGTAATGGAGTTCCCTTACTGGCAATTTCCCATTTGCATCTGATTTCTCCTCTCTAAGTGTAACATTTTACACTTGGCTTTATTGAATTTCATCTTAATTTCAGGCCATCACTCCAAGCTGTTAATATCTTTTCAGATTTTGATCCAGACCTCCCAAGGGTTCCCACCACCCCAGCTCCTCAACATTGCAAATTTTATAAATGTAATCTCTTTTCCCTTTAACTGAGTCATTATGAAAATATTGAACAGAGCTGGAGCAAGGACAGATCCCTGAGGAATCTCACCTGAAACTTCCTCCCGCTTTGACAGTGAACCATTGATAGCTACTCCTTGAAAGCAGTCAATTGTTCCCTCCACCTCATGGTAATTTTATCTAGTTCTAGACCATATTTTCTTAGTTTTATTATAAGAATGTCATGTGGAACGGTATCAGAAAGCTTACTAATAAGAAGATGTATCACATCAACTCTGTCTCTGTTATCCACAAGGCCAGTTATCCTGTCAAAATTAAACTGGAGGGCTCTGTGCAGGAGACTTCTTTTTAATCAAGCTGTTTGAGTTATGACCCCTGTAATATTAGATAAATTTTTCAGGAATAACAAACATGCTGTTTTGTTGGTTTGTTTTTTTTTTTTCCTAGGCTTTCACTGTAAAGCAGTTTGCTTGTTTGTTGGTTTTTTTTAAATAATCTGATGATGTGAGATTAACAATAATGGTCTGAAAGCCAAAAGCCATTATCTGACTGTTACCAAAGACAAAAATTAGGGTGGGAGCAACAAGGCTTCCTCCACAATAGTGTTTTCTTCATTTCAAGCTGATCAGTAGGAAGTGGATTTAGAAGTGCTTTAAATCATTTCACATCATTTACTGGTAATCTAACCAGCATGAACTGCATGTACCCTAAGTGCTGATTTTTTAAAAAGCATAAGAGGAAGAGCAAAAGAACTTTTTATTCTAAGTCATTCTGTAATTTACACATTTTTGTATCAGCCCACTTACTACTGCCATACATAAGTGTTTCCTCTGAACAGATTTAATTTTTAATTTTCCTGAATCAGTGTTAACCAGGAAAAAGGTAATTGTTGTCAAGAGTATTCAAACTGTCAGAATATCATTCAATCTAAAAGCTGTTAGAATCTGTGCAAAAGTAATTACTGAAACTCTATTCAACTGTAATAATAACCTGCCACTGATGACAGCAATTACTGGGGAAAGTGTAATAGAAATCAAAGGCGCATTTTTCTCTGACAAGTACATTTCTAACTAAGGTTTACATTGGTTGAATAGTGTTGACAATGATGATGTGCTGTATCACTCTTAATCACGGCTGGCACGATGGTAGAGCTGGAGCCCTCGTGCTGCAGGGGCACTAATTGGGTGCTCCAGCTGACACTGTCCGTGCTCTCCGTGCTGGGAAGGGAGCTCAGGGATGAGCTGAGCTTAACTCTGGTGCCTCTCTGCCTCACTTGCACCCTTCCTAAGCGCAGGGTGTAAGCACAGCTGAGCTCAGCAGAAAGCCTTCAGTTAGGATTGGGATGAACCAGTTTAGGGCAAGTTTGGGGATGAGCAAAACGCAGAGGGATGGGAAGGAGCGGGGTGGCAGGAGTCAGCCCCCTTCTCCTTCTGGCTGGCAGAGGTCATGCAGAGCCCTTCCCCCTGGATTTACCAACCTAGGAGGTGCAGATGTCTCGGAAGGAGGAGGTTCTTCAGTGCTCCAAGTTACTAAGAAGTCTCTGAAGCAAAGAGTGGCTGTTATTGTCAAGTCTCAGGGCTGCCAAACCCACCACACACGGTGGAGTAGGGGTAATTGCCCTGGCTCTGGGGGAATTGTGTTAGGAGAAGATCTGGTCTGGCTTCATGCATGTTTTGGAGAGGGAGGAAGAAAGGACATCCTTCTTGACAGCATTTACCCCTCTGTTGATGGGTTTTGCCCAGTTTTTCAACAATTGCTGAGAAGTTCCTCCAGAACATTTCCCCATTGTGAGAACTCTTCAGGAGCAGCTGTTTCAGAATCATCCACCCAGAAATCTGGTTCAGCTCCCCCTATTCAGTATCCCTGCAACAACCCCAGTGTCTGAGAACGAGCTCAGGTAAAGCATCCCTTGGGAGCAATCTTGGGGAAGGCATCCAGAGTACCATGTGTTGGTCCTGCCCAGTCATCCCCAAGATTATTTCAAAAACATGTTAAAGCATCGCAGAAGTTAATTTAGGCAGCTTTTTGCTCCCTTTGGGTCCATCAGAATAACTTTAAGGATGGAACCCTTGCAGGAGACGATGTGCAGATCTGGGACAAAGCTACTGAGAGCAGTTTCAGGCACACCAATGGTCAGGTTTTCATGCAGGAAATTGGGTTCAGTGGATTTTTATAGAGTGGAAGAAACAAGGATAATTGAGTGATGCTGTGCATTTACTCACATTTCTCTTGTCAGGGCTGTTCTGTTCTTCACCCAATTCCATAGTCCATAAGCTCATAGTCACTACAAAGACCAAAAGTCCTTATTATTTCTTGGCAGATCCAGCTATTTCCACCTCTGAGACTCATCAGGAAAACACAGCGTAGAATCTGGGTGTGGAATAGAGAGACTAGGAATTAAACAGTCTTTCCATGGTCACCAGGCAGGTTACATCCATTAAATGTAACCCAAACTGTGTGCAGAATGTTTAACACTTCCAGGAGAATTTTTGAAATGAGTTCTAGGTAGTGCCACATCCCAGCAAAACCAGTGACTGTCCCAAATCCAGTTTCCCCAAGGTATCTCTGAGCTTTTACATGCCCCCCACACACACTTGAATGTGTGAGTAGTCCCCACAGGCTCCTTGGATGATCTTGTGGACTTAACCACATGCCTAATTTTTCATGGAACTGGGGCCTTGCTTGGCTCCAGATAGGAGGCTGCCAGAGGAGTTCATTCCATCATTCTACTTATTGCTCTAATTGCCTGTTTATGTTTTCTGACAGCCAACACTACCCAATAATTTTTATAAACAGAAGCTCTTTCACAAACTCTACTAAATAAAAGTCACAGCTCTTGAAAACCAAGCTGATTTTAAAGGAAAACTTGATGTTTCCCCTCTGATTTTCCTATTGATGTCTAACAGTTGCGTCAGGCTGGCTCCCTGGTGCTCTGTTACCGTGTGGCTCTCTTTTATTATAACAACAATAATGCAATTCAGCTGCAAACGTGTGGTAAAACACTCCTGGATTTTGTGCACACCTTATTAATTATCCTAACTGCAAAATGATGGGGTCTTTGACAATCATTTCTATAAGCTCTTTGGGTTTCTCACGTGATGGACTACCTGAGTGGAGGTGGTGCTTGCCTGCTTCAGTGAGCGGCTGCGGGCGGGCGTTTGTGGAACCAGGGCTGGTTCTGAACCTCTTCCTGCTGAGCCCTTGCATCTCTAAGCCAGCACTTTGCTGAAATAAAACATGAGAATAAAACCAAAGCCACGTCAGGGCCTCCTCCCTGCCCAGAGTTTTCTACCCAAGGGAAGAGCAGAGCCTGTGCACGATCTGTGCCCAGCGTTGCTCTTTGCAGGTTCTGCTTTTTCTCTTGGAAGGTGCAGCCACAGCAAAGTGTCCCAGGCACTGTGCCATGCTCAGGGCCCCCATAGGGCTTTTTCCATGGGATGAAAGCACCCAGGCAAAGCACTGGGGGTGACACTGCTGGTGTGGCCACCAGTCACCCTCTTTATGGGGTGACAGGAGAGCAGAGGGAGTTGGGAAGTTTGATTCCTTACAGAGTTTGTGTGCTTGTGCCATTGGCACTTCCCTGTCCAGCTGGAGAGGTCAGGCAGGGGTCTGTGTGGCTTGCAGGTGAAAATGTGTGAACTAAATATAGACTGAATTATGACAGAGTTGTGACCTCTCCAACAACACCCAAGTGAATTTGCTTGGAATTTAGGGACATTATTACTGATGGATTCCCCTTTGCCCATTTGCCTTTTCCAATGCTACACTTTTAAGAATTCCCCAACACCAAGAGCTTTGAAATGATCAGTTAGGTGTCCCCTGATAAAAACAAAGAGCCAATTACTTGTCTTTTATGGCATGTCCTTAAAGGTCCTTATTTTAAACCTTTCCCCTGAAAACCTGACAGCCACATATTTATTATTTTTTAAAAGAGAGCTGAGCTGAATGAAGATCATATAGATACCATAAAGAAACATCAGTACCTGGCTTAGAGATGCACCATTACCCTCTTCCCCTGGTGTGGCCACCTCCAAGGGACAATTGTAGTGACCATGGTTCCAGGGCAGGGATGAGGCTGCAGGAGTGGCAGTAAGGACAAAATCTGCCTGGAATATCTCTGCCTGCCTGCATAATCATGCACAGCTCTCTATTGTTCCAGGAGTTACTCAAGCATATAATAGAGTTTCAATGAGTTCAAACCTCCTGTTTTAGATGGTGTTTTAGTGAGTTGTTTTTCTGCCTCAGCGTGGATTAGAATCTCCCCCCCAGCCCAGTGCATGGAGGGAGTGTGAAGAAAATCCTGGATTTTAAATGCTGACTACGCAGCTGTATCATGAATTTTAAAATGTAGGAAACAAAAGTATTGCCTACAATGCACCTTTGATATCTGCTTAGTGCCCTCTGTCTGTGCTCAGTAATAACCTTGGGCCTCAAACACCTCTTGCCATGCCCAGATCCTGCATCCACAGGTGGAATTCCAACCTGGTGCAAAGGAAGTCGTGAGCAGAGCCAGGGATTCACCCAGGGAATGGCAATGCCAGACAGGTTTTGTACCCTGAAGTGTTACCTGGGGATTTGGTTGCAGATTCATCATGATGCTTCAAGGAATCTATTCAGTTTTGCTAGGATCACAAAAATAGTCATGGACAGAGATGCTGGATCTAAAGGATCCTGTCTCCTGAGTCCTGTGCTGTGTCCTCTGAGTCAGGTGCAGTGCAGAAATTGCAGAAATCCATCATTCAGAAGAAAAAAACTCAGAAAAGAAATTCAGAAATCCATATTCATGAGGAAAAAAATTAAAATAATGCAATGACTGGTTTTGGATCTTTGTTGCAGCAAGTATTTTTATTTAAGTACACAAACAATTGATTCATGTGGGGCAGGAATGGGAACACGATTTGTGTGCCAACTGAGGAGAAATCCAGTGGGATGAGCTTTTGGCATCCCCCCTCTGCCAGCCTGCTGGTCCAGGGCTGTATGCTCAGGCTCCTAATTCCTCTCAGCCAGGTTGGTTTAAACTGTTTGTATTACTGGTCCCAGCTACCCCAGCTGATTTTTTTTATTATTATTATTTTTTCCTGCCTGGAGAGAATTAAAGTGCTCATTTGAACTGCTTTGCCAACAGATCTGTTCAAAACCTGCAGCAAGCAGCTTTTAATGAGCAGCTGGGGGAGCGACTCCTTCCTGGCACAGGCTGCTCCTAAAGAGCCTATCCATGCATATCCTTAAGACATTTGAAGAGACTGCGCATTTTCCTGTCGTTAAATCACAGGAAAAGTGACTTCAGGTGTTGCAGCGCTGGAATTCGCTCGGTTCCTTCAGCCTGGTGATGCCCACGCCCGTCATTAGCACATCCTTTCATGATCAAGGCTGGGCCGTTCAAACGAGGGAGGGTTTGGATCCCTTTGGGAAGCAGCAGGACAGGGCTGAACACATCAGTCCTGCTGCTTAATTAGATCCCAAAATCTCCAAGTGAAAATCAAGTGATGCTTTAACCAAATCTTGTATAATTGCTGTCTTGGTTCATTTTGATTTTTTTTTTCTTTTTTTCCTGAGGATTTTCAACCTGGATTTCGGAGATTAAATCAGTTGTGCACTTAATATAATGTGTAAATAATCTTATCTCTGCACAGAAATAATTGAGGCAGTTGTTAAATCATAGAAACACCTTTGGAAGTGAGGTGAGTGTTTAAAGGTTTGCTCAATGGAGATCTAACATTAAACAGGTATCATAAGTCTTAAAATGTAATTTAAGTAGATGGGTGTTCCCCCTAATGACAGAGAAAAGATCAGTGAGGGGAGGCAGTGGCAAAGTGTGTCAGATGCAGTGGTGGCTCTGGAGAGTGCAGGGATGGATTAGAAATTTCCCATCTCTCTTATTTTCCTTTTTCATGCACATAAAAAGGGAATGTCACCCTTTTCCTCAGGTGAGTAAATGAAAGGGCTGCTCTCCAAACAGCTGCACACAAATATTCAGCTTCTTCCTGGGCATTTGGTCACTAGAAGAGTAAAACTTATCTGGTGGGCAGATGTTGGAGAGACTTTTCTAAGCTTTCTCAGAGGGGAAAGAGTTTAAAAATAAGAATAAGCTTGCTAAGGGCTGTGAGATGCATGGTGGTTTATTAGCCATTGTTCTGGTGTATGAGCCAACATTCTGCCTTAATCCATGCAAAGCAGCAAGTTCCTGTGGTTTAGGAATCACAGACCTGGGCTGTTTGTCTTGTTCTCTCAGGTGGACAGCATCCCATAATTGTCACAATCCCTGGTTATGTTTAATGTGAGGAGGATACAAGTACTTAAAAAAAAAAAGTCACTTCAGTGGTACTCTCTGCATTTTTTTTATTCCTGAATATTAAGTCCCAATTTTTATAGCTTCATAAAACACCATAAATTGGGGCTTAGCTCTACAGGCAAGCAAGAAGGTTTGATAAGCATGGGATTGCCCCTTCCACATCAATTCACTTTTCCTCTCTGAGTATTCAAACTGAGCCCTCACTTGTGGCTCTGGCTCAGTAGCCAGCCAGGAGACAGAAGAAGCCCTGTGCAATTAACTCTTTGCATCTTGGTTTGGTTTTTTATTTTTCTTTTTTTCCAAGGGGAAAGAACGAGGAAAGTTCTTTAACCAGGTATTTTCTCCCAATTTTACCTCATAGCAGAGTCAGCTAAGTGCAACCTCTTGTCAGCAGAACCATTATCTATAATTTACATGCAGGAAGCAACAAAGTTTTAGGGTGAAATGGCTCCAAACTCGGGAACCTCTGCCCATTCCATCATCCAGCCCTGCAAGCACAGGAGCTGTGTCAGTGACAGTATTAAGGGCTATTAAACTGGCTTTGATGTATTGCTGGGGTTTTGGATGATTTTCTAGTTTTTATTATTCCTCTGACTATCATTTGCTATTTTTAAATGGAATCTGCTGTTATGGGGTACAAGGAGTCTGTCCTTCAGAGGAGATTCTGCTCCTACAGCCCTTGAGCTCACTGGTGTGTACAGGGGACACTGCTGCTCCCCTGGAATTTGGGGGTCACAGCCACCATTTCTACAATTTGTCATCCACAAAGGCTCTCTGAAGGCTAGAGCAGGCACAGGAGCTGCACATGGAATGGCTCCACTCCTGGAGCTGCAGGGCTTGGACTCAGGGCAGTCTCCAGCAGTGCCACCAAATCAGCCCTGCCCCAGCTGGCAGCTGCTGCTGCTCTCCCCACATTCTGCTCCTTGCTCCAACATTTTTCTCTTTAAACACCCCACCTCTCTCCATCTGTGCTCAGGCAGCACTCGCTCAGCCACAGCTCCTTCATGGGTCTGCAGCAAGAGGTTTTCATGGAATTACAGAATCACAGGCTGCTTCGGGTTGGAAGGCACCTTAAAGAACAACTGGGGTTTTGTGATGTTTTTCTACAAAGCCTTGCAGAGTTTTAGAATCACAGAATCAGAGAATATCCTGAGCTGAGACCCTCAGGGACCAAGGAGTCCAACACCTGGCTGATTTTGAGGCTAATTCAATACCTGGGTGACAGGTAGTGGTGAGAAAAACAACGAGATTGTTGAGAAAAGAATTGCATTTAATGAGCACTGAAATGTATTATTCTCTTTTTAACAGAGCTGCCTAAAAACTATTGATTTTGCTGCCCACAGATTTCTAATAATAAAAAATTTAAAGCCTTGCTATCATTCCCCCAAATCAGGTTTATTTCCAGCATGAGTGAACTCAGAAATTCTCCAGTTAGAACTGTGGGAATTGGATCCTCCAAATTAACAAATTCCTCTTCCAATCTAACAAATTGTTGTGTTCATCTGCATCCTCATCCTGGGAGCTGGCATTGCTTGGTGAGAAAACCCAAAACTGGTTTGTCTTGGTGTTCAGCTGCTTTTCCTCTTTCCTCTGGCTCAGCCACCTCAATGAACCCCTCCCTATGCATACTTATTTTTATAACTCAATTTATACTTATTTTTTGACCAAAATTAGCAGCAACAATCAATTTGTTTCATCCTTGCCTGTCACTCTAGTTAACCTCAGGTTAAACTTTTTAGGTCAGATCTGGGCTGACAAGTCTTTAGATGCAACATCAAGGCTCCTCACCTGGCCCTTGAGCTCTGCTGTTGCAGCTACATCTGCATTCATTTTTACTGATAATTTGGCTTTTTTATTTGGTCTTAATTTCACCACTGATAAGATGACCACAAAGACTTTTGGCCAAGCTGTTGGTTTTCCTTGCAGCAGGGTTATCCAGTGTATTGCTGGCAGTGCCTTTAGGGGGAAATATATAAGTTTGAAGTCAAGCTTCCAAAAAAACAAACAGCACTTCTGATTAGGATCTCATATTGCTATCCTTCCTGCTTCATTTGTTTTCCAGATGGGCGAAATAAAGGTCAACAACCCTAGGGCAATGAGCTGATTTGAAAGAAATGTGATTTCTGAAGGGGAAATTTGCAAAAAATAGCCATAACCAAGAAATGAGAAACATTTTAAGAAATTGGCAGTTCAGACTAATCTTCCACGTAGTTTATCTTGGCGGATTGGTGATATTTTATTGTCCATGCAAATGCGCTGATAATCTAGTCCTGCTCTTCTCGTGGTGTTGGAAAACCATTTTTCTTTATGCGAGTTGGGCTATGACTGTGGCTGTGAACAAGGAATAAAGAGGGACATCGTGCCCTGAGCTGAAAACGAGACACCTTGAGGGCTGCCACAGCCGCGGGTTTCCCGGAGGGAGAAGCTGGAGCTGCCACATCCCCAGCTCGACTGGGAGCTGCTCTTGCCAGCATCCAACCCCAGCTCCAAGCGGGATCCACATCCCGGGGCTGCAGGGATGCTGATCCCAGTGCTGTGTGCTGCTGGGATGCAGGGATGCTGATCCATCCCGGGGATGCTGGAATGCTGATCCATCTCGGGGATGCTGATCCATCCCAGGGCTGCTGGGATCTGGGATGCTGATCCCAGGGCTGCTGGGATGCTAATCCATCCCAGGGCTGTGTGCTGCTGGGATGCTGGGATGCTGATCCCAGGGTTGCTGGGATGCTGATCCATCCCGGGGCTGTGTGCTGCTGGGATGCTGGGATGCTGATCCCAGGGTTGCTGGGATGCTGCTCCATCCCGGGGTTTATGGGATGCTGATCCATTCTGGGGCTGCTGCTCCTGCATCCCCGGGTGGGGCAGCGCCGCCCGTGCTTTATCTCACCCAGCACCCCGCATCCCCCGCGGGCCGAGGAGACGCAGCCGGGACCCGGAGCATCCCTTTTTCCACGGCTCGCCCGGCCGGTCCCTCCCGGGAGCCGCTGCCTGGATCCCAGCCGAGAGCCTGCTCCCAAAATCGGGGTCGTGTCTCCCTCTAGGGGCTCGCGAGGAGGATGGAGCCCCCCTTCCCCTGCCGGGGGAGGCTTCCAGTGTGCTGAATAAAAGTGTTTCAGCTTGTAGGGGCCGGGACGTGACACGGACCCGGTGTGCCCGTGGAAAATGAAGCTTAAAAGTTATATTTTAATAACATTTTCTGGAAGAAATTTACTTCCTGCCTCCTCTCTGGGCGAGGAGGAGGCTGAACTCGAAGTCGATGTGGTTTTGCTGTGTGGATGAAGGATGAAGGTGGTTTTGTTTCTGTCCCCAGCCTGGCAGTGTTCCCTCACTGGGTGCCAGTCCCCCTCTGCAGCATCCTCGGGCATTTTGGAGGTGGCTGCTGCTCTTCCAGAGGTGCTGCTGGGTGCTCTGCTGGTCACTGATGTAGCCGTAGAGCAAGGGCAGGATGGGGACACAGACATGGTCCCCAGAGCTGAGAGCAAAGAAGAAAATCAGGTGGAACCTCAGGCTTTTATTTCAATGTTTGCTGAAGTGGGAAACCAGAAGTGTTTAATAGCCATGATGCAGTGTTTAAACATAACTCATCGAGATGAATTTTGAGTTTGCAGTTTAATTTGATGCCTTTGTGGATGTTCAGGGTAGTTTTCTGTTTTTCCAATAACAAGAGCAATGGGAATTTCCTCCTGTTTAGTGGCCAGGCAGCCATGATAATCATTCTGTGCCACTGTTGACCTGATATTGATCTGAGAGTCTGGGAAAAAAAAGTCTAATAAATAAATATAAATCAATAAATTCAATCAAAATATAAAGGATGGTCTTCCAAGAGGCACAAGTGGGAATTGCAGGAATTGAAAGGCAGCCCATGGAATGTGAATGACTGGGCTAGTTTTGTGTGAGAACTCAAGTACAGCTCTCAAAGATCTCATTTTACTTCGGGGACACAGGGGTTCATTCCACCAATTTCAATAATCCAAAATTTCGGCTGAGGCTTCCTCACAGTCAGCTGAGAGCTGGGATGAGTCATGTTCTGGGGGAGGGTGTTCATTAGAGGCACCACATCATCGCATGGGACGTCAGCGCCCAATTTTTAGCTGGCCCAAGTTAGGTGCAGTTCAGCTCATCCCTCTCAACAATTCCTTCGTGGGCTGTGGCAGCCTCTCCCCGAGGGGTGACAAAGAATCCTCTTTACCCCAGCAATTATTTACATTGTGCTGATTTCCCATTCCCATCTCTTTTAAATTATGGCTTTTCACTCAGCAAAACCAAGGATCTTTACAAAGTTATATAAAGCAGTGTTGCTGAGAAATAATCTAAAAACTTCTCAAAGAGCCCAGACCAATTTGAATCCAATTCTTCTTTGCTCCACTGCAGTGTAAATCAGGAATAGCTCCTGGAATAGCCTTGGATACCAAAGGCTTGGCTGCATTTTGTGTAACACTGAGGAGCCTTTGCCTCTTGCAGGGTGAAATCACTGATGAAACCAGGGTATGTCAGATAGACAAATATAGTTAGTAGCTGGTATTTTATATTAACCCTAATTAGGGGTAGGAGCTAGATGATCTTTAAGGTCCCTTCCTACCCAAACTTACAATGAAATGGAAGGATTTGGGGATTTGGGGTTGGAGGATATTCATGTGGTCAGATTTGGGGATGTGCAAAAAGATAATAAATATAAGCCAGGGAGAAGGATGCTGACATTCCTTCAGGGATGCAAAGCGATTTTAAATTCTTATGTTTAGTTGTAGAAATTCAGGATCAGATCTAATGAAAGGTTTAGTATCTAAACTTGGCTTAGTATCTAAGCTGGGCTGTTCCATCTGATGGTGACATTGGCATTGAGGCCACACAAGGACAGGGCTGGGTGTCAGCATGGCAAGGGGACCCTTGTGGTCCCTTAGACCCATCAGGGACAAAATCAGCCTCTGATTTAAACGGGAACAGAGTCCCTGGGACTGGAGGGAAGTGGCCCGAGTTCAGCTGTCTCTGGTGGTGTTTTGTGGCTGCTGTGGGTGCTGGCTCAGATTTTCTGCTGATTATGCTGGAGCAATATTGCGAGGAATTTATGCATAATGGACATAAATCTCACTCTACGAGCCACCTGAGAGGCAAGAAAAATGGTCTCTGTCAAGGATCTACACACAGAAATACATTAACCAGGAGCTCTCTGCAGAGCAGGAGCTCCAGCTCTGAATGTAGGTTTGGGGGAATAATGAAGAATAAAATTAGTGCTTTGGTAATGCATTAAGCCTTTTGGGGGGGTTTCACTGGCAGCTTTTTACAGCCTGAAAGGATAAATGGTGATGATAATAAATTTTGCTAACTTTTAAAGCCATCTTCCAGAGGAAGATGCAGAAATCTTTTCCTGCACTGCTGTGGAGCAGGAAGAGCTGGGACTGCAGAGCCCTGTTGGAACTTCCAGTTAGCAAAACACACTGGGAAAGAGCTGCCTGCCAGGATGGGAGGGTTTCTGCTGGGTGGGATGGAGGGTTGGGCACGCCACACTCTCAACCCAGCCCAGGGAATGAGCGAGGCTGGTTGTGAGATGTCCACATGAACTTGGCCCAGCCCCGGCTCCCATCGGAGTGGGGATTCTGAGCCTGCCCACCTTCCCTTCAGCCAGGATGTTCCATCACCCACCTTCCTTTCAGCCAGGGTGTTCCATCACCCACCTTCCCTTCAGCCAAGACATTCTGTCACTCAGAGGCTGAAAGCTGCCCGTTGGTGTTGATACAACGAGCTCAAAACCAAACCCACAAACCGAAGGGGCGCTCGTTTCCTTCCGTGTGCTGGTACAGCCAAGGGGAGCAGGATGTGATTAAAGCCTCTTCCCTCCCATCTCCAGGGCTCTGGCTTTGTTCTCCATATTCCCATGAATTATTTTGTTGCTATAGCAATACTTTTCCATGGGCCTAATCCTTTCTCATCTACAGGGAAGCCCTTTCCTTTGCTCTCACGGTGCAGTGGGGCCTTTACTTTGGCAAATTACCTCTCAAATTACAGCTGGAGGTGACGTTTGCTTTTCAGCACTGATCTGGATTAGGGAATTCTTAATTTGGGTTAAAGTGGGTTTGGAAATTCTTAGTGAAATAAGAGCCAAAGAATCACATCTGTAAAACTACAGTATATATTGTGTGTGTCTGTATCTTTGCAATCATGAGTCTTCTCACCAATTAAATCTCCTGTATGGAGAGGAAGGTGGTGGGGGAAACAGAAATAAATAAAAAACTCCACATTCGCAGATTTCTGAATTCCATTTTCATCGTGACTCTTCTCAGCATTTGAAAAGTATCTCTCAGTCAAAATTTTTATTCCCAGCTGTGTAGCAGGAGGAGAGCAAGGACATTAGGGAAGGGACAAGGCAGAGGCAGTGAATTCCAATGGGTCCCGGCACTGGTGGCTTCATTCCAATCCATAATTTTTCTTCTCTCCTTTTTTCCTTCAATTTTCCTATTTTTATGTGTGTGTATCTACCTATATGTGTGCATGATTTTGAGGTGTTCATGGATCAACAATCTGCTGTCCCTCATGCTGGGTCATTGCAACTCTCAACAATGCTTTGCTGTGTGTTTTGTGGATCAGCAAGGGGGTTAAAAGACTTAAATGACAAGATTTAACTGAAAAAATAGTTATTTTGGAATGTATATGTGGATGAAAGGTTCAAGGTAGAAGGATTAACTTGTTTGCTTTGTATTAGTAATACATATTAATTCATGATCTGTTATATTAATTTTTAATGGATATATTTAAGAACGAGACCAAATTTTGGATAATCTTTCCTTAATACCCTAGGAGAGTAATTACAACCTCAACTACATTGTCACAAGCTTGCAAAATTAGTAATTGGAAAAGGTTAATAGATATAACTGGGATTGCTGAGCTGCTGTTGGAGGGCAACAATGCTGGATTTAGATACTGTTACTTCAAATTTTAAAGTCCATTTAAAGTCCAGCACTGAATTCATTGCAAAGACTGAAATTCATCCTGAGGGCCCTGGGCTGGTGGCAAAGAGTGACTATTGGCCACTGTCACCTTGTCAGGCTCACAGACATTGGCACACCTCTGAATTCACCCCAGTTTATTCATGGCTGCTCCTACAGGCAAATCTATTCAGATGCATCAGCTCTTTCAGTTATTCCCATCTGGGAGCAGCTCCCAGCTGACACAGGCAGGTCTTCCATTGCTTTCCATGGCTTTAATTCTTCGTGTGCTTCTTTCCTTGGGGATAAGATCCTTGTGGGAATGCTCCTGGCGGTGGGATGGACAAGGTGGGTGCAGCGTGGGTGAGTGCGGCACAGGCGTAGGGAAGAATGATCAATTTATCCCTTTGAGAGAGAGAAAGTTACAGAGAGGAGGTTCTTGATTTATAGGGGGTTTTCCCCTGAAATCTGTTATTTCTAACTTCCTCTGACTTTTAAGAATAAAACCCCACAACATCTATGGGTTGGGAAATCATTCCCATGGTGGCTGCTGAGTCTACACCAGTCTGTCCCAGTGGAGCTGGGTCTCAGAGATTCACTATGATTGATGCTTTTTCTGGCTCTAATTGCAATTATTTGTGTGCCTGAACATTTCACAGATTTTTTTTTCCCCAGGATCTAGCATTTCTTTTTCTTTCCCTTTCAAGAGACTCAGCTGGGATTATCCTGTCCTTATTTTCAGTGCCTTTGTTTTTGTTCACATTCCATAACAAGTGGTGCTGGATTATAAAACCCACTTCAGGCAAATACACAATTGTCCATCGTTTTCCACTGAGATGGTTTTTAGTCAGTCCCTTTCCTCTTCCAAAACTGAGCTATTCTTGTGGTGGTCCCATGTGGAATGTCCCTGAGTCCTTCTGCAAGGCATGGACTCCTCTGGAGCCACCACGCCTTTCTCTGGAGATCTCAAATTTTCCTGACTTCAAAAGTCTGTTTGTTATTTAAGGACACAGGATGTTCTCCCCGTGTTTACAGAACACATTGTTACACACTTGAAGTGTAATTGGAGGGAAAGATCTTTGATGTCTGTTGTAATAATTTCCCTCAAGGGCTGCAGGATAGGCAAAGTCTACACCAGTCTCTGGATATTTCCCTTTTTTTTTTTTTTACCCCTCAAATAATGTCTGTTTTTTAGATCATAAAATCCAAAACTGTGGATGTTTTATAGAAGATTTAAATATTGGTTTAGTTTTGGGGGAAAAAACCCTACACGTGTATAATATTCTATATGAATATTCTGTATTAATATTTCAAAGGAATTCTTTTATTTGCCTTCATTTACCTCATTTTATCATGGTGGTTTTTCTGACTTTTTCTTCTGGATATTTCATATATATCTTTATATATTTAAATGGGTACACTGAGCGGGGGAGCTGCAGGGACCAAATTTCTTCTGAGGGTTGGGAACAGAAGGGAGGAGGAGTCTGTGCCGTGTTCTGCAACATCCTCATGACCCAAAGCCCTTTCTGACATGAGAACAAAACCAGGTTAAGCAAAAAACCCACCATGCTCTGTCCATACCTTCTGTTAAATCCCTGCCCAATGTTTGGAATTCCTGAGCTCCCATCCATCTCCATCGCCTCAGCGATACCTTGGAGAACTTGAATTGCATTTCTAGAACAAGATTTCCAAATCTACATTTTTGGTGGATGTTTTAGCAGTCTTCTCTTTTTCATACCGAGTGTTCTGTGTTTTGAATACTAATTTTTGGTGACCAATTAATTTTTATCATGGCCACATCACCGAACTAAGATAAGCATAATTTTTTGTTGTTTATTTCCCAACGCAACAAATCAATTTTACATTTTGAGTAGGAGGAGAACTAACTGAAGCTGGGAGAAATATAGATAACTGTATGTCTTTGTTAGGCCCCAAAAATAAAGAGATCTCACAGCTTTTTAATCATGGGTTCTTGAGGTCTATATTTAATATCTGGGATATAGCATCATTAATTTCATAGCAGAGTTTATCATCAAATTCATTAATTTTTATCAGAATGCAAGTGATAAATTGTTCTGGATAAATAATCATCCATCTATGCCATTGTTGAGAGAACAGTCCTAAGCTGGGCTTTGAGGAATTGGGAATCTTGTGTCCAGAGAAGGGAATGGCAAAGAGAAAGTTACAAAGGGGAGCATCAGTCCTGTGAGGAGCTGGAAGTGTTTGTTCTGGAGGAAAGGAGGCTCAGGGGGAACTTTCTCACTCTTCACAACTCCTGACGGGAGGGTGCAGCCATGTGGGCATCAGGCTCTGCTCCCAGGGGACAAGGGACAACAAAGGACAAGGAAAAATGGCCAGGGGAGGTTCAGGTTGGAAATTAGGAAAAGTTTCTTCACTGAAAGGATGGTCAGGAATTGGAAGGGGCTATCCAGGGCAGTAGTGGAGTCCCCACCCCTGGAGGTGCTAAAAAGATGAGTGGACTCTTCATGTGACGCAACTTCTGATGAGGTTTAGTGGCCATGGTGGGATTCACTGGAGATTGGGCTTGATGACTTTGGAGGTTTTTCAACCTTAATAATTCTAGGTTCTTCCTGCATGCAGATGTTGGTGGTGCCCAGCAGCCATCCCTGCTGCCCCCTGACACATCTGGCTGCTCCAGGCAGGTGCTCTCACACCTGGCTGGACACTGGGATGTCTCCTGGCAAACCAGGGGAAAACCACCCGGAGCAGTGGAAGCCACCACAGAAAAGCTCTCTTGCTGTGATGTGCTGTTACCTCAGAGCAGGGAATACATATTTATGGTGCATTATTTACTCTCAATCAGCAGAATATAGGCCAGCTTTGAAATGCAAATGAGCTGCTCCATCTACAGCCCAAGCCTGCAGAGGCTGAACCCACCCAAACGCGCCATTCCTGCCCTTCCAAAGGCCGGGCTCACCCAGCTACAGCGCTTTCCCTCAGGAACTTCTGTGGGGGAAAACAACCTTTGCTTTCCATTTGCTCTCCTGAATGTGAGGTTTCCTCCAGGTAGCCCTTGGTGCTCTCTGTCTATCAGGAAAGTGCTGCACGTTCTGTGGGCAGTCCCAGCCGCTCCCTGGAGTCTCCATCCACACCGTGCTCCTGAGCACTGACAGCTCCCAGTGCTGAGACAATGTGTGCTGCACATGGCCCACACTGGGGCTTTTCACACAGCCAGCACATTTGCTTAGCAAGAAACTTCCTTTCCCCAGCAGAAACACCCCAGTCCTTCCCAGTGCCATCTGGGACAAATAACTGGTGCAGCAGAGTAATTCTGTTGTCTATGCATCCAGGCAGAACTCCCAAGTTATTCCACCTGAAAATCTGTCTCCTGCAATGGCCATCAAATGGATTTCCAACACGTGCAGACAAGCCTGTAAATGCTGTTTTGATTCCATGGTAACTTGAGCAAAGAGTGAGGGAATCCAACAGAGAGGGAAGGTTGTCTTGCTAACAGCAGCATTAGAAAAGAGGGAAAATATACCCAGGGGAGCAGATGAAAATGGATTATGAAATACTGGACTTGGTTCTCCTCCTGGCTCAGTGGTATAAGAAAAAAATTGGCTCCTCCCACAAATATTTTTAGTCCCTAAATAAAATTATTACTCAGTGTTATCGTATCAAAAATAGTAGTGTCATAAACACATCCCCAAATTAATATTCCAGTCCAAAGTTTTCTGCTTTTAAATGCTACTTGAAGAAAAAAAAAGTAAATATTTAATATAGGTTTATATACATAAATAGTATATAAAAACTACTTTCTAAAATAAATTATAGGCAGCTTTCTCAACAAAAAGTTTTTATAGTGCTTTTTCCTTACCATCCTTTATCCTGGGTGATACTCTTGGCTGAAATTCCCAAAGAATGTCACAATTTAGTTATATTTACATTTGTCGTTCCCAAACTTCCATCCGTAAGAGTCTGGCCGTGATGCTGGATCCTCTGCAGGTTTGTCCAACACCTGCACATCTCCAACAGGAAACACATCCTCTCCTCACAGGTGACATCCCAAAAAATGGGCTGAGGAGAAACAAGCCGGGTAATGTTACACCACAGCACTTTCCTACTAGAAATGAGAATTCTTGGCTGTTACAGCTAGAGAAGGAATTAAAGAATGCAGATTTATTAATCCCAGTTGTTCAAATTCCAGCTCACATAACAGCTCTTTTCCCATGAGCAAAGTTTTTATGCTAAAACTCCTCTTTTGGAAGTGTCTGGAATATTTTGCTCTTACTTAGTTGTTCATGCTGAGCAATTGATTTTTTTTTCTTGGCTCTAATCAGATGTTATTGCTTTCTCTTAATTTACTTTTATAGCTGTTTAATGAAGGCTGTTCCTAAATGGTAGAAAAGAATCCAGAGGATTTAGGGAGCTAGAAAAGCTCTTGGAATGTGATTTGTGGTGCCTTTCAGGTAGGAGGGAGCAGCTCTTGCTCTCCATCCTCCACCAGCCTTCCCAGCTCTGCAGATGAGATCACTTAGCCAGTTAAAAGTCATCCCGAAGCAAAAACAACTTCCAGATGTTTCTCTAATTTTGCAGGACACTGAACTGTGAACAGTCGTTAAACTTTATCCCTTTTGCTTCCTGAGTTTTCCAAGACAGAAACAGATAAAAGAATGGGGAAAAAACCACAAACCACTGCTGAGGGAAAATTGTGCAAAGGAAAACTCTGGAATAAATGTGTTTATTGGGGTTATAGAGAAGGAGCAAAGTGTGAGGGCAGGCTTTGGAAGCTCAGTCACTGTCCTGGAGAATGGGATCAATCCCACGTCTTGGTGATGTTGGGAAAGTCAAGTGTTGGAAACCTCCCTGCAGAGAGGGATTTGTTTGACAGTTATCACCTCCCTAAAACTGGCTCTGATGGAGACTGAGAGCTCGAGATCTGTCAGGAAAAAGGGGTTTGCTGTTAAAATTAATCTTTACTTGCTGGAGATGAGCTCCTGACTCGTCCTCCTCCCTAACCCTGCATAGCTACAGTGAGAATCAAGGATATTTTCTCCTATAATCCAGGACTGTGAATTAAATCCTCCATAAAATTTTGATAAAGATCTTGCAGCTTCAACTTTAGAAAGCATGTACTTATTAAAACTCCTCTGACTCGATGTTTAGTACAATATTGACATCCAGTAATTAGTTCATCCATGATATCCTTCAGTTCCTTTCTGCCAATTAGTGCTGCAGTTTTCACTTTTGCCTGGCACAGAAATAAACAGAGGAGGTACCATTCGATTTTATTCTGTTACCTTTTTTATTTTTATGGTGGTTTTCCCGTTTCTTTTTCATCCATTTCATGCTGGAAGATGTGGAAATTTGCCAATTGCCCTGACACCTACCCTGCAATGTCTCTTTTTCTGGGGAGGAGCAATTCAGCTCTAATCTCCCCAGACGATGCTCTCCATAAATTAACGCAGGCTCACTTTGAGGGACTTGATCTTGCTGCTTTCATTTCTCACGTGACACTTGAATGGAAAACCAAGTGGATTTTAAACAGCTCTAATTTGTATTTCCCAGTTAAGAACCAGTAAGATCAGTTCATGCGGTTGCAACATTATTTGGAAAAGACCCAACACAGCCTTTTTCTATATTTTCCCTGTAAATGGTGTCATTCTACATTAATATCATCTCTGGTTTTGTGCAAGCAGCTCCTGTGTTTTTTTGTTGGTTCTCTGGATTAGACTGGCTGTTATGAATTTGACAACAGTTATCAAATCTCCCCTGCAGCAGATTGACTGTCAAGGATATGATGGTCAAATGTTTCACATATTGCAATCAAACCATTTGTGTTTGGTTTGAAGAATTCCAAAAGAAAGCTGTCAGCTAAGAAATGAAGTTGAAGTAGCCTGAAGCTTTTGGAGCATGTTGATCCAATTATGATGATCCACTCATATCCTTCAGCTTTTTTTTTTCAAAATCAATTTTCATTTTAGCTCAGGGGACGGGTTTTTTTTGGTAATGCAGAGAAACATCTGTAAGGGTATTTCAGATGTGTTGTTTCAGGAAATTTCTTTTTTTGTGTGCAAGAGACCATTGAACTCCACGTTGATTTTGCAAGTGGCTTTTGTCTCCAGCGCACGCACATTTATCTTATACATTGTACATGCATGTATACAATGCAATACCCAGTAACCTGAATGGGAATTTTAAATGAGTTTACACGTGTTTAATCTGGTTGCTTGAACCTGGGGAGAAACAACTACAGCAAAACCCCAAAGGCTTAAACTGCCAGCATGTAAGGATGGATGTAAAGAAACCTAAACCATGAGCGTTGTGGATGAGATTCCCAGCTGGTGTTTGCCAGGGAAGCTGTTTGTCACCTGCAGGGCTCTGTCCTGCACAGACACTGCTGCCATGACATGCTGACATAACAACTCAGTGGTCATCGCTCTCATTTCACTCCTTCAGCTGAAAAATACCAGCTGAAACCACTTAATATTTGTTATTCTGCTGCCAGGTGCTGCTGGTGGTGAGTTGATGCCTGTCCCTTGTGCAGCCTGAGGGTGACACCGAGCTGTGACAAGTGTGAGGGCGAGGACAAAGCCATGCCCACCCACATTGTCCCCTGCCACGAGTGAACATCAGAGCTGATCCAAGGCTGCTGTGCTGTCCTCACCCCAGATCAAGTGCTGACAGTGTTGTTTTCACATTCCATGGAAGTATTAACAAATGCCATGAAACAAGGAGAATTCCATGGCAATAAGAGCTACATCTGGGTGGTATCACCAGCATGATGGACTCTGTGTTTGGGGTGGTGGCCTCCAGTGTCCAACAGAGGCACAAATTCCCTGATGTTGGGAGTGGAGATAGACCCAAAGCAGGACCTCATCCCTTGGTCAGCATTCCTGGTAGGTCCAGTTCTGCTGGAGATCCCTACAGCCATAAATACCCATCCTTCCCACAGCCTGGTTCTCTTCTTGGGCAGGAGCTCTATAAATTCTTCAAACTGACAATTAATTCACAATCCATACCCTCACCAAGCTGTGAGACCTTTCAGAGATCCATAAATGCTGTTCAGGAACCACCTCTATAAAATCTCCACCACTTAACCCAAGAGTAAGAACTGGGTAAGTCCTCCACATCTCCAGGAACTGGAATTTGGCCTTTTCCTCATGGTTCATCTCCAAACTTTATTTAATGATGATTCTGCTAGGAGAACACACTACCCCAAGATAAGGAGGGGCAGCCTGGCCATTACAGCAAGGAATATTTCCCATTTTACTAATTATGTTCTGAGAGAGAGAAACTGGCTTAATTTGAATCAAGACCTAGTAGAACCAAAGGTTCTTTGATGGGAACGGGTGCCCAACATGCTGTGGTCAGCAAGATCCATAAAAATTTACTCCTGATACAGCTGATTTGGGGGCAAATAGTAGATATGGCAGTTCTTATGGGGCACCTGATTCTTTGAGTTATCTCACTGTGGTGGCAGAAAGCCTTTCTCACTGTTTGTCGCCAATGCCAAGGGACATCCTGCTCATTCACTCAGAACAGTGAGCTTGGGACACGTTGTATTGGCTCTTTTCTCTCGTGAGCTACCGAAAGACACCAAAAACTATTCATTATTGTCAGGCTTATTGAGGGGTTTAAGATCTGAAATGAGATGTTTATAGAGAAATTAATCTTCTTGATTTTTGTGCCATCATACCTGGAGCTGAAGGGCAAATTTAACCACTCTTTCAACAGTGTATTTTGTTAAATTGAGATATTAATATCAGTTGGATGGCTGATATTTTCTGTGGTATAACATAAGTAGAGGCATAATTGGTGGCAGTTAAATATCTTTGCACCTTGCAATAGTGGATTTGAAAAATTATTTTGGCAAATGCTGGTTTTCAGCAGAAATCAGGTTTATTTTCTTTTAGTTCTGAAGCCCTGGAATTTCTCAAGGAAATGAAGAGTTTATTTGATAAATCTCAAGTAGCCATGAACAGACTCCACATGCAGACTTTAACAGAACAGCACTGATTTGCAGCAGTTGAAATTTTCAGCTCTTTCTCTCAAAATTTGCAGTAAAGGCAGTGCCCAATTCCCTGATGATTTTACAGGGGACTGGATCAGCTCCATGAAGTTACCTGGAAAGGAGCAGACCCACAGATACTGAACACCTTGCCAAGCATTTTTATGAACTGATGATGGAGAACCACACTAAGACAAGAGATCACCTTTCAAACCTTTTGGCCTAAATGTACTTTATCTTGGATTTAGTGTGTATCCATCAAACTTTGAAGTTAAAAAATGAACCAACTGAGGTTTTTTGAATCCTTTCACGCTGTACAGTAGCACTGCTGTTTGAAAGAATTATTCCAAAATCATTCAAGGTTTTATTTAACTGTAAATATTTATTTTTCATCAAAGGAAGGGATTCCCAGAGGTGGCTAAGGCATCCAGCTGGCGGCTTTTCAACAATATATTAATTTTTTGTACACTCTTTTCCAAGCTGTGCAGTCAGCAGGAGTCAGGAGCTGTTGAAGACAAGGTCTCCTGCAAAGGGCAAGTTTCTCATGGATAAACACGATGGGGCATATTCTGCTCTAGAAAGGATTTGTCCTGATTTTCTTCCCTCCCAGACCAAAGGTTTGATTTCATTATAAGGCAAAGCAAAACATTTGTTTCCAGTAAAAGCAAAGCATTTTGTAGGCTCCTGAATATTTCATTGGAGAATCTTTACCTAATTTGGGTAAATTTTCCCAAATAGTTTATTTTTACAGTAGGATAGGAATGGAAGGTGAAGGCTGGGGCTCCTCCAGGAGACACCAAACCTCTGTGTTGGCAAACACGAGAACAGCACTGCACAGATGTTCCAGACAAGGGTGGACCTGCATAAACACAGGAAAAAACCCTGTCCAACCTCTCTAGATACTGAATTGTACAGGGAGCAAAGCACACAAAATTATACAGCTCATGATACTGAAATAAGGAAAATGCCAGTCAAAGTCTCCAGCTGCTGGTATGGAGCGTTCCAGAATCCCAGGATTTGGATGAAAACCTGTGTCAGCAGTTAATGACTCACTTGCAAAATGGGATGATTAATTATTCTTCTGTATGGCCACCCATGGATGCTTTAGCTGTGGCCTGAGATGGATCTGTGTTAGTGCTTCATGACAGCAAACTCCAGCACAGGATGGAAGGCTGGGATGTAATTAGCATTGTACGAGAAAATACCAAGCAAAACATTAATTGCCTACACATCATAAATTTGACCCACGTCAAATCATTCTGTAGCTGAGCCAAGGAAGGAAAATTTCACAGCTGGATTTAAAGAAGAATCCAGTCACTCTTCCCACATGTGTAGGGTTATTTGGGTAAATGGAGAAAACAGGTTTCTTGAAACTGTTGGCATCCCAACACTGAACTGGGTGAGTCAGAAAAGTTCAGAGCTTGACTGGACCAGATCCTCAGAAACTGCTCTGGCTGTGAGCAGCAGATGGGCCTGGGTGGCATCTGGGGGTCCAGAGGGGTCCTGTGGAGACACAAAATGCTGATGGTTTGCTGATGGATGCACAGAGAAGGGCATGTTTTAGTCGTATCACAGAGGGAAAAAAAAATCTGGGACTTCAGCATAGCCTGGAGGCGTAAACACAGGGAGATCTGCAAGTGGATATAAAGTCAGTATTGCTTAAAAACAGGCTAAAGAATGAAAAGGCAAATAATGTGGTGGTGTTTTCACAGACAGCGTGGTGGTATTTTCCACAATGTTTAGGTATTCATAAGTCTAATCAGCCTGGGGAAGAAAGATGAATAATTCCATTTAAATCACACTGAACAAGAATAGGTGTCTCAAGAGCTACACGAGGACTAAACAGATCAGGAGAGAAGCAAGATGAGCAGAAGGACCATGTGAGGTTCAGGCAAACCCACCTGATCCTCACTGGCTGAAGCTCAGCCCCAGGATGTGTTTTTGTACCAAGCCCTGAGGATCCCAGCAAATGTTTTGGGGCTGTTCATTGGTGTTATCTGCTTAAAGGGAGGAGGGAGATCCTTGACCCTTCATGTTTTCTGCTTTAAGCATAAACCCCTTATCAAATCCAAGCAGAAACAAGAAATTGTACAACTTTCAGAGTTGTGTTTTGCTGCTTAAATTTCCAACCTGAGCAAACGGAGTAATGTTTATTTGTTTATTTGTTTATTTATTTTTTCATCCCTGCGCCGCTGCTCAGGGACAAATACATAAAGATGGAGCATTTCCCACTGGAAGCTTTTGACTCCAGGTTTAGAGGAGTCATTAGTCACGTCACACATGCCAAGTCTGGTGGAATTTGGCAGAGCTGTTTAAACTTTAACGAGGGTAAAGGGATGAACCTTTACCTCAGCTGTGCTGAGGACAGAGCCCGATGGTTACCACACAACGATAATTCATCAGGAGTTTAGTGCTCAGCTTCCTATTAAAATACCCCAGTCAGCCAGGATCAATCCCTACAAATCTGCCAAGAAAGATACAACCTGGATCAAACAATAACATTTTTGCTCAGGCTGCACAGACACAGTTTGGCTCTGATGTGTTTTCCCGGGTGAATTACAAAAGCAGGATTTGGAGATTCTTCCGTCTTGGGAATTAAATGCTCAGAACTATTGGCTGTCAACTTGAAGAATGTTAGATCTGCATCTCTCCACAATTGTCTTAAGTTTCTTGGAATTGAGCCCAGCTATTAGCAGGGAGTAAATAAGACAAAAATTGACAACAATGTGCATTATAGGGTGAAGCATGGAAGGCTGAGGTTTAGATGTGAATGGTTAATGGATTTCTTAGAACTGTGGTATTTCATTTGAAGCTTACCATGTTTTTCAAGCAGGTTCACCTCACCTGATCTCTGAAAACTTTAAAAAAAAAGAAGTAGTATATTTTATTTCATTTGAAACACTGCAAAAATACAGGGTAGTGTTTATTAATGTGGTGTGATTTTGGAGGTTTTACAGGGCCATTCTATGATGGTTAAAAATATGTTTTAAATGTGCATTGTTGTGTTGGCCAGATTCAGTTTGGCTGTTGGTGCAGATTAATGCAGTAAAATGAGATCTGCTTGGTGAAATAGGGGTTAAATATCTGTCATTTCCAAGTGTTGTTTGTGTTATTTCCAAACTCCTCCTTTTGTTTTTACAACATACAGTGGGTACAAGGTTGTGAGGTCAGACTGGGAGTGATTCTGCATTTTCAGAAAAGTGGGTTTTGCTTTATTTTTTCTCCTGCCTTATGTGTTTGAACCATAAGAATGTTTTTTCTCTTCTGTGGCACAAGGTGTGCTTTTTGTCCTACAGCATCTTTACTAAAAGGCCCAAAAAAAGAGTGATAATTTTACCACAGACCCAATGAGTGAACAGCACAGCTAAAATATGGCAAACTTGTAAAAGACCCCATTTCAACAAATTTCTAAAGAGCACAAATACAAATACCTTGACACAACAAGCAACATAAACAAACCTAAATACACATTAAAGCTCAGTTCAGCCAGGTACCTCAGCCTGAGGTTATTGAGATGTGCTGTAGCCCTCCTGAATCCACAGGTTTATTCACATCCATGCACATTTCTGGGTGTAAAAACTCTTTGTCTTGGCGAGCAAAGCCAAGCCAAGCCTTTATTCCATTCTCTTTATTTCCCTCCTAAAGCAAATTTTTCTGCCTCTCCCTGGACATCCTTTGTCAGGAAAATACACTCAGTGGTATTTTTGTGTAGGTTCTGATGTGTCTCTGGAGTTCCCCCACCCTTCCCCATGGAGGTGCTGCCTGAGCCTCTCTCCAAGCAGCTGATGGGGCTTTGGGAAGAGCTTGGCTGCCTTTGCACCAGCCTCAATTCCCTCCCAGTGACAGCACCAAGCATCACTTTGGAGACTGAGGTAGATTTCTACTCAGATAAATCTGCAGACAGTAATGATGAATTTGGGCATGCAGATTCTAAATAAGTGTGCATGTAATGCCTTCAAAAGTTGACTTTACTGAGTTGGGAAACATCAGCCCCCCAGCCCTGTCCTGTTTTCAGTAACTGTTGTTATGTCCCAGTAACCCCATTTTGTATCTGGAAACCTCTGTGGTTTTATTTATACAAACAATTCCTGATTTTCTATTTTCTCTGGAAGGAACGGAGGAATTTTTGAACTTTGTGTTCCCATGATTGCAGGTGTGAATTATGGCATGGGAAAAGAAATCACTGGCATGTATATATGGGTGATGGAGATCATTCAGGGATCGTGATGTGCAATGAGAAACTCCCAAAAACTTTGTCAAGGCATGAATTTAGTAATAAATATAAACCTGAGCTTGAAAATGAGCAGCTGGGCTGTTCCATGTGGTGAGATCACACAGTCAGCAGGAATTGAGCTGAGCTGGGCTGATTTTGGGTCTAGTTTCTAGCAAAATATCACCCATTTGGGCCTAGGACCCTGTACCAGTATAAACTAACAGCTCAGAGTCAGTGGTTTCACTATTATTAGGTCACTGGGTAGAGGAAAATATTAAATGGAAATTATTTGGAATATACCAGCAAGTCCCAGGAAAGTGGGAGAGCAGAAAGGTCCGGCACAGCTTCTCTGGGATTCCTGTAAACGAGGAGTTTCCAGTTCCCATTGATCATTCCTCCTTGCACCATGTGTATAAAATAGCAATTTGAGGTTTCAGGAGTGTCATGTCTGCATGATGAGTCCATCAATTTTCTTTGGCTGCAGGTTTCCCTTCAGTGGCTGGGAAGTAAATTATGAGAAGCTGAAGGAGAAAGCCGTAAATTATTGGGCTCTGCCAGCTTCCATATCCACAGCCTGATGGAGCCTGGATTTGACAACAATCTGCTTGTCAGTCTCTCTTGCAAAATATTAACACACTCAATTATCAAATGTGTTATCCAACTGTTAAATCTCACGGATAGAGCAGTCCAAAGTCCAGGGTCAGGCTCCGCTTCTCCTCCTGCGGCAAAGCATCTGCTCAGCCTTGGGAGCTGCTCGTTCTTGGCCCGTGACAGCAGCACTTCTTTAGGGTTAGTAGTGTTTTCTTAGGAAACTCAGGCTCTTTCTGTGAGAAAACTGGAAAGAAAGGCACAAGTGTTGTTGCTTGGTTGCCCCAGGTGCAGTCGGAGTTTCTGGGAACAGGATGGGCTCAGCATTCCCCAAATCAGCCTCTTTGAAGAGGCAGGAAACAAATTTTGTGCTTTAAAAAAGCCCCAAGTTTGGGAGGAAGCACCAGGTTACCTTCATTTAAGAGCATTTTACTAAATCAAGTGTATTCTGATCAACAGCACAAAAATCTCATCTTCTTCTGAAAGACCCATTGGGAAAACCATCCCACTTCAGTAGGATTTTGTCCTTCCATCTGTACTTTTCCCAGGCAATGGTGATGAACATTAGTCTGTCTCCTCATGCTGTAATTTATGATGGGCCACTGTAGATAAGGGGTTTGTGCTAAACATTAAAAACAGTCACCTGGAAACAAATGAAAGTATGAGTAATAACCACATGCAAATTTATCCCCCATTTATAACTTGCTAGTAAATGCTGACATTTGGAGAGAGGGAATGTGGTACAGGAGGAGGATGTTGGGTTTTGCAATTACAGTCCCAATCCATTCTCAAAAGATTAAAGTTTTACACAGTGGTTGTTCTCAGGAAATTTGCTGAATCCTAATATTTAAGATGAAAGCATAATGAAGGATGATTTTTTTAAAAAAAAGAATTGTCTGATAGGCTTGATTTGCCAGTTCCCACTGAAGCAAAACTTTCCTCTGACTTCAATTATCAGTAAATTGTGTTGACCTCAATAAGGGTTTTTGCAGAACTGGACCTGTAGCATGAATAGGCTGTTCTGTGCAGAAAAGTGACTGCATGAAAATGGCATCTTCTTACTCATCAGTTCTGCCTCCCGAGGGCACACGAGCTGCTGTGTCTGCCTTTAATGACAGAAATGAGGTTTTGCTGCTCTTTCCTCCTGTGAGACCTCAGGAGCTGGTGGAATGGGCTGGGAGTTGGTGCAACAGTGGCAGAATTTGGGTGAGAACAGCTCTGTCCCCTGGTCCTCCACACCCAGAGGGCTGTGAGCCCCCAGGTCACACCCCAAGAAGGTGTGAGCCCCAAGCCTGTCCCCCAAAAAAGGTGTGACAAAACCCAAACTCCTGTCTGCACACGACAATGAATCAACCATCATTTTCCCACTGGGCTACTCCAGACCGGGAGCTTTAAACGCTCTCTGTTTGACATCCTCCTGATTTATTGCATTTGTAAAGGTGACCTTAAATATTTTAATGGTAATAATTCTTTCAAGGGCTTAAATCAGTAAATGTGCTGTGTTCATATTTTGGCATTATATACTGTAGGCAATTTAATCCATATAAGCAGTTTCAGTGATATTAACACTGTAGGCAAACTGATACTAAAGTTTAAATGTCAGAGAGAGTTTCCATATTACATCTAGTGCAAACAAAGCATTTTTTCTCCAAGTACTGAGGCATAAAATACCAGGAGATAGTAAAGACAGAGAGTGCCAATGAATCTGAAATAAATAGGAGGTGAAATTTATAGTATTTTCAAATATGTGCCCTATCCAAGGACTGCTGCAGCTGCACAGATCTATAAAATTAGAGATAAGAGAAAAACCTTGTAGCACTTCACAATAAATGCACCTCCACCAGGGTATCTATCTGGATTTCTGTAGCTCCTTGGAGATTTACTGTGTCACCTTGGATCTATTTCCCACTGTGCACAGCATGGATGGTATTTCATATTGCCCCCATTATGTAGTGACAGGTCCCAGCTGTAATCACTGGGCAGGGATGTGGCACCGTGAGCCCACCCCTGCTAGGAGGGTGCAAACAGACACAGGCTGGGATAATCCCACCAATATTTACCCCAAGGAGCTTGGGATCAGGCAGGAGCTTGGGATCAGGCAGGAGCTTGGGATCAGGCAGGTCTCCATCCTGTGGCCCCCAAGCTCTGGGTGCCTTCTCACACTCAACGGGCAGCCAAGACTTTACCTTATTGAGGAAAAAAAGCAAGGATTGGGTAAAAAGAGGTTCCTTCCATGGTTTCCAGCTTGTGGTGAGGTGCTGGTGCTGCCCATGTTGGGAAAATTGATGCCTGTGGCCCTCCAGAGCCATCAGCCCTGGGAAGGTGCATCTGAGCCAGCCAAGCACCGGCTCATAAAACCTGTGACAAATGGTCAAAAGGTTTATTGGCCATGTCCTGCTGCACATGACCCCATAAACCAGCAAGGATGCGTGGAAACACGGGCTGTTTGTTAGGATGTTTGCTTGTTAAATAACCTGACCTGCTCTGAAATCTCCTGCTGGCATCGCCGGGCTAAAAAAGGGGGGCAACTCAGTAAAATAAGTAAAGCAACCCATGAATGATGTGTAGGAAGTCACAGGAGGAGGAAGCACAAGTGCTGTCATGTGGAGGATGAGAGTGGAAGGGAATAACCACCAAGAAATAAAATCTACGAACCAATTATGCTCTTTTTCCTAAGGATTCTTGTCCTTGATTTAATCCCTGTGATGGTTTGGCACAGCTTTGGTGACCATGACTCCTGGGAATGTTCATCACTATCACTTAGGTGACAGGACTGTGGTACCAGACTTGGCAGTGCCTCTTTATCTCAAGGAATTTTGAAGGTGCTTCAGGCAACTTCGGGCAACTGGATATAAGGGAGAAAATCCCGCTCCTTTGGGATGATGAAAAAGATCCTCAGCCTCCATCCTTCCCTGGCTTCCAGGGCTTTCAAGCTAGCCCTGCCAGACCTTGATGAGATGTCCCAGACCACAAACAAGAAGAGCTCCAGACCCCATGGGAGGAATTTGCCATGAGAAGTTTCTTTCACTGTTCAGAAAACTCAAACACAAATAACATCTTCCCAGCTGTGTCATTGCAGCAAGGTGAACTTCTTGTGCTCCAGGCCAAAGGATTCCTCTGGAACAGCACTTCTTCCATCAGGAGCCCCTGGCAGCATGATGTGACCATCACCTTTTCTGGCCACAGCTCCTGGGTGAACAAGTGACCCCATGCACGATTTGCAAACTCCAGAACCTGTCAGAGTGAGGAGAAAATGAATGTGCTCAAGATCTCATTGCAAATTTCAGTCTTCTGCTGAAACAGAGCCGAGATCTTTAATTCATATTCACATCCCTAATCAATATTTCAAGAAAATCAAAGTGTAAACCTCAACCTGTATAATTGTGGTTCTGCCTTCATCCTGATTGCACTTAATTTCATCAGGGTCACACTGAAGAGCTCAGGCTTGTTTAATTCTAAACTCCAGTGACAGTCAGAGGAACCCAATTTTAGTTGTGGCTCTGTAAGATTTTTTAATTCAAAAGCAATTAAATGGCTTTCTTTGGCCTCCTTAAATTGACAAACTGTAAATAAAGTGTTCTGGAGGGTTATTTCTCCTTTAGAAATGATACCAACATATTTAAAACATATCTAGAATGACTTGTGATAACTGCCACCACCTCAATAGATGATAAACCAATAAATTAAAGTAACAGCACATAAGATGATGAATTCTGGTAGACTTAAGGTGATACAAAATAATTGGAGACTTCACTGCTATTTCAATTTTTAATGGGGTTCTGTGGCAGTACGTTCTGGCAGCAGGGCTGGAAAGGTAAATTAATCTTTGTGCATCATCATCAAGCAATGTAAACACGGCCAAACTTAATTAGGACATAATAGATTGTTAAGTGTCTGCCCCTCAGAGGTGAGATTGCTCTGGCAAGTGATTACAGACTCTAAGGCAAGGACTTTTTTAAAGAATGGAGGTAGCTTTTCTGTGCCTCTGACAACAAACCCCATGGAAAAGCCCTGCCAGAGAGGCAGCTTTCCATGGTCCCAGGGCCAAGCACAAATCTGCAGTGAAATATTAAAGAAATGTGGCCTGAGGTTGTCCTGCTTTGGCAGGAAAAGTTCTTGGTTTACTGCAAAAAACCAATGGGAGTCATTGAAATCTCCACCTGGATGGAAGTGCTGGGCCTTCCCAGCTCAGCTTCCCACAGCCAAGGGCACCCGTCCTGCTGGGCTGGGCAACCCATGGAGAGGAGAACTGGGCTGAAGGAGGTGTATAAAATAGCAAAAATCGTTCTTGGTGTATTATTTTTAAACATTATTGCACATTTAGTAGAGAAATGCAATACAGTCCATTTTTCACTCCTATTTCTGATATCAGTTTTTGTCATTAGCAGATCCATTCCCGTGTGATTTTCTGAGCCTGTTGTACTGTGACCTCTCTTTCTGTGGCAGCAGTTGAACTTACACTTTTATATATATAAGTATATATTCATACTTTACTACACATGCTCCTGCTTCTTAAATGGACTAAGTTCACTAATTGAACACAAAGTTATAATTTCTGGTTTAAAAGTAGCTGCAAAATGTAGTTTGGAAATCTCAAAGCTTTTTGTGAGAAATGTTGGCAAACTGATTCTGAAAAGAAAATACGTTTTATTGAAGTTTCAGTCTGGATTCAATATCTGTACAGTGTGGACAGCAGAAAATTCAGGCAAGAAAACATATTGTAGTCTCAAGGGAAATTTAGTTTTGTCTGCTTTAAAACTCCTTTTGTAGTATGGGTTTGGCGTGACAAGGTCATGATGCACAGTGGCACGAACTGGCCAGATGTGGAGATCTTTTTCACACTGTCAAATACCAGAAGGTGTCTTAATAACTGGAAATCAAACTGCAGCATCATCTTGAATGCCTTGATTACTCCAAGGCTCCTTCTGGAGTTCAACAGTCTTGATTTTATTTCCTGATAATTGTGTTAAGAGTTTTCTGATGCTCAATTGCCTCAGGAATTAGGAGATGGTTTTGAGAGCAGGGGAAGGACTCTCCTGCCAGCACAACTCTCTAGGGCAGAAAACATTTCTCATTATGGAAATTATCGTAGATATTGTATGAAAAGGGAAAAAAAACATTTTCAGAGCTGTAGGAAAGGTCTACTGCAGACCACCACATTGGACTCATCTTGTTAATCAGGATAAAAGAGCAGAGAAGACAAAAGTATTGGGTTCCCAGCTTTATTTGATCACTACCATCCTTGCAGAGGGGTTTTATGTACTTTAATTTCTATTTTAAGTCTTTAATTCACTTTTTAATTCTCTCTTTCCTAATTTAATATGTTTTGCTCTTTGTTTGCACCACTTAAAACTAAACCAGCCTAATCCACATATACCTCAGAGTCAGACTCCACCCCTGCATTTGTTTTTGCATTTCCACCCTTTGGTAATAGCTTTTACAAGCAGACCAGTTTAAATTCTTAATTTTGTCTAATTCCTCTAAATGCACAATGATTCTTCAACTGGAAAGGAAAGAGAGTAGCTCAGAATGATCCATATGTTGAAGTACTGTATTTTCATCGTTTAAATGATAAACTTCCCATCAAATATCCACAAATGTACATTCATGACTCCCATCCAATGATCTATTGGCCAGAGGCACATACATTGTTTTAATTTATTTTGGAGTAGAGGTGCTTTCCTGCCGAGTTCGGATAAGCTCGCTATGCACCAAACAGATGTTCAATAAAAGAGACTTTACTGAATATGACAGAGAAACTCAGGGAAAGAGGATGAAGGAAGGAAAATTACAGGATGTGTGGATTCCTGGCTCATCAAACAACAGGCCACACTTTTAATCGGGGCCTTTTTATGGATGGAGCAGTAATGAAACAGAAGGACCAGGGATGTCTCAGAAGAAGGTGACACCAATGCGCTGCTCGCGGTGGAATTAACTTTGGCACACCCCCTGTGAGAGCACACGAAGCCTCCCAGTCTCTGATGGGTTCAGATCCTCCCATCACGGGAAAAACACCTGCAAAAATTCAGCCTCAGGATCCGGGAGAATTACAAGGTCTGGAGGCGGGCATGTGAGGGTTCCTTCCCACCATGTGAAACACCCAATTTGGCTCTCGGAAGGGAAAAGTGATCCTTAAAACACCCTGAGCCTTACATCTATTCAGGCTTTTCCTATCTGGAGAAAGGTGCTGTTTAAGGAGGAGCTGAGGAGCACAAAGCCAGCCTGATTCATCGGGAGATCAAAGAGGGAATGCTGCCTTTGAGATAAAGATGGCTCTGCTTTGAAGGGTTTCTGCTTTGTTCTGGGACGTCTGCCCACCACGTGGGACAGCTCCTCCTGAGAGACACACACGAGGAGAAAAGCATCTCCTCTGCCTGCTCCCAGGGAGCTTAACCCCCAATTTTGGGATGTCTCCATCAAAGAGAGAGTTCATGCCTGACCCTCTCCAGCCCTGCCCTGCCTTCGAGCCCAGCGGGGATGGGCCTCCATCTCCTGACAGAGAATTGATGCAATTTTTAAACCCCACTGGAAAACTTTAACACCCCACTGGAAACTTTCTAATTTGCAGGATGTGAATCCCAGTGTTGATTTGCCAAGGAAAAGGAGTTGACATTTTCCACCCAGCAATCTTCTGCTCTTGTCCAGGGGCAGTTCATAACCAGCTTTCCTCATTCTACCTTCCACTATGGATGCATCAGTGCGGTGAAAACTTGAAGTATTAAATATTTTTGTGGGTATTTTGGTAAAATCTGATGGTACAGAAGGTGGAACGGCTTCTGCAGGTGCAGCTCTTCCATCAGTGCTCTCCATTCAGATTATTTGATGTTGTCAAAATCAATAGTAGTGGAAATGCCTTGGAATGTGGTGTAGGACAAGCAACATGTGACCTGATTTGGCTGCTGAGGCTTTCTCTGGGTGTAATGGAGTGGACAGAAAAGGTAAGAAGGGGTTTCTGGAAAAGGAACCTTTATAATTGAATTTCAAAAACTTTAATTCAGGAGATTCTCAGCTTGGTTTAACTCTCCTACATTCACTTCTTTAGAAGGAACTTCCTTTCTACAAGCTATGAAATATGTATTTTCATGTAGACATGAGATAATAAAAGAAAAGTGAGTAGGATATAGGGGGAAAGATGGCAAAAATTCACGGCAAAAGAGGATCTGAAGGCAGTAAAAGGTCTAAGCAGTAACTGGCATCAGACCTAAGTACTTATTTTTATAGGAAGCTGCTGAGATGCTGACCTGGATATTTACCAAGCTCTTCCTGGGCAGAACTTCTGGTTACCAGCAAGTTGAGATGAGAAAGTAACTCAGCTGGGGGACTGTGATGGGCTTGTCCAAAATACACATTGGGATTTGTGAATTTGCAACAGGGAAGCAACGCTGTCCCTTTAATAATAAATTGGTTTATAATTTATTATTAAAACCACCAGCCATTCAGAACCAAGGGTCAATAAGCAGGAGTTTGCAACATGAAGTAGGATCCTGAGTAAACTTACTGAGCCATTACTACGCGTGAGTATCTACAACCAGGAGCACCAAGTCTCTACTGCTGCTGATGAATTCACACATGATGCTGAAGTTTCAAAACACCGAAGCCTGGGCAATATTTTTCACAAGAGGGATTGGCATTTTTAATAATTCCCAGATCCCAAACACATATGAAATGAGCCCTTGATGAGAAAGGTCTGATTACAAATAACCTGCAGAAAGATGAAAGTTTGTTTTTAATATCTGCCTTTGACTTTCAAGAGGCTTCAAAAGAAGGCAACGACTAGAAAACAGTTTGATTTAATACTGTTAGATGTGTGAAATAAAATGCTGGACAATAAGAGATGTAAAACAAGCAACAAGTGCAAATGACTTAAATCAAATTAAAGAGCTAATTGAAAATAATGGAATTAAACCCTTTTTTAGTTGTTTTTATTCATCTGGTTTTCAGCACTGTTTGCAACAGCGTTTGTTTTTTTTATCTTCTTTACTTTGAAGAACAAACTTTCTCTGCCATGAAAGACAATGATTTTAATCAGGCTGTGAAATGTCATTCTCTGGGGATGTGGATGTTAAATGCCAGCGAGGAAGAGAAGCACCATCAACACAAACCAGCGGGGCAACCACAGAGCCGAGGGGCTCAGTGTGGGGAGCTCTGATACAACACCCCAACCCCGAGATCCTTCAGCTCCCATCACAGTGATCCTCACCAACACCACCTTGCTTCATTCTCCCTCTATCTAAAGGAGTTCCTTTTTTTCTAACATAGACACTCACAGCTTCAACTGAGCAGATCCAGACTCCAGCGAGGAGCCACGAGGTATCTGCTGGTAAATCTCTGTTTTCTGAGCAGATCACCCAATCTGGAGTGACCTTCTGTTGGTTTTCTTTAAGCAGCTGAAGGGAAATGGGGTTTACAGGGGGGTATTTGGGTGTTTTTCTATTCATTAAAGCAAAGGGGTGACCCCTCTGCAGTGGGGCTGGTGTGACTGCAAGGCTGCCTGTGCTGCAGGGAACTGCAGGGAGCTGCTCACATCAGGGAGATGCTCACATCAGGGAGCTGCTCCTGGCTCTCCTGGGAGAGGAGGTGTCCCTGCAGGAGCACAACTGTCCTTAGGGCTCCTCTGTGTCCCACTGCTCTCACCCTGCCTTGCAGCACCACGCTGCCTTCTCCTTGCTCTCCTCTGCCCACTCCCAAGCTCCTCCTCATCCTCCAGCTGGGTTTGAGCTCCAGGGCAGGCTCAGCAAAGGTGCATTTGTTCAAAAGGGTCTGAAGCCTTCAGTGCTTACAAAAATCCTGCTGGGCAGAACCGAGGATTTTAAGGGTCTTATTGAACTTCAGGGATGATTCTGTGATTGCAGAGCACATCTGCAGGGGGATGTTACCCACAGACCTTGAATGAGGCTTGGCTTTGCAGAGCAGAATTAAACCTGTTATAAGCATTTTGTACAGAAAATTCCCCCGTAAATCCCTGTCATCAGTGTTCAGAAAGTTTCTCTCTTTTTTTGACTGGAGGCTCACAGAAATAACTTCCCTGTGGAGTTCAGAGCTGGGCAGCACAGCAGGCTCGGCTGCTCCTTGGCTTTAGAGGTTATTTTTGTTTTACCCCATCCTGCACAGGAGCAAACCACACTTGGAACAACCTGGTCTAGTGAAATGAGATGATATTTTAGTTCCTTCCAATCCAACCCACTCTAGGATTCTGTGATTAACTTTTCTGCCTTTCTCATGGGCAGCTTAATTTTAAGTCTTGCAGAAGAACAAGGGGAAAACCAACTGAGACAACATGAGGACAATTCCCCTGCATGTGGAAATGGGTTTTTTTAAATGAAATTATTTCCCCTGTGTACTGCTACACTGCCTCTTCATTAGAGGGACAGGAGAAGTGTGTGCTTGCTCAAAGCTGAGCTCTCATGGTATGCAGGGGTTGCATAGAAAAAAATCATTCCTGGTGCTAAAAACCAGCCTGACACTGCTCCTTAAGTTTGGTGTAATATCCAATCAGCCTCAGTGGGTTTTTCAGGAAAAGGAATAAATAAAATAACAAGAAGAAAAAAAAAAAAACAAGGAAGGGGGGAAATAAAGAAGAGAGAAAACCCACCAACCCTGGTGTGTTCCCATAATAAAGGGTCTAAAAATGCCCCACTCATTGATGCAAAATTACAGTTATTGTTTATCCTCCTTCTACTTCACACAGCTTTATACAATACACACCACGAAAAATACAAGCAAACAACCGACACATTAGTTAAGAGACCTTCCATTTTACTTTGGCAGTTCACGATAATGGAATTTAATTGTGGAAAAAGCTGAATAATTTTAGCTGAATGTCATTTGGTTCATTCAAACTGGGAATCAGGGACATTTTTAACAAAGGTTTTCAAACTTCTTTTGAAATCAGGAAGCTGCTGTGCACAGATAAGGGGAGAGGTTTGAGGATTCTCTATCAGAAATTTCAAGGTTTTTTCCATCTGCTTTTTCACATTAACTGGTAATTATCCAGAAAGGCACATAATAGTGCAGAAATGACAGAAGCTGACAAAGGTTTTCCTAAGATATGTAAATTGTCAGTGATAGGCAAGGTGCAACAGAAAGGCTTTCTACAGCACAATTATTTATGCCAGTTTCATTTGCTTTTAGGTAGCACTGATGGTTCTACCCCACCGCCGCCTTTATCACAGGCACTGCACATTCCCTCACCACCAGCACACAGGGAAGGTGGCAAAAACAGCTTGGAGCTTGGTGGTCTCCTCCCATGCCTCTATTTTCTATTAAATACGTGCACTGTGTGTGTGGAGATATTTCTGAGTTGGTTATAACCTTCTCCTTCATTTCTCACGCTGCAGAAATAAATAAAAAATGTGATCCCTCCCAGTGACACAGCTCCCACACGGTGGTGGCCTCAGAGCCCACCTTCCTCACAGCAGCTTTTTGAGGGAGGAGGTGTCAGAAGGGACACTCAGCTGTTGGTCTGTGAGGTTCGTTAGCACTCTCTGCTAATTGCCTAATTCCAGCAGACAGAGGAACCCCTTGGAGCTGCTCAGACAAAGCCCCTTCCTCCAGCTCTCTCTGCACAGGGCTTCTCCTGATGGGCTTGGAAAGGTGGGTGGTGGCACCTCCACTCCATTTGCCTTTAAAGATCCATTCTGGGGATGTAGAACTGTGGGGTAGTTTGAGCTGGAGGGGACCTTTTGAAGGTCATCCAGCCCAACCCCCTCAATGAGCAGGGCAGGCTGGATTTGGGTACTCAAGGGAGGAAAGATGCCTTCTCCCTGAATTGCCCACTCATCTCAGGAATTATTACCCATGGCACTACAAACGTGCCAGCCCCTTGACCTGTCCCAGCAGGGCACCAGGCTGGGCTCCTGGTCTTGAACAGGGTTTTACAATTATATTTTAAGTCTCTGCTGAAGGATTGGGTTTTGATAAATATCCCTTTGCCAAAGGAGAAGTTGGGCTGGGCTTCTGAGTCCTTCTGGAAACTTAATTCTTATTTAAGTCGAGAGTAAGGGGCTGTGCATGAGAGAAATTCCTGCCTGACCTCCCCCTCATCCAGCTCATATCAGAATTACAGGTTTTAATTAACCTTTCATGGGAATAGGACTTCGCATGTAACTTCACATGTAACAAGAGGTTATAGGACCGTTAATGGATGGAAGGACTTCACGGGCTGTAGTGGCACCAGAGGTGTTATGGTGGGATAATCTCTTCCCTTCAGCACCTAAGTGATGTTAAAGCACCCTGATGGGAGGAGTTTCCATGTGTTTGTGGGGGTGGAATTAATTTCCTTTATGGTAATATTCCCTGAAGTTAATGGGTGCTGAGAGAAAGGAAACAAGATACAACACAACAGATTTGTATAAAAAAACCCCAACAAGATTGCATTTGAAAGTCAATGGGCTTTGTTGTTAACTCTAAGGACCTTCTCTCCAATCTGATGCTTTGATTTCCCAAATCATGGAGGTCAAACTCGTGTGAAAGGTTTTGGGAGGGATGGAGAGGAAGGATTTCACCCAACAGAGCCATTGGGCTGCAGCTGGTGCCCAAGGAGTGTCTGTCCCTGCAGGAACCAGCCTTGTTCTCCTTATTTTATTAGATTTTTTTAAAGATAGATTTTCTTCCAGGGGCTTTTATGCCAATAAGATTCAACAAAAACTTCCAAGAGCTTCTTGGTCAGTGCTGAACCCCACTAGGATGTGCCAGCTCTGGGGCTTTGGATGAAACATCCCAGCAGCTGATTTTTGGGGGCTGCAGCCCCAAAATAGCTCACGTCCCCTTTTGTCCCCATTCCTGTTAATTCCCAGGACTCCTTCCTTTCCCTGTGCAGCCCCTGGTAGTGCTGCAGGGGCAAAACCAGCAGCTCCAGCTGCTGACACTGGGCTGTGAAAGCCAAAAAAGGCATCAAACATGCCTGGGTTTAAACACAAGTCGATAAATTATTAATTGCAAGAGGAAACCCCAACTCATGCTCAGGGGAGACCCCAGGACAAGATGGGATCAGATCCCAAGCCCAGCTGGAAATGGATTTTGGGAATATGCAGGTGAATTAAATGAGGAGTGTGGGCCAGCAGCATCCTGCTGATGTTCACACAGAGCATTTAGGATATTAAAAAATTGCCTGAGTGGTAATTATGTCCTTAAACTTTCTGGATTTCCTTTGGTTTTACCTTTTTGAGATTTCTTTTTTAAAATAAAGTTTAAATTAGGTCAAAAACCACCAGGCCTGTGAAGATGGTCCCGGGTGGTTTGTGCAGAGCAGAGCTGAGGACTTTGGAGTTGTCCTGCGCAGACATCAGGTGAGAGCTGGCAAAAGCACTTTGAAAAGGCACAAAGGCACTTAAGGACACAAACCCCGAGGATGCTCAATAAACAATCACAGGAACGTGCCCGTGCTGTGAATGTGACTTTGCCATTGTCACACATTTCTGCTCCTGTCTGTAATGACATTTTGGCCGCTGTCTAAATACACAGAAATGGCCTGAATGCATCATCTGGATTATCTGATGCTAGTGTGAGTTTTTGGAGGTTTTTCTTTTTTACAGCCTCTTGGTAGACTTTTAAAGAAGAAAAGGAAAGAAATTATTAAACATATTTCAGAGTAATTGAACTGTGTTCACATTAACTTACACTAAAATTGTTTTTAATTAAATGAACTTCCCCTGTTTGTAGCTGGAAGGTACTTGTGTGAGATAAAAACTCCATTCTAATGACGCTGAGACTCACCAGCACTTAATTAGCATCACAACTCAAGGCAGAGGGAGCAGGAAGGCGAGCAGGGAGGTGGGTCTGTGCTGCTGGGTGGGATTTTGGGAAGGGATGCTCAGCCCCCATCCCAGAGCCCACCCAGCGCCGGGAGGAACGCCGGGAGGGGAAATCACACCTAGGATTTGACACAGTTTGTGGCAAAAGCAATTATAATTAACATTATATTAAATATTAAGTCAAGATCATAAAATGTTGATTGGTACTGATTAGCTGCATAATCCATAATTAGAAATCACTGCACCCTTCAGCAGGTACTGTAGTGCCTTGCCTGTGATTTCATTGCTAAATTAAGTGAGAGTGATTCAGCTTTTGCCCTGAGTTTTACTCCTGCATTTCATTTAGGGCAGAAGCACATTCAGGTAAAGAAAGGCACAGGATCTGTTTCCACTCATGCTGCTCCCAAATCTCCCATCCTAAGGGCAGCTCCCCGCCCCTTCCATGCCCATGGAGAAGCACTGGCCAAATTGCCCTTGACTATTCCCACCTCTGCTTTGGTTGTGTCTAAAAGATGTAGGGAGAAGCTTTTGAGCTGCCTGGGGAAGTGCTGGAGCCCCCATCCCTGGAGGGGTTCAAAATCCACGTGGATGTGGCTTTTGGGGACATGGGGTGGTGGTGCCTTGGCAGTGCTGGGGGATGATTGGTCACAATGATCCTAGAGGGTTTTCCCAACCTAAATGATCCCATGAGTGTATGGAATTCTGCATCCCCTGAAAATTCCTTGTGTATTTCCTCACCCCAAAACAGCGACTGCAGAAGGTCGAGCTGAGGCCGTGCCCTCCTGGCCCAAGCCAAGGTGAAGCAGCATTAGGAACTCATCCAAGATAATGAGTTGGTTTTGGTCCAAATTCAAAATATACCTCAGGACACCTCAGCAAGGAGAGAGCAAAAGGAGATTCTTTATTCTGATTTGATTTTAGAAGACCAAACCCATCTGTGCCTCACTCGTTAATGGGGTGGAAACAGGGACCCTGTGGGGAGGTCGGTGGCTCTGGGCTGAGGAGCTGCTGCAAGAGGGTGAATTATTCGGGGTGTAATCAAGGCTTGCTGCAGCAGCCCTGCTTTCCTCTAATTTTATGGGTCCATTTATCCTGGATATCCATTTGCAATGGATAATGTCAACATCACACACTGGGAAACGCTCAAGTATTGTTAAAGTACAGAACAAAGTCCCCTAAACCAGGAGGTTTTATGTCTTTCCTGCTAATTTCAGTCACTGCCTTGGCTGGAGACCCAGCTGTGATTTTCCACAGTAGAGCTGGATAAAAATAATAAAATTTGGTGGATCAACTCCCAAGCTCCTGCTGGAGCTCCAGCAGCCTCCTTGGAGCTGAGCTGATCCAGAGGGACCCTGCGAGGCTGCGCTGGGCACCCGCTGGCAAACCCAGGGCAGCAGAGAGAAAACAGCGAGGTAATTTCCTCTTTTCCAAAGGCACTTTGGAGTCCTGGGGAAGAAATCTTTTCATTCCTTCTGCTGTTATCTTTGGCTCTGATTAGCATTGCCTGGGAGAGGAGCTGAGGTTCTGGGCAGAGCCCGGTGCCCTCGATCAATTAAATCAATGCGGCCATGACGCTCCGGTGATTTTCCCTAACCAAGGGCTGGGCCTGGAAGGAGGGCACAGGGAATCACAGGGAATCACAGGGAATGTGGTGCTGGGCAGGTGGGGAAAAGCAGGAAAGCTGGGCTGAAATCCCTCTTTCCCTGTGCTGGGTATCATGGAATGCAGCCCTGGGCTGGGTCAGGGAGGTACTTGTACTCACACACTCATTCCCACATTTTAATTCTCCTTATTGTTCTAATGGCTATACTTTTATTTAAATAAATACATTTATATATATATTTTTATATATGTGCACTCATTTATTGAATAGATATGTTTATATATTTATATTTATATTTGAGATACATTTTTATTTTGAATTAATGAGATTGCATTGACTACCTCCATCTTTTAAGAGCTACTTTTGGCTAGTGCAGGGAGTTCTCTGCCCTGCCCGAGCTCCTCAAGCAGCCTTGTATCCTAAGGAGATCTTTGTCCCACTACAAAGCATCCAAACCCCACTCACATTCTTGCAACAACCTGAGAACACCGGCAAGCACCAGAAAACGCTGCCAAACCTGGTGTGTTCTTTGCTGAAGTATTTAGAGTGTAGGGGCTACCTCTGTGTGAGCAGATAAATAAACAAATTCAAAAATTTAAGAAGATTTCCATGCCATGACTATCAAAAGCAAGGGATTTCCACTCTTTCAGCATTTTCATTTGGAAAAAATAAAAAATAAAAGTAGAATGTCCTCTCTCTGTCACCCTTCCCTGGGCAGGAGTGCAGGAGGTGCTGGGCACAGGGTGCTCCACTCCCAGTATAAAACTGGATTTGCATCTCCTGCCTGGGATGTATAGCAAATCCCTCCATTCAGCAGACAGCCCTTTGGCTCCTGGAATACTAAAAATGTCTCTTTTTTTGCCTGCAGAACCAATGCATTAACTCTGAGAAGGAGAGCCTGGAGCTGCTGCTCGCCCTGGAGCTGGAACATCCTTTGAGCAACAGCAAAGCAGGAAAAAGCAAAAACCCCCTCTAAGATGTCTGCAGACAGAAGGTCTCTGCAGTCCCTCCTTAAACACTGAAGATATTTTCATTTAAAAATATCTACTTAAAGGCAGGTTTAATCTCAAAACAGCACTTTCCACTTAAAAAAAACCAAACCACACACTCAAAAAAACCACCCACCTTCAAAAATGTCTTGAGTTATTTCGCCTTCCTTTTTTTTTTTTCCAATTAAATTAATTTAAGCAGAGTGAAAAATGCTTTATGCCAGAAGAGCCTGAAACCTCTGGTGTCAGCTGAAACGGGCACTTGTGCTCTCAGCTTCAGCCCTCGCTGCAGGCACCTCTGCTTTGAAGCCTTTGAAGTGTTTGTGGCACAGGAAGAGCCTCTCCTCAGAGAACACCAGTTATTTTACAGATATTTAATGTGTGAAGTGTGTGTGCCTGTGTTTGGGCTCGGATAACGGGGGTGTCACGAGGCAGCGGGGAAAAACAGGGACGGGATCTTGACTTGCAGAGCAAAACTGAAGGAAAAAGCACCTTGAGAGCATCTCTTAAGGTGCTTCCAGCCTTCATCAGCACCATCCTGACGATGCAGATGAAATTATCTGACCTCCAGAGGAACCAAAATTTTTTTTTTTTAAGTGCTCTTAGAATTCATTCACTCTCCCAGCACCGGGATTTCCTTTAGAAGAAATAATGCCACCAAAAATCCTGGGAACACCAGGAGAAAGGGGCTGAGAATTCCCATCCCCACAGGGCAGCTGGTACAACCCCCCCCCCCAAGCTTATTTTGGGGATGTGATGCAAAAAACTTGCAATAAATTTGATTCATGGCTGGATTTTGGAGCTAATTATTTAACTCATGTAATGACCTTGCTTGTGATTTGAGAGGTGAAACCTCTGCCTGCATTTCAGGGGTGCTGATGCAAAATCTCCACTTTAACACCCAGCAGGACCAATTTTGAGGCTGATTTGGTTAAACTGTTACATTTCCCTTCTTTTTTGGGGGGCAGGGATGCCCAAAGGTCGATGCCTCTGTTTCAGAACAAGCCACATTTATTCACTGTGCACTGCAATTATTCCAGCTTGTAACCAATGAGATTTAATTAATATTAAAATCTTAAATCAGCCAGCTCAGCCAATGTTATTTGAGCACTGATGGTTTGCTGAACATCCTCTCCCATGGACTGGTATTTAAATAGGAGAAAATACCCAAAAAAAATCTTGTATTTGAAATGGAAAAACAATTATGTTCTGTGACTTTGCAGAGTTATTTTTGAGGACATGTAATATATTTTTGCAGAGTCCCTGTTCTAGGAGAGGCTCTTTCTTCTCGGTGTTTGTTGCTTCTCTTAATGTAAACACAAGGAAATATTGGATAATGGATAGGGAAAATACATAGCTAAGTAATATAGAATAAACACTCTTTTTCAAACAATTGCCCTTCATGCTACTTTATTTTTAAATTTTCCAGCTTTCCTGTAGCTGCCCTTGACTCAGCCAAGGCCAGGTGAGACATTTTCCTTCTTTGCAGATCCTGAAGTTTAGAAAGCTTCAATCTTTTCCATAACCAAATGTTTAGTACCTGCCAGACTATTTTTTCCTTTGGTATTTCTTTTTAACAGTAGTCACACTCTTTAACCCACTGGTTCTTTTGGGTTGAGCCAAGGATTCATCTGATCCACCTGGAAATATCAACTTCCAGGAGATAAGATCATCACCTGCCCTCCTGACAGTTTTCAAACTAAATGCAGCACAGAATCTCAGCCTTACCTAGAAAACATGTGGGTTTTTTTTTTTTTTTATTTAAAGAGGAGGAGAGAATACTTGTAGGGGAAAAAAAGATATAATAAGGAAGAGAGAAGATCGTTGAATGTCCAGCATTGATTTAGAAACAGGCTCTGCCAAGCAGGGGGAAAAGGAGCCTTTCCCAATCCATTCCATTTATGGTTATTAGTATTGATATTGTATTTCTCTTGGCTCCCAAAAGGAAAAGTGGGGAATGAATTAGGAAAAAAAATACTTTTCTGTAAATAACTTTTTTTCCAATTCAGATGTTTTTTAGGAAACGAGGAGGGGGGAAAAAAAAATCTGCTTCTCAAATGTCAAGGACTTGAAAGACTAAAAATACATCACCGGAATAAATAAATTAACCCAGAAGACAGGACTGATGCTCTGCAGGCATCAGGGATTAAATAAATTCACTAAATTCAAAGTGGTACTGCAGATAAGAGCTCTTTGTGCTGCAGCATGTACAGCTTATTGATTGTGGGATTGAGGTGCTGTGCACTCTTGTACGGGGGCTCTGCCTGATCTGGGTTAATCCTGCCCCGTGCGCAGCCCCCGCTCCGCGCGTGGAGCCCGCTCCCCTCTCCACATTTATCTTAATTTGCTTTGTGCCTTCGTTTGCTGCTCCACATCTGTGCCTCTCCCCCAGCCTCTCCCCGGCCCTGCCTGGGGGACAAGGAGCAGCTCAGGAGGTGCTGGGCCAGCAGGATGGGGCTGCTGCAGGAAAGGGGCTGTGGGCACCTTCCTTCCACAGGGATGGAGCGCCCCAGCACCTCCCTCCTCCATCAGGTCTGGGGACAAGGGGTCCTGGGTCGTGCAGGGTCCTTAGGGGAGCAGCTCCAGTGGGGATCCCAGCTCTGCACACCCACATTTTGTTACAGGTGCCACCAGGAAATGTGTCTGACCGAGGTCAAAACATGACCCGGACAGGTAAGATGAATTTTTCTGGGCAAAAAAAAGAAAAAGTGGAAAGATTTGTAATAAATTCCAGAGGGGATGTTCCACGCCCAGCTGGGATTCATTCCACTGGAATGAAGCCGGGCAAGCTCCAATTTACCTGTTTTCCATGGCAGAGGGTGTTTTCACCCCCTTGGTCAGATGCTGAACTGTCAAAGTCACTTCACACTACTACAGGAGGACATTTAATTCCTCCTTTGGAAGCTCTCCTGGTGCTCAGTCCAGGTTTCCTCCACAGGTTGCTCTGAAGGGCCAGCAGAGCTCTCCAAACACAGAACTTCACCATTTCCCAAGAGAGAGAAAACCCTCCAGGCCTCTGGGGGTGTGAGGAAGCAGCCGGGCAGGGCAGGGATGCTCTCAGGGTCCCCTGGGCCACCTCTCCTGGCTGAGCTGGAGCCAAGCAGCACCTTCCCAGCCTCGGGGCACCCTTGGGTGCTGGCTTTGAGAATCACTGCAAGAAAAGCTGATCTGAACAAAAGGTAAGGCTTTTGTCACTAATTGTCATGTTGTCTCCTAGGTATGAGGGAAGAGCTCAGAGAAGAACTCCATGGCATGAAAGAAGTTGCTAAAGGGACTTCTGGGTAACCTCCCCAAATCCCAGTGTCTCCCTGAGGTTTGGCAAATCTCCCAATATCTTTCACCAAAATCAAGCTCTTAATCTCAAGCCACCTCTCCTACGTAAGGCTGCCTCCTGAGCACGATCCACAGGGCCCGTGTTCCAACACCCAGATTCATTAATATTTCCTGCAGAGTGCTCAGTAAGTAGCAAATAAAGCAGGAAGTGTCCCAGATGTTGGAAAGAAAAAATGGAATTATTCATTGCTTACTAACATCAAATGCTAATGTGAGAAAAGCATCCTTGAAGAAATCCTTGACTAAAATTCATCAGAGTGATGTGAAATCACTGTTTTAATTATGCATTTTGAATGTATTTATTAGTCCCGGTTCTGATCTGACTTACAGATGTTTAGCAGTGATAAGGGTCTGCTGCAGCCTTCGGAATTACTCATGATTTATAATGACAAAACTTGGATCAGAATTAGGTCCTTGTCACTACTCTATAATATCCTTTCATCAAACTTCACATTCAACAGATGAAAGCGACCGTGGTTTCTGCAATTTCCAACTCTTCCACTGAGCCCATGAGCTCCTTTTTTGGAAATTTCTCCTACAGAAATGATGACTCTCACAGCAAATTTTGTCTGCTTGAGTTATGCTTGCCATGAGAAACTTGAGAGCAAAGGAATTGGAGTCTTTAATCCACCAAAATTATGTATTTGGCCTTGTGCTGGCAATAAACATGGAATTTTAATGAAAGAGTTAATTGCTTTAATAATGCAACTCTACAATCTCATTCTTTCTTATTGTTGTGACTATTAGATATATATCTAATATTGAAAGATTTTCCAAACCTGTGGGAGATCCGGGGATTTGATGAGATTACCCAAAAGCTCAATACCGGACAACAACTGGATGTGCTCAATATCAGATATTTAAAATAAAGCACCCTCTGTTCAAGAATGATGCAAAGCCATGTGGTTTATTTCCAAAGAATGATGGAATTTTAAACTATTGCTTGTTCTAGAGCTGATCCAGAAAGAGCAAGTCTCCAGGGATGCTTTACTCCCTAAGGCATGAATGCAAGATTAAGCTAAATGTATTCCATAAATGCCTTGATGACATTAAACTAAATTTTTTAAAGAACAGATGGAGAAAGTTAATAAATATTTCATTCTATAATATAAAACTCACTTCTATATTCACAACTTCAGGGATCCTCAGCTTCACAGATATCAATAAGCCTGATGGATTTCTTGCTGCATTCTCATTCTTCTGTCTCTTATGGGATCATCATTTCTGCATGCTTGGATTGTTTTATGGGATCAGTGAAAGGCAAGTGACTGTAAATCTTGACCTCTTCTGCTCCTGGATTATATACTTTTATTCCTTGTGACCATAAGTGTTCATCTCCACATTGAATAGATAATTAAATGACAAAAATTATTCAAAGGGAATTTATAGTGAGAAATCATCTCTTGAAGAACTGATAGGGAACAGGCGTTACCCAAAGAGAATCAGGGGAAAAAAAACAGTTTAGAATGGCCAAATAAAATACTAAAATCTCTGTGTATTTGGGAATGTCATGAAACATCCATTCACTGGAAAAAACCCCACGATTTTTACCTGCACATCCCAATTCTATTCAAACAAAATTTCTATTAAGGGAAAACAGGGTGGATATTGCTTAAGAACTGTAGCTCAAGCCTGTTATTCATATGAAAGAACTAATCTTTACATGGGGGAATTACAATTTCTCACTCTGTGTATGCCATGAATCTTGTAAAAGAATAATTAGAACTTGCTCCGAAAGGAAAGAAACGCCAGACTTGAATAATATTTTAGGAAGAGCATTAACAAACATTTTTACACTGCCAACAATCTTCAGCGCTTCCTAGCAGAGATTTACATTCCATTATTAATTAACTGCACTGAGTCAATAGTGTGACATAAAGCTCAGGAGATGTGAGTTGAGCACAAACTCTGACATCCACGAGAACGGCGCCTTTTGAGAAGTTTGATTTAAGATTTATGCAGATGAGCTCAGCAAGCAAGGACCCAACAAACTACTTCAAAGCGCCCGAAAAACACGACAAGATCAAATCTTTGTCATTTCTCAAGTGTCTTTACAAACCTCTGCATATTCAGGACAAATTATTTCACCCCCAGTACCTGGATAGTTTGTTGGAGAATTAGGAGTTGACTGCTCTTCGTAGGGTCACTGCCACATCAGCCAATCACCGGAGTGACTGCAAGAATTTAAATGTATTTAAATGTTATACATGTTATATGTTGTCTTTTCGGATCTGACTCTTGTGAGGTGTCCATAGAAAAAAAGGTCCCAGCTGAGCTGCCTGACAGGGCTGACCAAAACAAAGCCAAAAAAAAAAAAACAACCCAGTGCTATTGTCCCCACTCTCGTTCCTCCAGCTCCCACCATCATGCAGTTTTTGGGTTGAGAAACTTCCCCAAACTGTGTCCAGGGAAAATATTCAATTCAGGGTAATGACAAAAATTATTCAAAACAAATTTATAGTGAGAAATTGCCATGTGTAGAACTGGTAAGGCACAGGTACAACCCAAGGTGATATCACAATATCATTGTATTGTCCCCCCTCCTTTTCCCTCAACCAGGATCACCTTTCAGTTTTTGGGTTGGGAATCCCCACAAAACAGCATCCAGGGAAAATATTGAATGCAGAGTAAAGCACTGCTGTAAAGAAATACTAATTAATTCATGTTATGTTTCAAGCCACATAAATTGGTTTATTCCCTTATTGAAAGTTAGGATAGGTCCAGGTACATTTGTATCTTCAGAGTCAGGGCTTTTAAGGAAGAAAAAAGTTTCTCATGTTTCCCGACATCCCATTAAAATGGTTGTCCTTTGACGTCAATTAGAGCCGACTAAGAAAAAAAAATCATCCTTAATTGCTTTTTAGAAATGGACATTATTGCTTGCACCGTCGCAGCCAGATTCGATTTCCTTTTACAAGAACCCAGGGTGCTGGGAATGCTGTAAAACTCCAGCTCTGCTGAATATGGATGTGGAGCTCTGCTGACAGAGAGCTGCTTTCCCTTGGGCTGAGGAAAAAACTGCAAACCCCACCAACATGCTGAAATATCTCCAAAGTGGAAAAAGGCTGGAGCTGGATGTTCACTGGGGCAGGTTTGGGATGGGCAGGGTCGGACACCTCTGCTCTGGGAGAGCTGGGGGTGCTCACCTGGAGAGGAGAAGCTCCAGGGTGACCCCAGAGCCCCTTCCAGGGCCTACAGGGGCTCCAGGAGAGCTGGAGAGGGACTTGGGACAAGGGATGGAGGGACAGGACAAGGGGCAATGGCTTCCCATTGCCAGAGGGCAGGGATAGATGGATATTGGGAGGGAATTCCTGGCTGGGCAGGCCCTGGCACAGAGTGCCCAGAGAAGCTGTGGCTGCCCCTGGATCCCTGGAAATGTCCAAGGCCTGGTTGGGTGGGGCTTGGAGCAACCAGGGATAAGGAAAGTTGTCCCTGCCCATGGCAGGGGGTGGCACTGGATGGGTTTTAAGGTCCCTTCCATCCCAAACCATCCTGGGATTCTGTGGATGCTCAGTGCTCCATCCCTGCCTCCCCACGAGAGCGAGCGTAACCTACCCCGACAATGACAGCTACAAAAACGATCAAGTCCTCAAAACTTGGGGGTGTTTCTTTACAAGGAGCATCACCAATTTTCTCAAGGCCTTTTCCACATTAGTCTTACTGCAGGGAATCCACAATGTCTCTGCCCACCAGGAAGAAGAGGAGTCCAGAGAGTAACGCCAGGGGCACCCCGGCGGCGGCGAACATGAAGGACCAGCCGTAGTAGACGTGGACAGGGACATCATCCAGGCACCTCTCGCTCCTCTCCAGGAGGATGTACCTCTGAAAGTCAGCTGCAAACTCCTTCCACATCACAAAGAGAAACACGAGCAGGAGAAACAGACCTCCTGGGAAGAGAGACAAAACTGAGTTATTGTCTGTGCAGCAAATAGAGGAATAAAGGTGAGAAGTGATCACTGCAGCTTCTCATCCATGCTCTGCATCAAAGCTGTGGTGCAGAATTGTTGCTCCTATGTTGCTCTGCAGGTTCCTGTGGAAGCCAAGGCCACTTGCCACAGGAAAGCCCCACACCAGTGACCAGTTCCTGCCCTCTGACACCGTGTGTTTGACCACCAGCACTTCTGAAGGCCCTGCTTCTGCCCGATAAGGCCATGGAGAAACCACCAGAGCAGGGCTGATGTTCCCAGCAGGGACCTGCATTCCTCTCTCAAAGGTGGGGTGTTTCACCTTCTTCACTTTCAATTTCTCAGAGATTAATGAGGAGACACCAAAACTTACTTCTTCCTCTTTTTGTACCTACCCCTGCAAGCAGTGTCATAGCCAAGCCCCACCAGAGGCCACGATAAATCCTGCTGAGGGCAAAATTCTGGCACTGCCACCCCCAGAGCCAGCAGAGCCTGCAGGGCCAACACATTATGGGGTGGGAAAGGCACACAGCCATGAGATATTAATCTTAGATGGGCTACTAAATACCAGAATAATAAGCAGACATGAGGCTGGAAGCAGATGACAAAAATTAGAGTGGCCCAAATCTCATTGACTGTGTATCATTAAAAAATACATATTTCCATGGTGCTTTTTAAACTCAACATCTGTTAAAGCTAAGTAGTGATGGTGCAATGACAGGTCTGAAAGCAGTTCAGAAATATCTGATGTTGCTACTTCACAGGTAGAAGCTGCTATTTTTAAATGGTGCTGTATAACATAGAGATATACACACACACACATATGAAAGAAATACATCACAACTTATATTATTTTTATGGTTGAAGTGAACTGCTCAAAATTAATTTAGTTGACAAGTTACCACACAGTTCTGTGGATGTGCTGTGGCTTCTGCAGGATTTAATTTCTCCCCTTGCCATTTTTAAATCAAAGGTAGTTGTGGTGTATTTAATTATTCTTCCTGGCAGCTTATACACTCCAAAATCCAGCTCTTGTGCTAAGGAAAGGAAAGGGGTAAAGACTGACATTGATTTATCTGCTTAGGGAGATCTTCAGTCAGAGAAAACACGTCTGTGTTTTACTGTGATTCTGTTTATACTGGTTATAAAACCATCTCAGAGACAAAAATAAGACTCACATGCAGGTAAGAGGCTTCAAAGTCCTCACTAGGAATGAGACAGAAGTTACAGAACCCCACCTTAAGCTGTCACCTTTACTAAACTGCCTCCCATGCCCTAAAAAGATGCAATCTTACCAATCAGAAATTGGTGTAGCCATATAAATATTCTTTACACCACCTCACAATGCTATTCCAGCCCTTCTCCCTGACGTGGAGGAATCCTTGTTTTTCCTGGAGAGGCAGGCGAGGAGTTAAACAGCAGCTGCTGGAACATTTGCATGCTCATTGAGGTTTTGATACCACTTGAAATTAAGTGCACAAATAAATATTTTACACTTACTATGATAGTTGTATGCTTAAAATACCAATTATTCTGCTATAAGAAAGCGCTGGTGTGTTCAAATAGTCGCATGTCCTTTACAAAATACAATGTATTGATAAGAAGGCAATTAAGTCTTTATTACTGATGTAATTTAAAATTAAATTAATTAGATAGCAACTGAACCTTGAAAAGTGCTCCTTTAAAGATCAATTTCTATTTCATTAACTTATAATACCTACCGTAAGAGAAGCAAATGAAAGCGCAGCCCCAGTGGGACAGAGAACGTGGGTATGGAAAAGAACTTTGGAATTTTGCTTTAAATAACCAGGAATTCTGTGTTGATTTCTCCCAGGATGATTTATATGGCCTAAGTCTCATTTTTTGAAGTAATCAGATCAAAACCTTCCGGTTCTTACAGAGGGGGGTGTGGGAAGTCCCATGTGTGGGTGGCACCATCCCCAACCTCTTCTGGAGATAAGGAATGGGAATTGTTCCCTCCTTTGGCCTCAAGAGAAGCCCCAGGTCTTGGCATGGAAGGATTTATTATTAAACAGGTACTGGAGGTGATGGCATGGCCATGGCATCTAAATTAACAATGTTTTCACACTCTGGGCAAATGACAAGAATATGTAAAGCAAGCAGCCTTCTTCCCTGGAATAATTACAGCTGAGTGATGAAGAATCCCTGGGATTTACACCATGTCCTCGGTGGGAAGAGAAAATCAGCAGGGCAGGTGCAGCCAAAGGATGGTGGGAGCTCAGGAAGGGCAGCTCACTGAAATCTGCTCAGCCAGAAATGCTTGTTTGGAGCAATCACAAGGGTAGCTGAACCTGCCTAAAATTTGTCACATTTACAGCCATCAGCAGCCTCTTCATCATGAGAAAATCAGGATGTTTCACTCCTATATTACCAAAGTGTTTGGCATTTTTGTCTTAAAATGCTGTTGTGTTTGGGATTTTTTCATCTGTTGATCAGGTTTCACTTCACCCCCTCCTTTCTGGGGCTTTTAGTGTTGGACACAGCAGAAAATCATCTTTGTTTCCTGCAGCTTTGGATGCAGAGACACAGATTCCTTCCTGCTTTGGGCAGCAAAATGAAAAACTGAAAAAACGTCATTTTCTGTCCCAAACATGACACTGGCATTGGCACCCACACCCGAGACACAGGGTGTGTAAAGTGAAGACCTCATCAAACCTCGTCCCCGTGCTCCTCTCAGCATCCCTGTGCTTTCTCCACTGGAAAATGCCACGAGTGATCCCTTTCCTTGGCTCCTCCTCCCTCTTTGCCTTTGTTCATTGGGATGGCACTGGGAAAAATTAACTGTGAAACTCCATCTCCAGACTGATGAGGTCAAAGGCATCTTCTGGGGAGGGGCTAATTGCCAGAAAATTGCAGTGGGGTGTTAAATCTGTCTCCTGTGTGCACTGCAGGCCCAGGAGCCTGGAGCTCCATCCCCCTCTCCCAGCAGAGCTGCATCTTTCGTGTGGGCAAATTGAAGCAGAGCTTCTCCTTCCTCTCACTTTATTTCCTTGTGACACCTTTATAGCTGCTAATTGTGGGGACAGGTGAGTGAACTCAATCTTTAACTCTTATTCTGGGGAAGCTACTGAACTTTTGTGCAATCTGCTAATTAAGAGAGTAATGAACTTTGACTCGTTCTCCTCTCTCACTCGTTGTCTTAAGGATGTTAATAACGACGGAATGGAGGGGTGACCTTCAGCTGCCCTTCCATAGCTGTCAGCCTTCACTGCACATGGGGAGCTTGAGAGTGCCAAAGTGGTGCTGCTCCATTTGGGAAGCAGAATCTGAGAAAAAAATCCAGCACTTTAACTCAAGGACTGGAAAATCTGCCCTTTTTTTCCATGCTGTTGGGTCACGCTGAAGAACAGGTCGGTCCCACCATGGACAGGGATGTGCCCCATCATCCCAGGTTGCTCCAAGCCCCATCCAACCTGGCCTGGAACACTTCCAGGGATGGGGCATCCATAGACTCTTTGGGCAACCTGTGCCAGTGCTGCACTCCTGAGTTTGGTCTCTAAAATGCCCAAAGGAAAAGAAAACCGAGGAGCACAAGGTAGGAAAAATGAAGGACCACGAGCAAAGTTGTCGCAGCAAATCAAAGAGCTTCCAGAAAGCTGCAACACAGAGCTCACCCAGCCCTCTTGGTGACATTGTAGTGACAATTACCCAGCCTGTGACTGCTGAAACACAGGGACAATCAGGCACCAGGCAGGATCTGCCACCCTTGGAAGCGCTGAAGCTCATTTTGAGATGGCAAATGCTGGGAGGAAAGCAGCACACCGGCTCTTGGCTCGTGTATTCCAGGTGCTTTTGGGAGAAGGCTGGCAGGAAAACTGCTCATCTGGGGCTGTGCATGTGCAAAGGCAGCACCAGCAAATGTCAGATGGGCTCTGGCTCTTTCCAGAGTCACCCAGTGGAGGAAATCCAGAGAAATGGCTCAGAAACACCTCTCAGAGCTCCCATTGGTGATGGGAGCTGGCACAGTCCGACTTGCCCTCTGGAATGTGCAGTAAATAAAAGGCACCTCAGAGGGAAATCCAAAGGGATCCAGGTGAGCCATAGCAACCCTCACCCCTCAGCACAGATGGACACACAGCCCTCCTCAGGACCGAGCCAGGCTGGCCATCCATGAATGTCTGGGAATGCATTTGCACCAGCAGTGTCTTCAGAGCCTTTTGGTGGGAAAAGCGACGTCATTTTGCAATGGATAACCACATCTTCTCCCAAAAGCAGGGAGCTGGTGGGCAGAACAGAGCTGCTGGTGAAGGGTCCCCTGCGAGGCCGGGACATCCCGGGTGCTCCGCCTCCGTTCCGAGTGCCAGACCACATTCCCACCCTGCAGATTGCCAGCTTTTCACACTTCCTCGAGGGGAGATCCTTTCTGTGAGGGAGGTTAATTAACACTGACCCGCAGGCCATGATTAGAAGACAAGAGGTGCTTTCTCCTGCATCATCCCTGCGCATCCCGAAGGAAAGGGATGGCTGGGCACTTGAGGCTGCGTTAAATCCATTGTTCCTACTGCTTAGTGCAATTATGCAAAATATTTTCAGAAGGGATAACGAGAAAATAGCCATGGAGGGATGCAACCCAAATCCATCCAGAAGCCAGGGCCAAGCAGGATCTAAAGGTCTGAGATCAGGATAAGCCCCCCTGAATAAAAGGATCAGTTGAAACACTAAGGAAACTTTGCTGAAAAACACATTGAATCCTTCTGCTATCATTTGAATGGAAAATGTAGTAGGAAGTGTCTTCCAGCTGAACTCGTTCCCCCGAATGACTGTTAATAACAATGATTGCTGTTCAGATTGAAGCTGCATTAATACAAACTTCAATTTTAACAGCAGCATCTTTGTCTAATGCCAAGAGGTTTATGTGATGCATAATCAGCTCTAAAAAGTGTCACATTCGAAGCCCCAGCCTTTTAATCAAGGAGTAGTCAAATAAAGTGGAAAAACAGTGAAAAAAAAGAAAAAAGGAAGACAGTTGAATATTCCTCGTCATCCTTTTCTGTGATATTTCAGCCCAATGTGCAGGCTGGACACGTTCCTCAGGGACATCTGCTGCCTCCTGGGAGCCTGGACTACAGAAGGGAAAAGAAAGCTTCCTGCCCTAGCACAGCCCTTGGATTATTCCCCAATATGGGATCACAACAACCCCATGGAAAGCTCCAGGCATGGGGCAGCGTGGCTGGCAATCTGTTTGTGGAAAAGGCCCTGGGGGTGCTGGTGCCAGCAGCTGGACACGAACCCAGGGGGGCCCAGGTGGGCAAGAGACCAATGGCACCTGGCTGGGATCAGGAATGGTGTCCAGGGGCCAGGGCAGGGCTGTCCCCTGTGCTGGCACTGCTGGGACACCTCCAGTGCTGGGGGCAGCTCTGGACCCTCAGGACAAGAGGGACATGGAGGGGCTGGAGCGAGTCCAGAGATGGGAACGGAGCTGGGAAGGGGCTGGAGCACCAGGAGGGGCTGAGGGAGCTGGGAAGGGGCTCAGCCTGGAGAAAAGGAGGCTCAGGGGGCCCTTGTGGCTCTGCACAGCTCCTGACAGGAGGGGACAGTGGGGGGGTCGGGCTCTGCTCTCGGGGAACAGGGACAGGAGAGGGAACGGCCTCAGGCTGGGCCAGGGGAGAACCAGGGTGGGTTTCAGCAGGAATTTCCCCATGGAAAGCATTGTCCATCTCTGTCACAGGCTGCCCAGGGCAGGGAGAGAATGAACATCCTTGGAGGAATTTAAAAGTTGTGTAGATGTGGCAGCTGGGGACATATGTCAACATCAGGACCTTTCTTGTTAAATATTTTCATTAATGTTTATTATGAGGAAGCAGGAGCTGGTGAAGGATCTGCAATTAAGCAGTGGTTTTTCAGAGAAAGGCCTGATTTCATTACAAAGTTCTTCACTTGGCACAGCTCAACTGAGCTCCAGCCTGTGGCTGCTTGAGTCATGAAAGAGCTTTTTTCTGAGTTTGAGTCACTGCTATAAATCAAGTATTTCTAATATTGAAGCCAGTTATTCCTCTCAAATACAGAAAAGGAAAAAGCCCAAGTGATAATTCAGTGGAATGATTGGTAACAGCAGTGGGAAAAATGAATAAATGCCTATTTTTAATTCATTTTCCTGCGGTGCCATCGTTTCATCTTTTCAGGTCTCCTTAAGCCAGCCCTCCCATTTTGGATCATGGGGTTTGCCTTTCATCACTCTGTGGGTTTCCAGCTCTATCAAAGCTAACAGCAGAGCAGCAGCCCAAATGCAAAGCCTGACTTTGGGGAACTGAGCGGGGCTGACGCTGCCCAGGCTTAACACACCTGCAGGCTTTACTGGAATAAAAGGGCTGCACACAGGAGCAGTAAAAACAAAGTGATTTTCAAAAATCTCAGCCTTGCTAGGACTAAGGACTATCTTGCTAAAGCCTGGCTGAGCACAGAATAGTGGAATCACAGTATGGTTTGGGATGGAAGGGGCCTCAAAGACCATAAACAGGGACACCTCCCACTGGACCAGGCTGCCCAGAGCTCCCAGGGGTTTAATTCCAGTGGGGAAGAGGGAAATCATTCGCTGCTCCCCTCAGAGCCCCGTCTCCCACGGCAGCAGTTCATCCCCACCTCCCCCGTTCCACAGCCACCCTGCCCCAGCCCTGTCCCCTCACCTGAGAGCAGCAGGAATCCTCCCCCAATTTTGTAGGACTTGGGGCTGGAGAAGGGGACCCCACACACCAGCAGGAGCCCCCCCACGAGCCCGGCGGCCACGGCCAGAAGGATGAACGCCGTCCAAAAACCTCTGTACACTGCAACAGGAGCAAAGCCAGTGAGAGGAGAGGGAAAGAGGCTTTCTTCAACCCCAGAAATATTTTTCTTAATGATGCTGTGTTTAACTCCTGCTTTAGCAACAGTAAAACAACGACCTGTGACGCTGCTGTGTCAGGCAGAGCTGAGGCTCCAGCTCTGCCAGGGCACCTGGAATAGCCACGGGGATCAGGGGGAATGTCACACCCTACTGGGGAATGGGACTGGAACGAGGCCAGAGGGCTGGGGAGGTTTGCCAGGGAGGTTTGCACACCAAAAATAGGGGTGGGAGGAAAGGACACCGCTCTTAGCTGTGCCCAGGGAGGTTGGAAAAGCTTGGCAAGAGAGGAAAGAAAATAGCAAAATTTGGAGAGGTGGATTCAGACCACAGCTTTGTTCCACTTTAATTAACACTTCGGGAAGATGCCAGGTTTAAAATAAAAGCAGTGTTTGCTAGCAGGACTGCAGGGAAAACAGGAGCCCACGAGTTCCCCCATTAATGGCCTTGTTATACTCTGGGAAAGAGAATGGGGCAGGAGAGCAGCTGCCTCTCCATCCGAGGAATTTGGGGTTTGGCTATGACTTGATACAACCACCCCAGGCAGTGCTGAGCGAGCCTGGCCCATCACATTCCACCAGATGGAACAGGATGGGATGTAGCCCACTAATCTAAGTCTCCCAGTGGCCAAGTGTCTCACAGACACTGCCATAAACCTTATGCAAAGGTAGTGGTCTTCCAGCAGAGACCCTCTGACACCCTGCTCCCCATCCCCTGATTTATCCGATCCCTTGGACCACCACATCTCGCCCTGCCAGTTGTTTTCCAGAAGCTCCAGCTCGTTTTAAGCTGAGCACGAGCAAGTGGGTAGTGCTGAAATGATTCACACTTGAAAGAAAAATAATACAGAGAAGATGCGTTTTCCTCATTTGAAACCATTTTGTCAGGAGAGCCACTTAGGGAGAGATAAGTATCTTGAACTCTCCAAAACCACAGAATTCATTTTCATGTTTAACCTCCCGTCACCCATTTCTCTCAGGGAGCCTAAGAGGATGCAGATAAGGCAGAATTATCTCTGGAGCAGGTAATAGCTGGAGGAACCCTCTCTTGGACAGCCTCCTGTTCTGTCAGCCTTTGCAAATGAGAGAGAAAAGGGTGCTCACGGCAGGGGCGGCTGCTGCCCCCGGGGCTCTGCAGAGGATCGGGGCCGGGGATGCTCCCCCTGCCCAAAATGCGGAGACTGAGCCACCCGCACGTCCCCAGAGGTGACAGGGACAGGCAGAGCCCGGGGAGCAGCACCCCCATCCCCGGCACGGTCACAGAACCATTCAGGTGGGAAAGGAGCTCCAGGAATGTCGGGATGGTCCCGCGGCTGCCCCGTGGACACATCTGGGGGCGGCTGGGGAGGTGTCACAGCCGGGGCTGACAGGCAGCGACAGCTGCCCCACGCCCTTTATTTAGGACGGAAAAAACTGTGTGTGTATGTTTATCAGCAGGATCTTTCAGAACCTGGACGCTGTGCCCGTCTCTCCCGAGCAGAAACGATCCCACTGCTTATCCCGCGTGTTTGTCCTGCACCAGCTCCTCCTCCTCCTCCTCCCTCCACAGATCCCTCGGATCCATTTGACACCACCACGGAGCTTTCCCCGGGGCAGGAATTCTGCACAGCACAGCCAAAGAAATGAGCTGCCCTCCCTCACATGCTCCTACTGATAATATTTTTTTTTTAAATTAATTTCTCATAGGAAAAAAAATAAAACTAAAAAAAAGGTACTACTAAAGGCTAAGGAAAAGGTCAAGATGTTTGTTTGTGCAGAACGTCTGCCCTGCATCCCCGGAGGCAAGGCAGACTGATGCACACTATTTAAAGAAATCAATTCATTTCAAAAAAGATCATTGAATTAATTCTAACTGCTGCCACCAATTTAGCAAATTAAAATTCCTAACAGCAGCTGAATCATTAAAGAACTCGGAAAATATAGAGAAACATAAATAAAAAGGGACCCAGTTGAAAGGGAGCTCTCCAACTGAGTAGTGTTCAGTGCTTTAAAAATAAGCCAGTCACTTACTCGGGTTTTCTAACAATTTGGTCTTTAACCGATTTTCCAGCGCTTGTTTATTTTCTCTTGCAACAAATCCACACCTGAGCTATCCCGGGAAACCAGATTCTGGGACTGAGCCAGCACTGGGGATGGGTTTGGGTCGTCTGGCTCCAGCTTTTCCCAGTGAGGATGGATTCATCCTCCTGCCTTGCCCATAGGGAGGGAGCTCAGTGAGAGGGAGCAGAGCCCAGCCCGGCCAGGCTGGAGGAGAGACAACGAGGGAGAACCTCTCAGCGAGTGCTTGGGGCAGCCAAACCAGCAGGACTGGTTTGTGAAGGAGCTTTCCAAAGGTCCTGGCCATGTGAATTTACAACAGGAGAGCCACAGCACTGACACATCCCAAATCTCTGCCTGACTCCTTGGAAAAGGAGCTGCTGGGGGAGAAGGAGAGAAACTCACCTGCAGTTGTGTCATAGGAGGGATGGGGGAAAGGCCCCACAGCAATGGGCATGGGGAAGAGGTAGCCATGCATGCAGAACTTGGGGTGTGCTTGGCTGGCTGGAAAAGATGAAGAAAAAGAAGAATTAAATCCCCGTTTGCTTTTGTTTCCTGCAGAATCAGTTACAGTACTGAGATGGTGATGTGCTGCTGTGCAAAACCTGCAAAACCCTCAGCGAAATCAGAAGGCTGGGGAGGGAAAAAAGTTAATAAATCTTGGTTAGAGAGAGAAATAAAAATAGAAATAAGAATTATGAAAGAGGGGAGATATCAGAGGATCTAAGACTGCTTCTTGCACGTCTCCTCATCTTCATAACCTGAGTCTGAGGTGGACAAAAATCATGAAAGATGGAACAACTGAAGTCAGTGTCAATATTCTTGTTGCTGTTTTCCTCCACCTGGAAGGGTCAAAATGTTTGGGTACCAGAACAAGGTACTTCCAAGGCCTCCAGCTGGCGAGAAGGAAAAGCAAAATTAGAATGGAAGTGCCCCATCAATATTAATACCACTGAGGCTTATCATGATTAACAGTAATAGAATGAATGTTAAATGAATTAATTAATGGTTGGCCACTTATTTAAATATGTTCCCCAGCTCAAAGGAGCACTTCATAATAGGTGGACATTAGTTCATGCTAAATTGACTATGGAATACCTATTGAATTAATTATTACATCCACAAGAGCAGCAAATTAATTTGCCATGATCAATCCTATTATAATAAATACCTAAAGAAGTAGCAAAAAATTTGCCAGTTATCAGAGTGACTCATTTTACTTCAGGTAAAATTATATTATGTATTTCCATATAATGTAATTCAGTAGCAAACTCCCTGTCTCAAGCCTGTCCTTTTTTATCACAAATTTCCTGTGTGAAAAACCTCCCATTGTTGAAGGGTGGCGGGAAGAATTCCTGCAAGATTTTACAGGAAACAGGTCAGGGGCTGGGGGACAGCGAAGTCATTTGAAATTTTAATCACTGCAGAGTAAATCTAGTGTGGGAACCTGCATTATTTGCAGGGAAGTGCCCTCTGAGGTTGTGGCTGCTCCACAACCACAGGAGCATCTTCCATCGAGCCCTCGGTGGGCACAGGGCCAAGGTTTTTGTGGTGTTTAAAGCCTTTGCAGAACTTATTTAAAATCTGGGGTGTTTTTATCCCAAATCCTACTCTAGAGCTGTGGCCTCCAGCAGGGCTGGTGGCAGGAATATCCTGGTGTGGTCTCACTCCTTTCCTGTTCTTGTGGGAGCAGCTGGTTCATGGCCCAACCCTTCACTGCACAGGGGCCACCAGGCTGGCACCAGCCAGGGTCACAGAACAGGTTTCACCCTCTCCTTCTATTTGTTTTTGAAGAGTGAATGTGTTTTCCAAACAATAAAGGATTTTGCATCCCTCTCTGCTCATTCTCAAGTGTAATTTCAGTGATCTGAAAAAATAAAAAAGGCGAGATCTTAAAATAAAATGGATTTCCACAGTGCACCACTGATCCTGAGCACCCAGGGACACCAGGAACACAAGTTCCAGCCTTCCCAGTGCTGAAATCAGTGGGAGCTGGGAATGCTGAACACCTGGAAGGCAGAAAACAGGGACAGAGGAGTGATGCCAGGAAGGGCACGGGCTCACATTTACAGACAAACAGCAAGGGAAGGGCTCTCCTTGCTGCTGGAAGCCACCACTTCACATAACTTTGCAGGTGATAAATTAAATGGCCTCAAGAGGTTGCAACATTGCTGTGAACAGCCCTCTGAGAGCAAAATCCAAGTCAAAAAAAGAGCATAGAAAGGGCACAAAAAGAGTGAGCCAGGTTTGCTTTTGACAGAAGACGAGAATGACAAAAATGAAATAAAAACTGTCTCCGCATGCCTGGGAGCAGTTCCTGCGTTTGTTTCCCATTAAACTGTGAGGGAATGCTGTGGATTGGAGTGGTGGCATTGTACTCACTGTACCAGAAGGTCCAGATGGTCTTGGGGTGGCCCTCACCAAAGAACCAGCACCGCCAGAAGAAACCCTCGTGGTGGAAGGTGAGGATCTCCTTCCCAGCCTCTGTTGGAGCTTCAGCCTGGGGAGGAATGAAAGTCCAGGCTGAGACAGGGAACATTATGGTACAAAGAGTGTATGCTTTGCTAAGACAGATGTTGATTTAACTTTTTATGGGGTTTTCATTTGGTTTTTTGAGTCAGTTTTGGAGGGATTGGGGAGCACGGAGGAGCTGCTGTCCTTGACTTTCTGCCGTGTCAGAGCTACAAAATGTTCTGATAACAAATTGTCCTGCAGACCTGCACAAACCATTTGCCTCCTTTTCTCCTGTCCTTAAACTCCTGCTGGCCAGGCTGGATGGGAATTTCAGGGAGCTGGGCCTTCTGGGTGTGTTCTACTCCTCAAACACCTTCCTCCAACCCACAGACCACACCTGCAAGCTCCAGGCTTTGGTCTGTCCAGAAGGGAGGATATTGCAAAGTTCAGTCACGGAAGATTTACCAAAGAACTTATTAAAATTATTCTCAAAACCAGTTTTATCTTCCTCACACACTATTTGGTAAGGAGATAGGACCATGACAAAACCAAGTTTTATGATGGATGAGGAATGTCCATAGAGGAATGGCCCCTGTGAACCAGAGAAAGGAGATGGGACTCGACAGGGAGGTGCTAAAGGTACTTATCCTGTCACAGGTTAACAGGTTTGGGTGGGAAGGGACCCTAAAGCCCATCCAGTGCCACCCCCTGCCATGGGCAGGGACACATTCCACTGTCCCAGGCTGCTCCAAGCCCTGTCCAACCTGGCCTTAGACACCTCCAGGGATCCAGGGGCAGCCACAGCTTCTCTGGGCACTCTGTGCCACGGCCTGCCCAGCTAGGAATTCCCTCCCAATATCCATCTATCCCTGCCCTCTGGTAGTGGGAAGCCATTGCCCCTTGTCCTGTCCCTCCATCCCTTGTGCCCAGTCCCTCTCCAGCTCTCCTGGAGCCCCTTTAGGCCCTGGAAGGGGCTCTAAGTTCTCCCCAGAGATCTTCTGCCTCCCTCGCCTCGATGTTTTTATGTATCACGTCAGAGCAGCTTCCAGAGCTCTGACCTGATTCTCCTTTTACTTTCAGGATAAAACCCTGACTATGACAAGGGGAACATTCAGCCCTGAAACTTCCTCAGCTGGTTGCTCTGACTTGGTGCACCCACAGCACCTGTCACTGAGCTTGCTCAGCCCCTCCTTATCTGTAAGGGACAGGATTTGACAGTTTAAGAAAGGGCAGAGAAGGAAAAAACAGAGCCTGTTATCCACAACCAGTAACAGAAATAGAAATAATAGAAACAGTGTCTGAAATAGAAATAAAATAGCTCAGAGGGAAGAGTAAGAGCAGTTCCTATTTCTGCCTGGTGCTTTTGAAGTCACTGCCTCAGCGTCAGGCTCCTCAGTCTTGGCCAGGAGCGTCTCTGAAATGTTTGAGATGCTTATTCATGTCATGCAGTGCATCACCTCTGCTCTCTCCACTTTTAAAAACAACTAAAATGTGAGACAATTGTCACTTCCCAAGTGCACGAAAAACAAGTGGCACTTCTCTGCTTCTGCCATCCCCAGGCTTTACTGAGCTGCTTGAAACTAAAGACCCTGTTTTCTGTTTTGCTTCTCCAGGCATTTTTCCATTTTTTTTTTCTTTTTAGTTGGAAAGTCATTTGGAACCATGACTCAAGCAAACAGTGCCCTACATTTGATTATGGGATTCTGAAATGAAAGAAAAATATTTCTTGCTGGCATCATGATGCTTACCCAGGGTGACTCACCGCACCAGGAAAAAAAATCAAACCTAATTGGATTGAACTTTGGAGTAACAAAAAGTCTGCACACAACAAGGATCTTCCTGTCATTTTGTAATGGAAGCCACACACTGATTGGCACAAGAACATTTTGGGGGAGTGGGTGGCTCAAGGAACTGATCTGGTTGTTATTTCATTGAAGACTTAGACAGCAGCAAGTGCAGCGAAAATCCAACTTGAGGGATCTATAAATGAGTGACACCAGCCCTTAGCACTAAAATATCAAGTTGCCCCTTGAAAATTACATCTCCTGCTAACTAAAATCCTATATAAATCTTACTTTGAGGCTATCCAGGCCACTGGTCGGACAGGCAGGAACCCGTCTGCTCTGCTCTGTGTCTGATGTTCACTTTGTTTGGTGTCTGTGCTGCAGCTGTGTCACTTCAGATGGAAGTGATTGCCAAGCCCCACACTTTTAAATGTGAACTAGTTTTAAATGAAGAAACTACAGAGGGAGAAATATCTTAATGGCAGATATCGGGAGATATCTTTTGTTTTAGAGGGAAATGCTGTCAACAACTAAAGCTCTTACATTTTTGCCTTTCATTCTCTAATGTTCATACCTACCAGATTACAGAGTGTAGAGAAATAACAATACAGAGGTGGTGTCTTAATGTTTCTGAGACACAATTTACTCCAGTCAAAACGCTCAGTATTATAGAAAAGCTGTGTTGGATTTTAAAGGATTTAAAGTTTTACCTCAGGCTGACGTTTTACCTTAGCAGGTCACTTTCACCGAGCATAAATATTACCACAGATTTCAAAACTTTAGATCTGAAATTATTTAGGTAAGTTCTTTCAAAGCACAAGATTTCAGAGCTCACCTCCCCGGTGCTCAGAGTGCTGTTCCCATGCTCGAAGCCCCCGCAGGTGTCCGTGGCCAGCAGCCAATAATCCGTGCCAAAGGCGATGAGGAAGAGCAGCACCGCGGTGCCTCCGAGGATCCCGGCGGCCAGGGCGGCTGCTCCGGCCTTCATGGGGCAGCAGGAGGAAACCAGCACCTCTGGAAATCAGTAAAAGAGGAAAAACCCCGAGTTTCCCGGGTCTCTGGAAGAGCAGGGCCAGGGAAATGCTATTTTTGGATGTGGATAATGATCTCCTGGCTGGTGTGAGTTTCAGTGGGTGGTGGAGCAGGACTAAGAAAAGCAGATGACCTGGCGTAAGCAAGCAGCTGTGGCATTAAGGATCATGACAAGCAGCTATTGAGGCAGAGCAGGGGTACATCCAAGGGGACACATGGCTGCTGCCACCAGAGGAGCGGAGCCAGGAGCCCTCAGGACATGGCTCTGGGTCACGACTGCAGAATTCCCAGGACACCAGGGAGTTATTCCCATCCCTCCCTGCATACACAAGCAGAGGTGAACTCAAAGGTCTTCCCCACACCATCACAGCCTGTGATGTCCTCAGCCACTGTGGTGGCACCTCTCACTGTGTCCCCACAAATGGCACTTCAGGAATTTGCATCTCCTTCTTCCTCCGAGCAGAACTCTGATGTGGCTTTTACAGAAAGTAACCCCAGGGATGCAAGAAAAACATTAAACCACTGGGAGATCTCAAATATCCCACTGCTCTTGGAAGGGCTGCAATCACCAGGCAGGTCCACATGGAGCTGACAAGGAGCATCCAGCCAGGTGCAGGGCATGTCCTGCAGTTGTCAATGATGTTCTCCCTCCTGCCAAGGAAAAGGGGATTATGTGGATCCATTCCCCTCCCACCCAGCCAGCCTGCTGTGGGAGAAGTGTCTCCTGGGAGCAAGGACATTCCTGCAAGGAATTTCACTGCCACTTGCTTCCTAATGTTTTTGGCTTCTGCTGGAGCATCTGCTGTAGATCACTGCCAGGAATGGGATGCCAGACTAGGAAAATTGTAATTTCTGTAGGGCAATAGCTGTATTCCTGTGGCATGCCAGGAGGCTGGGAGAAGAAATTTAAATTACAGTCAAGAATCAAGTTCTGATTTTCTAACCTTAGCCTTAGTCATGACCTGCTCTAAACAGGGGGGGTGATGATGTTGACTTCCCTATCCTATGGGAATTTGTGTTGCCAAACTAATTTCCAAATCAATTTAATATTTAAAGTTACCTGTGAACATATGGGTATCTCAAAGCCATTGCACACTGGCTGGGGAACCTGGAGAGGGTTGGGAAAAATTTTGACTGCACTTCTTATTGAGGCATACGGAGTGATGAATGTTCTCAATTTTCTGTTGTGCTTCTATAAGCACAACTGAATTTAAATTATAATAATTTATTTTATCCTCTGTGTTGTCTTTCTTAAATCTTGCAAGGGTAGCTGTTAAATAACACATTAGACCTCTCTCCCTCCCAGTCCCAGGGGCAGAGTTGCTCCTGCTTTAACCTGACCGTGAGCATGTGAGGAATTCCACAGGATCCAGAGCAATCCCTTCACTGACACGGGGAGAAAGGAGAGGTGGGACAGGGTGCAGATTTACCACCATGCAGGGTCAAAACCCAGCCACAGAGCTGGGATTCTGCAGGAGCAAACACATCCTGTCCATCCCATTGTCCTGCCATTCCACCGGAAACACTCCCACTCTGAGAAGGATTTCCATGTAGGTTCTTGTGATCAACCCTCCCTAAATCTCCACTCATCCCATTCCCACACAAATTACCCCTTCCCACCTCATCCCAGCATTTTCACTCTTTTTCCATGGTTTAGAACAGCAATAGCACACCCATCTCCCAGTCACTGGTGCTTCACTCCTGCTCTTTGTAGTGAACATAAAATGGTTGATTAAATACAAAGTACAACTTATCTATCACCTAAATGATCAATTAGTGCAATTCCAATCAGCCATTCAGCTACCACACAATCCTGGCTAAACCTGTCTGAAGTGACAATGACAATTGGTTGCCATCTCTTCTTGTGATCTCCTCCTTAAAGCTGGACACGACTGACAGGAGTTTTGGCAAGGCTCAGAGGACCTGGATGAAAACAAAGATTTGCACATCAGGAGTGAGGATTTTTTTTTGTAGCTCACACTGCAATTACATAAAATTAAAATGCAAAGTGGGCACTTGTGTATTTTTGTTTTAAAAAAGGGATTAAGGCACACTTCCACATTTCTGGGTGTGTTTTGAGCCAGCTGTATTTGGCACTGCTGATTTTGTGCTACTGCACATCCCGAGTTAGTGCTGTTTGCCATTTGGAAGTGTCCTCAGGAGTTCTGGGTCACACTGGCAGAAAAACTCTGCATGGCTGAGACAGAACATTGCTGGTGGCAGAACATTGCCTTGGCTCTTCACAGGATGCCTTGTGCCCAAACATCCTCCAGATTCCAAGGTTGTGGAATAGATAAGTTCCCAAGGTTGAAATGTCTCTCCATGCACTGAAATCCCACTCCTGACAGATGTTACTTTTCAGGTTGGACAGGGATTGGAGCAACCTGGTCCAGTGGAAGGTGTCCTTGCCCATGGCAGGGCTTGGAACTGGGTCACCTTTAAGGCCCCTTCCAACCCAAACCATCCTGTGATTCCAGGATGATTCTGTGATTCCTTCTCACAGCCCCAAGCATGTCCTCATCACCTTCAGGATCCAGAAAATTCCCAGGCAGTGAGACCATGTGGTCTCTCCCACAGCCTGTAGAACATGGCAATGATGATGTTTGTCCTTTGGAGCCCCTGTTGGGACCTCTGGAATGCCACACCAAAGCCAGGGGGGTGAATTAACCACCTAGCACCACATTCCATGCCAAGGCAGACACAAATACCACTTAACTCCCAAGGAAAACAGCCCTTCCTTTCTTCCCTTGCCTCTCGTGGTGCCAGCAGGGACCTGCCTTCAGCATCCTCTTATCCACAGAGCTCAGATGATAGTGCCACCATGGGAAGCTCCAGGACTTCAGTGGGTGGAAAAGAAACTTGTATCCCGAGGATTTTATTAATTCCTAATTGACCCTGAGGAATTTTTTTTTTCTCTCTTAAGCTTTTAAACCAAAATGATGACTCTCCAAAACATATATATTCTAGCAAGGAGCTGGGGCAAGTCAGCTCAGATTTTTTACAGAATTGGGTGTTTTACCTTTGAATTGATCAAAGACTCCCTCAGCAGTCTGTGTTGTTATTTCCTGTAGTTTGATCCATGCTCACAGAAAAATTTACATTTTATGGAGATAGATAAACATGTTTTCACTCTCTCACTTAGAAAGCAGAGGATTTCTTGGAATTTGGTAAAGAGACGAGTTCCCAGGGCTGCCTTTGGAGATTTCACTCAGTCCCTTTGGAGACGTGCAGACCTTTCTTCGTTGGAGCTTGGCCTGACAATCCTGGGTGGTGAAATCCTGGAATAGGCTGTTCAGGGCAGGGGTGGAGTCCCCATCCCTGGAGGGATTTAAAAGTTCTGTGAAGGTGGCACTTGGGAACGCGGGTCAGTGGTGGCCTTGGCAGTGCTGGGGAAAGGGTTGGGCTCCATGGTTTTAAAGGGCTTTTCCAAACAAAATTATCCCATGGCTCTGTGATCTGCCCTGCTCCAGAAGATGTCCCACGTGGTGCTCCCTTAGGTAGGCGAGTGAATCTCTCTCGAGCCTCTCCTTTCACTCTTTTCTCCCAAACCTCAGAACAAGAAGACACCAAGGACAGCAAAGCCAACCAGACCACGACAAGAGCACCCAAGCACTGCCAACTTTACCTTGGAAAAGCCACCAACATCCCTGGTGGTTTCACAAAGAGCAATCCCCCAGTCTGAGCTGTGCTGGAAGGGAGAGCAATAGATACCCATGTTGACATTTGGCCCTTTAATTCTGCATTAAAATGATAATCTCCAGTTCATCTCCATCACATGCTCCCTTTTCATCTCTCCCGCCTCCATGTCTCCTGGAAGAAGCACATAAGCCTGGATGTTGAAAGATCCTTAATGGTTCTTCTGAGGCTGAATCCCCTCCAGGACTTGATGTGAGGAGAGAAAAAAGCTCAAATTTGCCTCACCTGCTTCTCCAGCGCTGCCAGCCCTTTCCAGGATTAAGTCATTATAATCTCCTTAAGCAGTCACGAAATAAAATAAACACAAATGTGGTTTTCTGCTCAAAATAAAAATACAAAAGTTCACATGAGGAAATGCTTTTAGAGTTGTGAGTACAGGGGAGATTTTGCCTGATTTTCAAATGCAGCTGATTGATGTCTTTGCAAAGAGTTTTCTGATGTGGTTTTTGGGCTCTCGCTTTGCCATCGAGCTACACCCCCTCATTAACAACTTTTGCCCATTTTAACGTGAACTTTCCACAGACTCCTGTAAACTTCCAGAGAAAGCACAGAGCAAAAACTCTCTGAACTCCTAAAGGAATCAAACTGATGCAATTTATTTCCACAGAACCATGCAATATTCAATGATACACTGAATCCGTGTTTTTAACACTTTTTAAAGGACTAAAACCCTGGAAAGAATTAATTAGGCATGCTCTGAAGCCTGAGCACTTAACAGTTTTCCACTCAGTTGTAGAATTTTAAGACCACCAACACTGGATACTGGCAAAGATTATCAAAGGTATTCTGGGCTGAAATACAAACTAGTCAGAGGGCTTGGCCACTAAGTGACTGGAAAATAATTCATAAAAGCTTTAGCCAGGCTATTATATTTTGTAAAGAAATTTTAAGAAAAAATCCACAGTATCCAGAAGGTTAAATTTAGGGCAGAGTGACTCACTGGGAAAAAATGTCCTGCTGGGAATATTGTCTTCTCTGCAGATCAAGCAAATTGTTCGTGCAGCAGAGAGGTACTGAGGGACCCAGCACCCCAAGTGGGGCTGAAAGGGAATGATGGGCTGGGATCCATGAAGGATCCCATGCCTGAGCATGGGAATGTGGGGCTGGGCTGGAGCAGCCTCTGGAACTGCCAGAACCTGGGAGATCCTGGCATGGAAATGTCACTTGTGCTGAATTGAGAGGAAAATCTACCATTTCAAAAAAATGCAAGGAAATTTTTTTTTTTTTACCTTCTTTTCCACATCAGATAAAATTTCCATTCCATTTTCTGGCATTCTTCCAACCACTTCTGTTGCCTACAACAGTAATACAAAGAAATCTGCCCCCACCAAAACAGCCACCACTTAATGAGGTCCTTGATAACCCATAACGATATTGCAGAGAACTGAATCTCAGTTGGAAAAAGCTCCTTATTTTAGTGCCTGATGCCCAGAAAAATGATGGATGGTGTACAAAGATGACAAGGATGGATGCAAGTCAGAGATGGCACAGACACCCAGGTATTTCAGACAAAAATAACACAGTTCAGATGCAAAAGCATAAAACCAAAATAAAAGAGCCAAAAAACTCCAAACAAAACCCAAGCAAGAATTAGCCAATCACAGTTTCTATCCTTGATTAAAAACTCCTAGACAAGCAAATTGATTTAATTTCCTTTTTGCTCTCCCGCTACAGGACAAAAACAACTCACCTTAGTAAATCCTCCTATGACCATTTATGTGCAGAATTTAAGGAGAAATTGAAAACACTGAGGACATAAAACTGCAGGTGAACAGGGACATTCCAACCCCAGAGAGCTGAGGACCTTCAGGTTCAGTGTTTTTTTCTCTCCCTTGTATGCAATGGCTTTCACCAATGACCAACACCACCGATTTTATTTCCTTGTTACAATCACTTTCCTCACTCGTGAGCTTGGGATCACTGGCCAAGGGCTGGAGGAGCTGCTGTTCCAAGAGGATCTGCCTGGAATGACCCCCAGAGCCACCCCTGAGTGTCCCCAGTTCCTGATGATGTCACCAGCAGCACGTTGAAGATGCAAGGAGAGAACAACTCAGAGCTGATCCCATAACACAGCGAGTTTAATTGAAATAGAAATGTAGAACACTTCAACATATGCATAAATGTCTTAGATTGTATCATATATTACAACACACTTGAAGATGGGCTGTTTTCTAAACCAGGAACAGACAAACCCACATGGCTGCCATGCACACAGATTAAACTAGGAAACAAACCAAAACTGTAATAAATTAACTGAAGATGATAATGAGCCTATATTAAAATCAATACATATGTACATATACGTATATACACACATAAAAGACACATCTATTGCTGCAAGCTCCAATTTTCCTTTGCAATGAAGTGAATTTCCAGCGAGTGGAGTGACCTTCAAGTCAACATGAACCACCCCAGCTTATGCCAGGACACCATAAATGGGTTTTTTTCAGAAGAAAATGAGACGTTGGATGATTGCAAAGAAAACACACACTAATTTGTGCCTTTAATTTAAAATGAAAGTCCCAATGTGTCAGGCAGGGGTGTCCTAAGGGAGCATTTCTGCACACAGGAGACTGGTGCTGCGAGCCCAAAATATCATGGAGGGGAGTCTGTGAATTCCTACAGTTTCTTTTAATGCTGTTTCAAAGAGAGCCATTCGTTCAGATGAAACACTCTTGGATCAGAGGAAGCAGAAGAGAAATAAAAATGTCAATGCAAAACTAAACCCTGTTCTGTCAGGTTCAGTAAGGACAAGAATTCAAAGGCTTGAACTTACCTGAAAAGAAAATTACCCAAAGCTGGGGCTATCTGTTTTCCTCAGGTCCTAGCCCTGGAGTTTACCTGCATCTGCTGTGCAAAGGGCTCACACCTTTCCTGGGAGAAGCAGCCAGGGTTTGGGTCACCCTCTTGGCACTTTCAAACCGCCCTAAACTCACAGCTCCCAGCTATGGCAGCACAGATCATCCCAAAATATCTTTACAGGGTTAATGCAACCAACTAACCACATCAGAAACCTTTCCCACCTATTTAAGGCTCATCTCCTGGTATCACCACTGGGTTTGGAGCTTCCTCACTTTAACTTTGAGGTGAACCATTCCTTACATAAATTTTTTAAAACCAGTAAGAATATATTTCTCCCTTTTAACTCAGCTGCAGTAATTTTTCATTAGCAGAACTGTGGCTGGGTGTGGGACAATCCCTCAGGGAAGACACAACCCCTTACTTAACTATGTCATTTAACTTTGGGCTTGATGAGATTGATGTTCATAGCCAGGATCCATCAGTTCCTGAGGAGAAGAAATCTGTTCTTTTCTTTTTGCTGTTTCTTCTCTTTCCTCCATGCCCTAATAAAACCTTCTTCGAGATTATCAAGTTTTTCCCAACCTATAATCCAAATGCTCCGTGCTGTTTAGCCTATCCCTGAAAACTAATGAGAAGATCCCACATCTCACCTTATTAAAACATCCTTCCTTGCAGTTGTAGGCAGTTTCAGCAATTTTCCCAGACTGAGCAGGTCAATTTTTCCTAGAAATTCCTTAGAAATGCCCCCTCAGCCATTCCCTGGCATTGCTGATGCTCAGCTGGGTGTTTTTTGCCTCAGTTCCCACTAAAACTCAGCACTGGGCAATAAGAACGACTTTCCACACAAACCATTCCGGACATTCCGCCCTGCCCACACTGTCCTTCCCAACGTGCACCTTATTTACACTATCTACATGTGGAGCAGCCCTCCCTGGAGGAGCCAGACCCTCATGGGGAGCCAGAGCATCCCTTGTGTTTGTCCATCTCCAGGCTCAGCTCCTTCCTCCCGCCCCAGGTCGTGCCGCTGGGCTGGGGAGGCGGGATGGCACACACGGACTGGGATCGGCTCTCCTTCACTTCCCGGACCTTCTCCGTACTCCCCACTGCGGGCAGAGAAACACCACGAGAAACACCATGAGAAAACATGAGAAAACATGAGAAACACCACGAGAAACACCATGAGAAAACATGGGAAACACCATGAGAAACACCATGAGAAAACATGAGAAACACCATGAGAAACACCATGAGAAAACATGGGAAACACCATGAGAAACACCATGAGAAAACATGAGAAACACCATGAGAAACACCACGAGAAACACCACGAGAAACACCATGAGAAACACCATGAGAAACACCACGAGAAACACCACGAGAAACACCATGAGAAACACCATCAGAAACACCACGAGAAACACCATGAGAAACACCATGAGAAACACCACGAGAAACACCATGAGAAAACATGAGAAACACCACGAGAAACACCACGAGAAACACCATGAGAAAACATGAGAAACACCATGAGAAACACCACGAGAAACACCACGAGAAACACCATGAGAAAACATGAGAAACACCATGAGAAAACATGAGAAACACCATGAGAAACACCACGAGAAAACATGAGAAACACCATGAGAAAACATGAGAAACACCATGAGAAAACATGAGAAACACCATGAGAAACACCACGAGAAACACCACGAGAAAACATGAGAAACACCATGAGAAAACATGAGAAACACCACGAGAAACACCCTTCTTTGTGGTTCAGCAGGAATACAGAAACACCGAGGTGGCCGTGTGCTCTTTGGGGATGAGCTGTTCCACTCCAAGGATCACTTCCCAATTACAAAACAGGAGACAAGGATCAGTGTTTCCACAGAAGAAAAAGCCAAAAAAGGTAATTCAAACCCATTTCAAAGTTTACACTTTGAAATACATAAAGTATTTGGATCAATATCATCATTCTTTTGCCAGTCCCCACCTGCAACTTTGCAGAGCAAAAATTCACATTGATGACTTCCTTAAACCAGCTCTGGAAAATGCAGGTGTCCTGCTGGAGCACCTGGAATGTCACGTTATCACATTAGGGGATTTTTTTGATGGGGATGAACATACAACCATGACAGAAGGGTTACAATCTCCTTCTGCTCTGTCACTACTGTATGTCAGGGACCATGGTGTTCATGTTTTCCTTGGGGTGGAAAAAAAAACTTACCTAGAAACAATGATTTTTATCACTTTTCTCTGCTTACAGTCATGGTTTTCTTCAGGGAGAACATTACTGAAGTATTCCTGGTAAACTGTGGGTTACAACAGCTACATCCCAGCTTGGATGAAGCCACCTGACCTAGTTGGAGATGTCCCTGTTTGTGGCAGAGGGGCTGGATCAGATGGCTTTGAAAGGGCTCAAAGCATTCACACCAACCTCAGGTTGGGCTGGGAAGGCTTTGGCTCTTCTTGCTCACCCATGAGGCTCAGGTAAGGAGCCCCACTTTGTCCCACATCCTCCCTGTCACCTGCTGGGCCATTGCAGGGGATGAGGGCGAGCAGGGGAGGGCAGGGGTGAGCCCAGCTCCCCAACTTACCGGTGAAGGAGCGGCAGAAGGAGCGGCAGAGCTTGGGCTGCGGGGTGGCCTCGCCCTGCGCCGAGCACGAGTCCTCCTTCTGGGACTGAGGGAGAGAAGGACTTTAGTGCCTTGGGAAATCTGTTCACAACCCCCCTGCCTCATAAACCAGTCATCTGCAACCCCTAAGGATTCCACTCCCATTCGTTTAACTTCTGCCGTGTAAAAATAAACAACAACAACAAAAAAAAAAGGATTGCTAAAAATAGACTGAAGAGATGGCAGGAAGTATTTGCAGATGCTGATTTGCTACAACACAGAACCATGGAATGGCCTGGATTGGAAGGGACCTCCAAGATCATTCCACTCCATCCCTCTGCTGTGGGTGGGGACACCTCTGACAGGATTAAGTTGCTCCATCCAAACTGACCCAAAACTCTTCCAGGGATGGGGGCATCCACAGCTTCTCTGAACAACACTGGAAGCTCTTTATGGACTGTCAAGAATTTAGAAATAAAACTGAGCCAGCGTCAGAGGCTTAAAGAATTAAAATTGCACAAGGCAGCAATTATGTTCTGAGCTCTGGAAGAGGTCTGAGCTCCCCAGGAATGGCTCAGCAGAGAGGATGGGAAGGAGCAGCCCTGGAGCGGGGAGAATGGGGCAGGGAGAGCAGAAGGCAAAGCTGTCCCCAGGATATGGATGTCTCTCACCTTGGCTGTTCCCCACGCTGGCTGCAGGCCAAGGAGGCAGGTAACGAGCTGGCACTAACGAGCTCCCTGTCCTTTCACTCCAGTGCTAATCTCCACCCTCCAGGACAAAAAAACAGGAACGAAAAAAATAAAAATCAGGTAGCACAATGCCGCCTGGATTGTTCGGTGCCTCTGTAAACCGGGAATAAGTCTCTCACGCAGCTGTGATTTGGCACCTCGGTCCAGAAACCCAGACTGCCAAAATAACTCTGGACACCTCCCAGCCTGGTTTTCTGTTTTGTTTCGGTTCGTTCTCCTCCCTCCCCTAACGAGGGCCGCTGCCCTGCATCCCTTGTTCTCACTTTTATTGACCATTTTAATAACAATGCTTTCCCGGCCCCGGCAGCAGCGCCCGGCTCCCTGGAAAGCCATTCCCAGGGGCATTGAACATTCTCAGAGCATGCTCCATGAAAGGGTCTGACATAATTACCAAAGGCACTGTGTCATTTACGCACATGGCTCACAGAGCTCCCTGTAAGCTCCTTCTAGGGGAGTGCACTCCTGTTTTGGCAGGAGAAAAGAGGACCAAGTTGCCTGGCTACAGGTGCAAGGATTTTCTGGGTGCTCCGTGGTAAATAAAAGCTGTCCTGGGTCTCAGAATCCACCCCGCCAGCTCAGGCTGGGCTGGATCCCTGCCTAAACCCCAAACGCAGCCGGCGCTGGGAGCCAGCAGTGATGCACAGCTCCAGGAAGCAGCAGCCTTCGGCAGGAATTTTGTCCTGAGGCGGAGGAAGGCGAACTTTCTGCTGGAAATAGATAGTCTTGGAGTTAATCCTCCGGGCTGTGCTTCAGAGCTGGAGTCACCTCGTTCTCCTGCCAAGGTCCTTCTGCCTGGTGTAAATCATTTAGCCTGCTCCAGAGGGAGGAAGATTGTTCTTTCCTTGCTGCTTCTCCCTGCTTTTCCCCCGTTTGCTCTCCAAACTCTCCTTGGGGGAGGCTCCAAGAGCCCCCTCTCCATGCTGAAAAAGCACCCAAAGTGCAGGAGACCCCTGAGGCACCTAAAGCCACCCGGGAGAGGTGACAGAGTCACAGAACGCTCTGGGGTGGTGGAAGGGACTTCAAAGATGTCCTGCTCCAATGCCAAACCCTGCTGGCTGAAGGCTGTGCTGGCCACAGACCTGTGTCCATCCTGACCTGAGGATGGATTGTCCAGCAGCCAGGATGAACCTGGCTCCTCCCCAGCCTGGAGAAGCCACCACCCACACGAGGATGTTCTCCCTGATTTTGTCTGGGGGGAAAAGACCGACCAGCCCCTAAGAAAAGATGATAAATAAAAAATTTAACTGAGCTACAACAGCTTCATATTTAACAGCAAAGCTCTCAGCAGCTTCGCTAAAAAAGAAAAACTCAGCAAACAGAAATAACAGGGTTTCTACTGAACCAAAGGGATTTTTAAATTATTCCCTCAGCTCCTAACGCTCAAGGTATCACCAAAGCTTTTTCCAAGACTGGCAATGGAATTGCAGGGGTTTCACCGGCACCACAGGGGTTTCAGTGGCCCTTTGCTGGAAGTTTATTTCCCGTCCCTGGATTTCCAGTGGGGTTTGCAAACACAGTTGTAATGCTTCCATCTCGTGGTGAGATGTAGAACACAAAAACGTGGGGAGCAACAGCATCCAAGTTTTTCTTGCTGACTCAAAACCTGGAAGGCCAAACCCTTCCCTGTGGGACTACGACAGATGGAACATCTGACAATGAGAAAAATCTCTAACACTATTGACATTTTTCATTAATAGCTTTTTTTTAATCAGGAAAATACCATTTTCTTTTCAATTTGGCATGGAAGAAACACGAGTAGCTGCTTTTTCCCCCAAAAACTGGTAAGTATTGAGCTGCTTATAATAGGCTAAAATCTACTTTTTAGCACAGTGTTCCTTCTTTCCGCTGACAAATTCTGCAATCTGTCCTCCTACAGCACGAAGTAACAGCATTCACCCACCCTCCTTAATATTATATAATATTATATATATAAAATTAATATGGTGTTAATATTTCAGGGCTCTGCTAGAGCATTATCCCATCACTTTGGGGCATCATTTTATTTCTATTCACAGTAAATGAGGTAATTTTAAGTAAATTCTTAAAAATTTGCAGAAAAGCTGCTGGTGACATGAAACAGGCCTGGCTTGTCCTTTTGGGCACTGAGGGGTTCTTGGGTTAGAGCCACCCTTACAGGTGTCACTGGGATCAGCTCCCAGTATTTACTATCACCTCCCAGCTTGGACAGGACATCCTGATCTAGTGGAAGGTGTCTCTGCCGTGGCAGGGGGTTGGACCTGGATGATCTTTAAGGCCCCTTCCAACCCAAATTATTCTGGGATTTACTTCTGCTTCCCCTTGCCTGGCACAAAGCCAGGGTGGCTGCAGTGAAGGGGTGTGAGCAGCACCAACAAGTGGCTCCAATGGCACAACAGTCAGTATTCAGCATCAAATTGGCATTTTCCATAATCCATAGGGCTTTTTCCACCTTCAGAGGGCATTTTCCATCATCCATGAGTCAGTACAGACACAGAGTGAATCCTACTGCTTTTGCAATTCCCCAAAAACTATTCTGTTCCCCCAAAGCCCAGCTGCAAGCACTCAAAGGAACAGGAGAAACAGCTTTCCCAAAGCTCCTGCATTTCCCACCAAATGCAGCAGAGAAAGGGAAGGCAGGAGCACAAGGGTTAACAATCAAATATCCTTAAAGTAGGGAACGTCGTGCTCAAAATCAGCCGGAGTTTGATGTTGCTCTTTTGAAGTTTAATTATACCAAATGTTCTACAGGAACATGCCATGTTCTTGCCTATCTATTCTGAATTGTAAGTACCAATCAGCATGTAAATGATCAAATTAAATCTTTTAAGCTGTTTGCAAGAGCCAGAACACCTTTCTGGGAAGGCAGGGCTGAGCACCAGCAGCGTTCGGTGCGGTGCTGCCGCTCTCGGTGGCTCCTCCGTGATTGGCACTTCCACAAGGAAATTGGAGGGGGAAAAAGTCCACAGCACTCCCAAGTTTTTGTGCTGTCATGGAAAATTGCTGTCTAAATAGGGAAGGGTCATTTATCTCTTTCTAAAAGGTCATTTTGTTCTCCTCAGTGATGGAGCTTGGCTGCTCAGATTAGAGATCACAGCTCACACTTGGACAGCGCTCCGGCTCAAGCCATCAAAAGCCAAAATTCGGAGAAGTGAGTGAAATTTAGGGGTGGCTCAGCAATTACTGCAAGCACCACCCCTGCCAGAGCTCAAAGAGCGTTTGGACAACACTTTCAAGCACAGGGTGGGATTCCTGGGTCTGTCCTGTGCAGGGCCAGGAGCTGGCTCAGTGATCCCCATGGATCCTTTCCAACTTTGGCTGTTCTGTGATTCTGCACTGCTGCTGACCTGGGCAAAATATGACAAGGGTTAAATGCTTTTCCTCTAAAGAGTTACAGAGGATGGGAGGAACTGAAAAGACCAAGCCTGCTCCTCATGCATCATTGCTGGAAACCTTTTTTTCCATAGCTAAATGTTGGCCCAGCTTCCCTCAACAATCTCCAAAGAGCAAAAGCCTTTACCAGGCACAGACGTTGTAGTAACCCTGTTTCTCCTCTGATTTAGAACATAAACCAACACAGAGCTACGCCAATAATAAATTGCAAGAAATTTTGTTTCTCACAGGAATCTGGTAAGCAAAACTTCCCTCTATTTTACTTCTTTCAAGCCTGCCCAGAACTGTAGATGTGTTTAAAACCGAAAAAACTGACCTCCAGAATGAATAAGAAAGATCACAAAAATGCTTCTGTCCTTTCAAAAGAATCGGGGGGAAAAAAACACTGAGCAGTTTCAAATATTTACACTCTGGACCAATGACAATGGGGGAGACAAATTCCTGTCTTCGATGAAATCTCCCAGAAAATAAAACACGGGAAAACCAGACCTCAGGATCTACAGAGTGAAGCCCTGTCAGTAACATTTGCCCAGTAAAGAACTTTCCCAGCACGTGGTGGAAGTCTGAGTTCACAAAGCACTGAGCAGGGCTGTGCTCAGGATGGCTCCTTGCTCTGCCAGGAGCTGGGCTGAGGAGTTTTCCCCTTGGTATTTTTTACTATTGACTGGGATGCAATTTGGGACTGAGACCCCTTTTTTAATTTTAAGTTAAAGTAAAGATTTGTCTTTTAGAGGAAACGCCATCAGCAATACCCAGGCTGTGGGGAGAGCATCCTGTGCATGGTCCTGCTTGCCCCTCACCTCCTTCCTGGAGCTGCAGGCGTCGCTCCCGCCCAGCTCCACCAGCAGGCTCTTGTGCCGTAGGATCAGGATCTCCTTGGCCCGCTCCGAGGGCTCGCTGTCCCCGGGCAGGGTGTGCCTGTTGTACGCGGGGCCCTGCAGGGGACACACAGAGGACACTGTGTGACAGAGGACACGGAGCATCCCTGCCCTCCCTCCCGGATCCTCCTCCCCTGCAGCCACCCCACCCCGTTATGGGAATACGCTGATTTAGGGAGGTGGGCATGGAAAGAGCCACAGAAGGGAGATGGGACTCCAAACTCTGCTGGTTTTCTCTGTGAAGTGACTCAAGGAGTCACTGAATGACAAGGCTGAGCTACCCCTGGTAGCCCAGGTGACAGAAGGAGTGCAGTGACTCTGCTCGAGGTGCCTTCCCAGCTTCAGCCCCCAGGGTTCTGTATTAACCCCACCTTCCCATATAAACCATGCCAACAGTGGGAACCATAAATCCTCCTTCAAAAGCCACCACCCAGCCAAGCTGAAATCCCCACTAACACCAGTGGGAGCTGGGATAATGCTGTCTCTACAAGGAGTTAGGCTGGATTAATTCAGGACTAAACACAAATTGGAGCTGTGCCTTCATCCCTTCACCATGTCCATAGGTTTCTTCCCAGCCTTATCCCATTGCTTCCCTCAGCTGAACAAAGGGACAGGAGAGGGAGGCTGATCCCTCTGTGCTGAGCTGCCCACACCAGCCCCAGCCCTAAGGACTGTATTTTGTGTGTAATCCATAAAACAAAGGCTTAGGTGGATTTTCAGGCTAAGTCTCCCTATGAACAGCAATTCCAATGCACAGCCCCAGGTGCTGTGTGAAACCCCAGACATGAGCCATGATCCTGTAAACAGCAAGTGGGGTTTATGCCCTTTAACCACTCCTACCAGTCCCGTGGCAAAACTGCTGGGTGGATTTAAAAGCTCTGCAGATTAATTCTCACTCCCACCTCTCTTCCATGGGGAAAAATGTACCATGAGGATAACCCCATCCCTGCTCTGCCCTAGGAGCTGCTGCTGGATCTGCTAACCCAGTGCCTGAAGTTCCACGTGCTCCTCCTTTCTCCTTTTCACTGCCGGGTACCGATGCCGAAAATATTCCATGAAATTATAGGCTGACTGGGTGAACCTTTCAAAAGCTGTCAGGCAGCAAACAGAAATGTGCCACTGACTTGGAAACTGGATCTGGCTCCACACAGCCAACTATTCTCTGCTCACAAAGAGACATCCTGGGTAATTATGGAAATATTCATAACATCTGCTCAGGCTGTTCGGATAACCGAGGAAATTCGTGTTATTGGACACTTAAAATATGGATGGAGGGAAAAGTTATACCGTCCTCCTGATCCGGTACAGGTTCCTCGCCAATATTTCCTGCATGTTGTCCAGGACATCAGGATTTGGAGTGTCCTCCAGTTTCTGGTCTGTTATCACAGTTCTGTCGCTGCTGCTGCTGCAAAGGAGAGCACAACACTTTATTTGGGAAGATGCACAAGAAGTGCATCCCCAAATCTCAGCGCTCCTTTGGGGTCCCACCACAGCCAGCAAGGCCAACAGCTCATCCTTGCAGAGGGAGCTCGTGGCAAAGCAGGAATTTGGCATTTGCATCAGAGCTGGGCTGTCCATATGATCCCTGGTGGATAAAAGAGCCATGGGGAGCTGTGGCACAGCAGAACCATCTGTGAGGTCTGAAGTGGCCACTCAGAACATTTAACAGTGCAAACCCATCCAAAATTGGGCGGGGGCCTCTTCCTCAGAGCACCATTTCCCTGTAACTCGTGGGGATACAGGTGGCCCTCCATGTGCCACCATCAGTGCTGGCTGATGCTCATCCATCCCATCATTTTCAGCCCCCAGGTGCTGGGTTTGAGCTGGTGTTTGCTCACAGGAAGGAGGGGTGGGCCGGGCCGTGGCCCAGCTGCCCAGCCTGGGCCAGCTCGATGGCATGTTTGCGCTCCAGCTTCTCGTAGAGCAGCACGATGCTGGACTTGGGCTGGTCGTACTCCCTGAGCAGGATCTTCTGCAGGTATTTGCTGTTGAAATATTCCAGTCTGTTGGAGAACAAAATGAGATGGGTTTAGCCTCTCCCCTGACTCCCCAGCACCAAGACCTGAGCAGGGCAGCAGGGTCAGAGCCCACGACTGCCCCATCTTCCATTAACTCCCATTATTTCCCATTAACTCCTCCTCAGAAAGCCATGGTCCAAGAGGTCAGCCCCTAATTATTTCTGCATTGCAGTACGAGTCAAAATATTAAAACTTCACTAAATACAACAAAAGCTTCCCAAAAGTGCCAGATATATCATGAACTCTTCTAGAAGTGCTACAAGCACATGCAGCAGCCACAGAATTCAACACTTCCAGATTCCCGCTTGAGCCATTTCCTCTTCTTTTCTCCTCAAACCGTTGAATAATTTAGGTTGGAAAAGACCTCTGAGATCATCCATCTCTCTAATATCTGCTCGCAAGGAGCCAGGATGCTCCTCAGCAGCAGTGACTCCCATACCCTCTAGTGGCACTTCCAAGCATGGGCATTCTTAAAAAAATCTCTACCAGCTGCATCTGCGTCTGGACCACCAAGGAATTAAACCTGGCAGACACTATTTTTAGTATATTTCATGGTATTTGTGATTTTTTTCTTTTTAATCCTGCTGCATTTTTTAAATTTTAGAATGTACAAACTCACAGAATTTAATAAAAATGGAACACTTTGCTACAGAAATCTGTACAGATCCTCTGTAATTTCAGTCCACAGCAAGCAGTGCTGCAAACTCAGCTCTTTAATGTTAACTGTGCACAGCCTGGGACAGGCTGCATGTCATGGCCATGGCACTTCCAGCAGATTTCTTTGGGCAAGAAAGGATAAACACAACAGGAGAGGAGAAAGGATCTTTTTAGGGTGGTGCACAAGAGGTGTCTGCAAGCAGGGAAGTGCCCTGAAAAGCTGGTGTCCCTTGGACAAGGAAAAGCTGTCCCTGTGTCACCTCTCTCGTGCCACGAGGATGAACAAGGCCCAGCTGCCCACAGCAGAAACTTTGGGAATAGAAACCAACCTCCTTTTTTTCCTACACGTGTACACAGTTGTATTTTGGGAAATCCTTACTTGTCTTTCCAGTAATACTGTCCCCAGTGTCCAGATATATCTTCAATGCCAGCCAGCAAATGATCCAGGAACTGCAGAGGAGAGAGGATTTCGCTCTACGCCGGCTGCATGGTGATGAACCAGCCAGCAAACAGCAAAAGCCACACACACAACAGGGGATGCTTCCAGCTCGGGATATGGAGCTGGGAAACAAGGAGAGAAGGCACTGGGATAATTCTCCATCCACTCATCCGCTGGTGCTGGTGTAAAAGTGGTTTGCTTTCAGGTGTGGGCAAGCAGAGAATAAATGCTGCGGGTCATGAATCTGCTCTCTGGGATAGGTACAGGAGGGCTGATGGCTCCCATGTTCTGCCCTCTGGGCCTTGACCAGCAGGAAAGGCTCATTTTGGGGTTTTTGAGGACAGTTTGTCTCAGGAAATCATTATCTTCAGGATATAATGTAGGTAACACATAAATGTTAATCTTGAATAATAAATACTGCCTTCCCCCAGACACTACCCACTAAATAAAATCATCATATCATACTTTATATAAATACATTATTACTGCATAAAATTATATAAAATATCTCAGCCTGGCTGGGTTTTCCACCTGAAAGTTAAACCCCTGTAATTTCCCAAACTGCTTTCCCTCCTAATGGCATCTCTAAACTGGGAGAGGGCTCTGCTCTGCTGCCCTCCACACTCAGGTACCGATGACCCTGGGACTCTCTACAGCTCTGAACTTTTTCAGAAAGGTCTATTGAGGGGGTCAGATACAGAAAAGTTTCAGAGCAGCTTGCTCAGCCCTGCAGCCTGGTGTGGGTTTAGTGCCCTCACATGGCTGTTGGCAGCTGTGTGTTCCAAAAACACGACATTGGAGGGAAGCACTGAAGTGTCCCCTCCCTGGGAGTGTCCCAGGCCACGCTGGACAGGGCTTGGAGCAACCTGGGATAAGGGAAGGTGTCCCTGCACATGGCAGGGGTGGAATGAGATGAGCTTTAAGGTCCCTTCCAACCCAAACTACTCTGATTCTCTGCAATTACACTCACACACTTTGATCACCACTCCTATGAGCAAGAATATCCCAACTATCCAGATGGCAAAATAAATTTGAGGAAGAAATATGCTTCTGGTTTCTGCATCCCTGATTTCCAGCTACCTGCATTTTTACCTTCTAACTTAATTGGTGCATGGCCATTTTCAGCTCACACCTCCTAATAAACACATTTCTGAGATGATTTACCATTCACACCTAACAAAAGGACAAAGTCTTCTCTGCTTACGACTGGAAAAGGCTCCTCAGCCTCCTGAGCTGTTGTGTTAACCTCAGACAAAGCCCTGCAGTCCAACCCATTGTGAGGGTGCCAAACAGGTTTCACAAATGTCCTCAGCCCCAGTGGCTTTATTGCTAAAGAAACAATGGCAACAATATTCCTGAAGGAGCCATACTCACAGAAACGTGGCTGGGATTGAACAATTAGATTCAGGAATATATTAATTTTCCATTGGATGCAGATGCAAATGCAAAGGCTCAGCTGAGTGGAGAGCAGCTGATCTCATGGAGCTGAGCCTCTCCTTGAAGTCCTCTCTGACTACAAATACCAACATTTGGGTGGTGAGAACAGGGGGAATGAAATCCCACCTTTGAGTTATCGATGTAGGACCACAGAATGGTTTGGGTTAGATGAGACCTTACATCTCACCTCATCCCAGCCCCTGCCATGGGCAGGGACAACTCCCACTCTCCCAGGTGGCTCCAATCTCCATCCAACCTGGCCTTGAATAATTCCAGGGATAGTGCGCTTCAGAGGTTCCCTCCAACATAGCCCCAACTTTATCCTCCCTTTCCTCATTTTTTTTTCAAAAATATCCAAACAAATGGTGGTGATGGAGCTGGAGAACACATGGATGTTCCTAATCCTGAAAGAAACCAAGCCTCATTTTCTTTCTTTCTCTCATTCCAGAGACCACAGAAACTTGAGTTAGGTCAGAGCTTGAAGTTTTGACTTCCAACATGGAAAGGGGCTGACCTGTGGAGGATTTGGGTAAAAGTGCAGATCTGCAGGTCCCTGGAGACACACACATTCCAGGAGATATCAGAAGATATTTCCACATTCCAGGAGGTATCAGAAAGCTCTGCCCACACGCTGATGGATGCTCCACTTACCCGAATGTGGATCTGCTCTCCCACGGTGGGAGCACTCTCCCTTTTCCTCTTGACAGCCAACAGGTCCACGAGGGGACGGATGGTCATTCCCTACAAAGTAAACACAGGAATCAGCCTTTCCTCACACCTGATTTTCCTGCACTGGAACAGAAGCCACCAGTCACCAGTGTGGCTGAGCCACAGTGACCCCGTTCCGGTGTTGGAGCAGCCTCCCTCACCTGCCCCGCTTTCCTGTCAGGATAAAACCTGCAAAGCGTCCACAGGACTAGAAATTCTTCTCCCAGGTATACCCCAAACACTTTGTTTGCTCCTGGTAGGAGCCTGTCAGTGGAGAGGAACTCATGGAGAGGCTTCAGGATGGGGGGAAGAAACCTCTGCTCGCCTCCTCCGGCCTCTCTGAGACCACAAAAAGCCAACCAATAATTCCAAGGTCAAGCCTGTGGTTTGCTGTTGCTCGTGGCCTCCCAGATGGAAAGGGGCTTGAAACAATCCAAGTTCAAATGCCTGAAATGAGGATAATCCTTGAGATTTCTCAGCACGGAGCCTCCACCAGCAATTGTCTGCTCATTCCTTAAGCACTGTGTGTCACACACCATTACTCCAGCGATCTTTGAGGGCCAGCCAGTGGCTAAGTTTCCTAATCAAAGCATCCACCTGGTGGGAAGGGTCAAGGGAAAAGTTTTAATATCCTTTAAGCCTCGTGAGAGAACTAAAATGCTGCTGTGATGTGTTTCTTAGTCCGGCTTCTGTATGAAATGACTTTTCTAGGACATGTTTACAGCAAAAATGATGGAGTAGTTGATGTTTATGACTGCTGAATGTCACAAATGCTGGCACAGAGGAAAGCGGAACACATCTTTAATTGCAGAAACAATTAATATGTCATTTTAATAGCTAATAGCAATAAAAAAATGTGTCGCTATTCAGAGTCAACAACACAGAACTCACAAATTCCAGAATAACAGATATTACAAAAATTAAGTAGAGACTGTGCAATTTGGCCTCTTGCCTTCCTGGATAATCAGCTGCAGTTGTTTCCATTTTAAAGCAGCATTTGGGACTGTTGTGGGAATCCCATGTGTCATTCCAGGCCACACATCATTTCACAGCACACCTGCAGGTCTCCTGTGCTGCTCCTCCACCCTCCAGAGATAACTCATCCCAGGGAGAGTCTGACGGCTCTGTCACAGCTCACACAACGACTTCCACCTCCAGAAATCCGGTGGGACAGTGCAGGCATCAAACAGCCTCTCCCCTTCACAATTATTACATTTGCTCAGAATTTCATGGCAGAGGTCAGGGCCAGTAAGTTGAGAGAGTGAACTTCCAGCAACATTTGGTTTTCAAGCCACACCAAGAGGCAGAACAATGAGGGGGGTTTGTGACATTCCAGACAAGCCCAGAGAGCTCCCTGGAGAACTTCCTGGTCTGCGAGGCACACAGCCAGCCTGCTTGGAAGCACTGAGGGTTTGACAATGGCTCAGGCAACCTCCTCAAAATGATTAACCAGGCTTCTTGTGGGAAGAGCCTTATGCAACTGGGTTAGGAAGGCCAAAAGAGAGGAGTTTCCTGGCTTGTGGAATGCACTGACAGAGCCACGGTGGCCAAGCCCAACTGCTCACGGGGTGGTCATTCCTCTGTGGCACGAGGGTTTCCAGCCAGCAGGGCAGGATTTCCAAGGGAATCACAGGATATGGAGAGTTTGAGCTCTGACAAGATGCTTTGCTGGCCCAAACCAGCCTAAAAGGGCCCAAATCACCTCTGCCTTGGTTTCTGTCTTATTTTAACACGGACACTCCCCATCAAGCCTATACTGAGATCACTGTGAAAACATTTTGCATGAAACAAGAACAAAAACGTCCACTGTACACAGAAGTCGTTTCACAGTCAGTATTTCTCTTGCCCTTTCCACACACAGTGACCACAAAAGACACTGAGATGATAAAAATATTTCCTCCCCATCCATCAATGTGTCTGGCAGCAGCACCATGAACTTGCTTTGCAATCCCAGGTTTTTGAAGGTTCTGTTACATTTACCCACCTTTTCTGTGCTGAGCTCCAGCAATATCTCTCTGCCTCAGGTTTTAAGTAATTTTCCTGGTTTTTTCCTCCCCGTTCTCGTGGTGGCCCCGGCACTGCAGGTCGCTGTAGCCTGGCACAGCCCCTCACAGACACAGCAGAGGGATGGCTGAGGGTCAGGGGGTGACACGGGGACCCTGTTTAACTCTCACCCTTCTGCACGGGGGTGACATCACCAGCTGAGCTTTGAGGTTACACAAAACCCTTTTCCCGGCCCCGGGAGGGATTTCCCGAAGGCTGGAGCTGCCGCCTTAGAACAACCTTTGTGTGCGGCTCTGTGTGAGCGGACGTGCCTGGGGACCGGGGCTTTTCAATTCCTCACCCACATTTGCATCTTAAAACTTGTCAAGCTCCACCTAAGCCCCCCCCCCCCGCCGGCCTGGCCCCTGCTCGCCCCTTTCAGGCTGAGGCTGTGCCAGTCCCGCTGCCCTGCGGCTCCCAGCTCCCATCCCATTGGCACAACGCGCTCGGATCCCTCCTCCACCGCTTCTCCAGCTCAGGATGAGGATTTAGGTGGACGCGAGGAACCAAAATCAACCCCAACCCTCCACATTGTCCAAGTGCTCGACACCCCCCTGAGGGGTTCAAGGAATTTGCTCTGAGGGTGATGCTCAGCCACGGGGCCATTTGGCAGCTGCCACCATGAGCCACCACCTCCCAAAAGCCCAGAAATTCCTCTGCTCCCTCCTTCCGAGGGCAGGACGAGGGTGGCTCCTGGTCAGCAGCTCCATATGGACCTCATGTCCTTAACCAGGAGCTCCCAGGGAGTTTTCCTACATGAGATCTGTCCCAGACCTCCACATCCCACTCACCTCAGTCCTGTGGAGAACCACTCTTTACTTTTTGGGGTAAACAGCAAGTGGACATCAGCCTTGCTCACTCCAGCACCAGACAACCCCAATTTTTCCACCACATCCTCCTTCAAATGTGGCTGTGTTTGCCCGATGAACTAAAAGCTGTATTTTAGAGAGGCCCTCAGAGACTTGCTGAGGGTCAGAGAGGAGCAGGGAGACACCCAAGACACAGAAAGCTGCGGGAATGGTTTTACCACTAGATGTCACAGCAATGCTGAGAGCTGCTGCTCCTCCCGAGCCCTGGAGCGCCACAATTCCTTAAAACTCAGTGTTGGAGCACCAGAACTTACAGCCCCAGCGTGAGGGAGAGGAACCTTCTCCACCAGAATCCTGGAGGGGACCTACCCCCGAATCTGTGCCCAGTGCTGGTTTTACCTGCACGAACACGGTGAAGAGGATGACCACAGTTGTTGCTGCAATGAAGAGCTTTTTCCTGTGGAAGTCAGGCAGCAGGAAAACCAAAGAGAAGCAAATGGCCCCTCGCAGCCCCCCGTAGGCAATGATGAACTGGTCCTTACTGGTGATGGTGTTCACGTGAAATCTGTTCACAAAGAAAGTCAGCACAAGGACCCCTGAAAAGCAGGAAGGCAAATTGAGGCACATCAGTCAGACAGAACAATTAGAGAAAACTCAGCATCTTACATTTTCCAGTAAAACATCATGGAATTGGTAAACACCACCTACAAGGAACTAGCCAGGGCACAAGGGGGTATATCCCCAACATGCCACTGGGGAATTTTTCTTCCAGTCTGATCCACGAGGTTGAAATTTGCTTTGTCCAGATAAAACTTAATCCCCAACATATTTCTAATTTGAGGGATTACAAATATTGACTGGCTACAGCCCTGAAGTATTATTTGATTTATTCTAATTGGTGATTACAAATGGCTGGATTCCTGAGGTTACAAATGCTTTCGAGGCAAATCATCAGCAACAACTTAACCACAAATTGCACTCCTATTTGCCAAAGTCTCCAAGCAGTAGCTTGGATAAGTAGCTATATTCCACCTGTGTTAATGTGATTTCTGTCCCTCAGATTTACACTGTACAAATTGAAGGCCACGTGAGGTGGCACAGCAATTGCTGTGATTTACAGCCATTTGCAAATGCACAAACAGATGCAGAACGGTACCAAAAGTCAGGCCTTAAATCAGGAGGCCGCGATTTTAATACCAATGGATGTGATAAACATCCTATTTCCCAAAGATTAACAGCCATTTTGAGAACTGATGGCACTGCCTTCCACTGACTTTTGTTAGGAATTAGCTGGAGCCACAGCACTGTTGCTTTTCCAGAGGGTGTTTGTAAAAGAAATAAAAACAGTGCATTTATTATGTACATATCAAACATCTTCCCACACACCTCCAGCTAAAAATAGCTGAACTTTTACTGTACATCGGAGGAGTGTAAAGAAAACAAAAAGCTGGGGATGTTTGGGAATAGGGAACTCAGTTTACTGAACCTTGTGACACCTTCCCCATCTCTGGAGCTCTGCAGAACTGGTGCCCAGACCAGCAGATGGGAAGCACTTGGGTGTCAAGGTTCTTTGTAACTTAAAAAATAAATAAAACAAAGCCTCCTTTAGATCACATCCACCTCTACTCTACAGCTCAGGCAGTGCCGATGATTTAAAGGAACAAAATTTACTTGAGCTGATATCCTGGCCTTTATCTTAATTTAATCCTTCCTCATAAATTATTATTAGCATTCCCTAAACTAAATCAAGGCCAGTTTGCACCAAGAGATGACATACAATTAATCATTCTGAGCAGAATGTATTTTCTCCTGCAGATACCTTGGGAAAGAGCAGGAGGAAATCTCCCCAGGGCTCAGATATCAGCAGAGCCCCAGTGCTGCCATGCAAGAGCTCTATTTTCCTTTTTAGATGATCTTCCTCATACCAAAGGAATTCCCTGGATTTCAGCAGAATCATTTCTCAAATATTTAAAGCACTGAAAGTGTTCTGTGAAGGACTGGGGTACCGTTTACTCACCAATCCCAGCATTGCCCACCCAAAATCCCCAATTCCTGCAAGGAAATGTGGGGGCACCTCCCTTTTCTGGATCAGTGCTTCAAGCACCTCCAGAATCCAGGAATCCTGGAATTGTTAACATTGGAAAAGCTCTCCAAGATCACCAAGTCCAACCATTCCTCCAGCACTGCCACGGCCACCACTAACCCATGTCCCCAAGTGCCACACCCACACGCTTTTTGAACATTTCCAGGGCTGTTGTCTCCACCTCTGCCCTGGGCAGCCTGCTCCAATGTTTGGCAGCCCTTCCCATGAAAAAATTTTCTCCACTATCCAATAATTAATTAATTAATTATTAATTAATCCAGAGGTGCTGGATGGCTCTGAGCAGGCCAAGGTCTAATCCCATCCACCATCTCCAAGGCACGAGATTCCCAGTCTGGCTCGGTGCAGCCCCTTCCCAGTTCTCACCCTTCCAGCTCCCTGACAGCTTCCCAGGAAGGTGCTGCAGGACAGGAGCACCCTGTTCAGGACCACTCAATCTCCAGCCCTGGTTTGTGTGCTCTTATTTAATTCCAGGGAGATTTTAACTGGAAAAGGGTGGCTGCAGCCTGAGCCCTTCCCTGATAATGTGCTGCATGATTTAAGCTGATCTCAGAAGGGCTGTGCTTAGGGAGGATTTTTTGGGTGCTTTTGTAGCATTGTTATGCTCTTATAGCTTGAAATGAAGAATTTTTGAACTAAAAAAAAAATCAAACTCGCTGAGAACTCCTTTCATCTGAGCAAATAATTTAAGAGAAACCACTTAATGGTAATAAAACACTTGAATGTGCAAAAAACTGACTAATGAGCAGATTTCCAAGTATGGTGCACAATTATTAAAACAAACTTTGGCATGTCCTAACACCTAATAACCCCCATTCTGCTCTGCCTTGCTAATCATGGCCTAACCTATTTAAACAATTTCTTGAAGTGTCTCTCAAATTTGAGTTCACTGTTTGACTCACTGGTTTGTAAACATAAATCCTGTTGATGGAGATCCAGCCTCTCCCAACACGGAATCAGCACAAGATGCAACTGAGGAGAATGGAAACACAGCACACCTATTGTTTCTGCTCATTTTCAATGCATGAAAATGGGATCCCAGGGAACTCTGGAGCCAGGACTTGGGTTTTCATCATAATTGTGGCTAAAGAAACTGCAGAGATCCCTTATCAGGAGAGCATTTTCCTGCCTTGCTCCTCGTTATCCCCAAGCCTTGGTCTCTTTATGGCTGTGAGGTTGGTCACACACCCTGACAGGTTTTCCAGGGATGCTGTAGACTCCCCATCCATGAGATAACCAAAATCCACCTGGACACAGCCTTGCCTGCCCGAAGGGTTTGGAGCACATGATGTCCACAGGCCCCTGCCAACCTCAGCAATTCCCCAGTTCTGCCACTCTCAACCCTGACCTGACATTCTTGAGTAGGAGTAGGAGCATCCTCGCTGTTTAAATCCCAAACCTCATCCACCCAGGACAGCTACTGGAATGTTCCTCCAGTTTCCCAGTGGAGGATGGTGCTGTACATGAGCTTGTTATGAATTAAATTCCTTAAACTGCCACAATTCAGAATATGGGGTCAGAGGATTTTCAGGGATCTCTCACCACAAGGTATGTACCTACAAATTCCCTCCTGTTGGGAGAATACCAAGGGACTAAAAACCACTGAAATGGAAGAGGAGATTGTGGCAATGAAGGAGGGTAAAGGAAAATCATGGCAAAAAAAGAGACATTGATAAAATAGATCTCATGAGAGCTTCTATCCAGCACCAGTGAGTGCACAGAGCAGGGAACTGCAGCAAAATGCAAGATTTGGAATTGACTGAGATAGAAGAGCAGGAAGCACTGGCTGGGATGTCCCAGCCCAGTCCTAGCATTCCCATCTGGAATAATCCCACTGCAGAGCGAGCAGGAAAGGATGGTGGGGGGGCAGAGCACCCTCTCATCCAACAGAATCCCACTCCTCACTCCCACAAACAACAGCACACATGAAAAACCAAGATCTCCAATTTCCCCTACCAAGTGCCCTCCAAACCAGACAGAAAATAACCGTGAAGCAAATGTAGGGCCAGTTCCACTCGTGGTTTTCCCCGATGGTGGAGACGCCGAGGAAGATGAAGATGAGGGTGTCGCTCACGCTGCTCCACATCTTCATGAAGTACTTGACCGTGGTGTGGGACTTGAGGGAGATGTTGGCCTCCACGTAACGCTTCATGCCCATGGCACAGGAAATGATGCTGAGGAAGTGAAAAATAAACAGTGGAAAATAAAGAATATGTTTTTCTGCTTTAACACAGAAAATCTACACATCACTTATGAAAAAAGTGGGTTTCATCAAATGTTGGATGTTTGCAGATATTTCACTGAGGGCTGATTCACATCCTACATCAGGCCAAGAGTATCAGGAACACTAAACAATAAAATACTTTATAGATTGCCCAAACTGTCCAAATCTGGATTTTAACAGATGAACATTTCATCACCTGTTAAATTTTATCAGAGCACAAAGCAACACCTCCAGCTAACACCCAACCCTTCCCATCCCCACACACCATTTCCAATTCTTTAACTTTGCCAAACTCTGACCTTGCAATTGCCTGGCAATTTTTCACGGATAATTGGTTCTTCAAGTTCCAGGGAACATGGCATTAGCCTAATTCATCAGCTTTTCAAATCAATAAGTTTTCAGGCCAGCAACCCTAGGAGGTCAAAACAATTGAGCACCCGAAGAGCTGAAGCTCCATTTTTTATATTTTAACCTGGACTAAAACATTTTTGTTCTAGACATTACAGCAGGAATAGAAAAAGGGCTTTAAATGTCCAAGTTCTGACTTCCAGTGCTGTTTGGTAAAGCCATCCATATTTTTATTGCACTGAAAACCGATTCTGCAGGGAACATCACGATGCTGGATCACAGAAAAGCCAACAGAGAAGCAGATCCTTGGCTTGCCCCGGGCTCTGGGTGTGACCTGGTCACATCTGCTGTGACCAGGACAGGTAAGTGAACCAAGCAAAGGTGCTGAGAGAGGTGGTGGCTCACCCAGAGCTATCAACTAAGAGCTGCTCAGAGAACTGCCAGGCAATGACTGCTTTGCACTGAAAATACCCTGTTCAGCCCCAGAATTTCACTAACATTCCACATTTTCTTGAAGGCACAAACATTTGGGTCTGTTTGAATTTAAAACTGGGCTTTAGGGAGAGGATTTGTGGCAAAAGCAGAGGATAGGAAAGGTCAGAATTGGGAAAGTCACGATGCTTTTGCTGAGGAATGGGATCCTGTGTTATCCAGCAGCAGGAGATTCAAGTCCCTTTTTCACCAAATGTTTGAGTTCACAATTTTCATCTCCTAAGAAAATGTACCAGTACATAAAAATATTCTAATACAGGTCTGGTTTGATTTATCCTTTTTAGCTCTGACCTTCTTTGCCAGAAAGAACAACAGGGACTGAACCACAGACTGAAAAAAAAATAAATTCTTCCGTTTCTGTGTCTGCCTCAATAAATAGTGAGGAATATAGTTACACTTTAAAACTAAGGAATCCAAGTATTTATGGGCAAGTAACTTCCAGAGCTGTGGTTTGGGAATGCTTATTGGAGAATGGCCATGGGATCACAGCAGGGTCACAGAAAGGGAATAAACTTGTCTTGTCCTGACTTAAGATGGACATTGCCACCAAGGCAAGGGGCAGGGGAAAAAAAAGAGAACAAGAAAGGAAAAAAATCAAACTAAAACCCATTTGCAGAACAGTTTCACAGACTGAGCTGTATTCAGATTTTTAATATTTTTTGGAGTATGTAGAATTGATTTTTTTGGCAATCAAATTATCTTTCAAAGAAACAAACTGCCAAAAGCTGCTTCTTATAATACAGTATTCCCTGGCCACAACAGAATGAATTGTTTGAACTCCAGATCTATAAGAGGCATTTATAATTTGGCAATTAGAAGGGCACAGTGCAGGAATCAGCTGCCTTTGCCATTGTTTTGCTTTAGAAAAAAATGCATTATTCAAAAGAACAGCAAATGGGTTCCATAATGGGTACAGCAGATTGTGATTGATAGAAGGAGACAGCATTAGGATTGAATGTTTTCTGCTCCACCATGATTATGCAGCATATTTATTTCACTGTTCTGTCTTGCACTCCTATAAATTGGCTTTTCCTACCTATTCCCAGAGCTGGAATTGTTTTCACTAACACTCAAATATTGCTTCTATTAACCAGCTGAGGAAACAAAATCTGCAAGACGCAGGAATGGTTTATATCCAAAGCAACATCATTAGTTTTAAAATAGATCTCCCAGATACTTCTGTGCTGAGCTGGGAGCCCACTTCATTTTTTTCTTTTCTTTTTATCTTCATTCTCATCAGCTGCACAGTTGTTTACACTGCAGCCACTGATGCAGGGTAGGTGCATTTTGGTGTCTTTGGGGGAATATTAAATGGTTGTGATCCTCAGCACCAGCTGACTCAGTTTGGGTATGAGAACCACACTCAACAGATACCAGCCCACAGAATCCAGGAGAGCTGGATCCCTCTGGTTTTCCTCTTTCTCTGTTTTCCAAGGTGAGATTTTGGTGAACATTGGGGTCTTTCTGGCTATTTTTGTCTCAGCGCCTGCTCTGACAGTGAGATGTTCGATGAGGTAAGCACAAAGCTTTGTTAGTCTCTTAAATCTGAAGGATCTGGCCCAAAATTATTAATTTTATTGGAAGATCTACCCAGTTAAAAGAAAATTAAATTAACTGAATGATCTCTGACAGCTTTGGCTGAAATTGGCCAGCAGATTCCCAGTGTTACTGGAGACAGAAGTGTTGGGTGACACCTGAGGCCAGACATGAGCTGTGTCTGGGCTTCTGGAGCCAAGGCAGAATCTCCAAAGCAGATGTTTCCATTAGAATGCTCTGCTCCCAGAAAGCAGGAATATTTCAGGCTTCAGTTCCCATCCCATCGCTTGCTGCTCTGTCACACCAGGGGCTGCCAGGCAGGACATGCAGATGGGGAAGGGGATGTGAGAACAGACGAGCTGCAAATCAAAACCAAACCTTTCCAAGGGGCTGACTAAATCCTCCTTGTAACTCTTCCCATGTTGGTTTTGACTGGGCCATGTGGAAAATAACAAAATAAGCTAAGAAACTTCCGGCTCTGCCAAACCTACCAGACATCTCACTGTGGGAACACCCAGCCTTTCCAAACAAAAACCATGGAGCTCAAACAAACATTCCACAATAACCTACATAAATCCACCATCACCCACTGATGTGCAACTGGGAAACAGAGACACTTGGAGAGGGCCCTGATCCTCGTCATACACAGGTTTCCAAATTTTAGAATGTTTTTGAGTATTTTTCAGTGAATATAGGAAGGAAGTTTTCCTGGAGAGAAGAGCTGCTGGGCCTCACTTACGCCACGATCCCGGAGAGGTGGAACATCTCAGCAGTGAGGTAGGACAGGTAGCTGTACAGGAACACGAAGAGCGGCTCGATGACGCGGATGTCCTTGGTGAAGCGCGTGGTGAAGGCAGCAGTGAACCCAAAACTCAGCCCCACTAAAACTCCTCCCAGCCCAACCACGAAGAATTTTCCAACTCCAGCAAAAACATCCACGCTTTTGATGGTTGGCATCTCACAGAAAGAGCGGAAGAGCTTGTAGAGCACCTTGTGGGGGAAAGGGAAGAGGGAAAGAGCTGTTAACTGGATGGTCACCAGATGTGGTCACGACACCAAATGCACTGCTGGGATTTCTGCCAGTGCAGCGTCACCTCCTGCCCAGGAGGTCTGGCTCCCACCAGGGGACTGCTGTGGCTCTCATGGACATTTCTGTCCCTAGACACAGAGTCAAAGAGAAACCTGAAAACTTCTAAGTTCACCTGAATGCTGCCCAAGACCTCAGGCCAGAGAATTGGACCAGGATTTCTCTGCTGGAAGGGGCTGTTGATGACTTTTCCCTCAGCAAATCACAGAATCATTGAGGTTGGAAAAGCCCTCCAAAATCATCAAGTCCAACCAATAACCCAGCACTGCCATGTTTACCACTAAACCATGTCCCCAAGTGCCACATCCACACGGTTTTTAGGCACTCGCAGGTGTGGTGACTCCACCACTTCCCTGGGCAGCCTGTGCCAGTGCTTGACTGCCTTTTCCATGTAGAACTTTTCCCTGACAGCCAATCTGAGCTTCTTCTGGTGACACTTGAGACCATTTCCTCTCATCCTGTCACTTGTTCCCTGGGAGAAAAGACCGATCCCCACCTGGCTACGACCTCATTTCAAGGAGCTGTAGAGGGAAATAAGGAGGCTCAATAACGACCCTCCTTTTCTGCAGGCTGAGATCTCCCATCCCCTCACTCAGCACCATCCTCTGAAGGTTCAACACCCCAGCTGGGGCTGGTCCTTACCACGGTCACGGCGTCGTTGAGGAGCGATTCCCCAAAAACCAGGATGTGCAGCTTCTCGTTGACGTGGATCTCCTCGAAGACGGCCAGCACGGCCACGGGGTCGACGGCGGCGATGAGGCTGCCGAACAGGAGGTTGTGCAGCAGGGACACGTCCTGCAGCCGGAAGGCTTTCACCTGGCAGATCCCATAGAGGGAAAAGCCGATCCCAAACACGTTCCAGATGGTCCCCACCACCGCGTAGAGCAGGATGGTGCCGATGTTCTCGAAAAAGGGGCGGCTGGGCATGAAGTAGCCGGCGTCCAACACGATAGGGGGCAGCAGGTAGAGGAAAAAGATGTCGCTGTCCATCACTGGGGGTGACCTGTCATTTAATCCATAGATGATTCCCCCCATGATGAGTCCCACAAATATCAACAAGCAGCTTTCGGGAACGACGGAAGGCAGCTTGTTGTAGAGATGGAACCCTGGAAGGCACAGAAGATAAAACTGGTGTTATCTCACCAGCTCAAACCCTCAGAAGGTCCCCACATCCCTCTGTCAGCAGGTTACACCTCAGAGCAGCACAAATAAATTCACACAGTGACAGTGAAGTTGCTCAGAAATTGGTTAGAAAATCTAAAAGTTACCAAAAATACCAAAGTTTCTCAAATTACTGTCTGTTCAGACCTCATTTCATCATAGCATAAGGTTAGAGAGATATATTGAGGTAATAAACAAAAAGTAATAATCTGCATGAATAAAAGAGTATTTGTAATTATTAGTTATGTAATCTAGTCAGCAGCTCATCTACAGCACTAACAGAAATAGCAACTTCTAATTTTAAACACTATATCGATTCTATACATTAAAAAAAATCACAAAAAGCCTTCCCAATAATTATAAACAAGTTCACTTTTAATAGTATTTAATCATTAGCATTTAAAGCTAAAAAATGTCCAATCAAGCCTGTTTTGTGTAATGCCCAACATTAGAAAAACCACAAGTACAAGGTAAGTTGTTAAAAGAAAAAGTCATTGAGACAAACCTAGTTAGAATAAGAATAATAATTTTTTAAAAATCTCTGATCATTATTCTGTCTTCCTGCATGTGACCAGAATTAGGGTCTCATTATGTAACATGAAATCAGTCAGACAAAAAGATCCTTTCCATCAGAAAATTCTGATCAAACCCAGTCTGAGAGACTTCTCCATTCTGTGGAAAAGAAATACAAGAAAAAATGCTGTAAAATAACTTTTATAGCAGTAAGTTAACAGAATTTAAGACAATTCCTGGAGAAAAATCCTTGTATATAATTTTCACTTTCCTGTGCCCAGTTTTTCAGAGGAAAATATAAAAATATCATATACTTTGCATAACTTAAATCTTCCTTAGATGACCTTGCACAGACAATCAATGCACAGAGATTTTATTTCAGGCTGTGTAACACCCTGGACATGGATGGAATTATTCCTTGGCCAGACACAGGGCACTTCTACAAGAATAAGAATCTTCATTCTAAGATGAAGATGTCAGTGGAGCACCTGCACAGAGCGTGGCCGGCAAGGAATTTAGGTGTGCACACACCTTGGTGTGTCCTGCAGTTAAACAGAATCCCTCCTACTGGAAACCCGGAATTTTTTCTCCTAATAGCAACAACACTCCCAGGTGTGAATTTCTAGATGGAAAACCACCATTTCCAACCTAAAATGCAATTTGTTTTCCACCTGTGCAGTGTCTGTGGCACACAGTGAGCGAATTCCGCGGGTTTGGCGCGTTACCTCGGTCTCCAAAGCAGAGCAGAGGTGGAGCAGAGGCCACACCACCTCCACAGAGATCCCCTGTCCCTCCCCATGCTCTCAGGAGGCCTCACCTATTTTGGCCAAGGAGGCCAGCATGATCCAGAGCGTGATTTCAAAGGGCACCTGGACGTGCTGGTAATCCAGAGAGAAGAAGGCGTGCTCCGCGGAGCCGTTGCCCTGGGCTTCCTCGGCAGCCCAGCTGATGTTCTCCAGGAGCGCCTCCTCCAGCAGGGCTCCCACCCCAGGGGCTAGGAGGAGGCAGGAGAGCCAGGACCCAGCCAGGACAGCTGCAGCTCTGTGTCCCTGGCTCTCCATGTCCCTGGAAGCTGCTCCCGCTGCCGTGGGTGAGGGGTTGGAAGCGCTGCCGGAGACACCGGCGCTCGTGGGGGCGGCTGCAAAGGGAGGAGCAAATGCTCCACCTCAGGCTGGTTTCCCTCCCTGGTCCATCAGTTTTCCATCAGCTGGGAGATCTGACTCTAGAGTGGTGCTTTTTGGTGCCATGTACCCAAACACAGGCTCCTTCTGTGGATGCTTCCTTGAGGAAATGCCTCGTGGACCCTCAGACCAATTCACCTCACATTTTAGTCCCAACTCTTGATGTGTTTTGGCTCCCAGTCCTTCATAAACCTCTCTTGGAGGGAAAAAAATAACCTTCACTGCTGTTAGAACAGACAGACTTGACAGAACAGATCCCATTAGAAACCCCATCCCAAAACAGCTCCATCACACAGGGGGCTTCCCTGGATTTCTGCAGTGCCCACACGAAGAACACAACACAAACATTACTGGAAATCAGTTTTCATTTGGTAAAACAAGCAAATCACCTAGTTTGTTGGGCCAAATACAAAGCTGCAGGAACAGAGGTCAACCTGTGTGGGACAAATAGGCTCTACAATTGCTTAAAGTTTCCTATAAAAAGATTAACAGGAAAAGTTCTCTTCATCTCTCTTGAAAACAGCATCAAAAACTGAGTTGCTCAGAATTGTGGGAAAAATAAAGGTAGCTGCAACAGCATTTAACAGATTTTAATAAAACAGTGGAGAAAAAAAATTGATTTTTTTTCAAATTCCTCTGTTGTGAAGCTTCCTTTAGGTTGATGATGTTTCAAGAGGCAGAAATTCAGCCCAAAGAACATCAGTAATTAAAATCCGGGGCCCGGGGCTGCAGCCAGACGATCGATGGCCTGTTTGCTCCCTTCAGCTGCCTAAGTGACACCAAAATCGAGTGCCAGTGACAGGCTGGTGACCCACTTCTGAGCTGAGGGGGCCCAGGACACAGATCCTCAGCACCACGTGAGCTCCCTGTTCCTCATCCCATTGGTAAAGCAAGAGGAGGATTCATTTTTTGGAAGACACGAGGGATGCAGTGACACCCTTGAGGAGAGACTTCTTTCTGCTTTACCTGGGTTCACTTGAATTTTGTAGAATCAGACAATGCTTGGGTTGGAAGGGACCTTAAAGCTCATCTCCTTCTGACCCCCCATCCATGGGACACCTCCCACTACCCCAGGCTTCTCCGAGCTCCATCCCTTGGACACTTCCAGGGCAGCCACAGCTTCTCTGGAAAACCTGTGCCAGGGCCACATCACCCTCACAGGGAGGAATTTCTTCCTAATGTCTAACAAGAAATCACTCATTACTCTGAGGAAGGGAGAACAGTGCTCTTAACAGCAATTAAGAAGTAATTAAGGAATTACTTAGCCAGAGGAAGAGCAATGGAAGCAGCTCTGAGCCTGGGCTCACATCCCAAGCCATCATATTTTCCTCTTTCTGTTGAAATATTGGGTGTTAAAGTTAAGGGTTTGAGAACTTGTTCCATTTGGCAGCATGGAAAAGGAATTCTGCCAACTTCTTATTCCCCTCCATCCCCAAATGATCCATTTCTTTTGCTATTCTGGCAAAAAAAAGCAAAAAAGTTAATGCTCACCTACACTTCCTTTAAGCCAAAAACAAAATGCTTCTATCTTGGAGGGGGAAAAAGCCTTAAAGTGGGGAGTTCAACAGCATCCCAGAAACTGGTTTTGTGTGTAGAATCTATATTTATTTAATAATGGAACCAGCAAAAAACCAACAGAGCTGGGACAGAATTTGAGGAAGGTCAACAGGGAGGATAATTTTAAAATGTGCTCTGTTTCTCAAAGAAAGCAGCCTTGCAGAATCATTGAGGTTGGAAAAGACCTCTAAGACCACCAAGTTTGTTATACATTAGCTATGAATAAGCCAAAAGCCAAAGACAAAATGTTTTTCCAAAGTTCTATGATAATATAATTTGTGCTGCTCCTCTGGGAATGGCTATTGATATTATTGATCCACTTTTTCATGTGAGCACCATTTGATCCAATGTTTATGGACAGGCTTTCATTTTTTTCCCTAAAGTAATGCTCTTCCCTACATTTTCAGTCTCCAGGCTGGATTTTGATCCCACAATTGTGCTGACCTTGCTCCTGGTGGAATGAGGAAGACTGGGAGAAGAACAGAGTTATTGTGGGATGTGATCTCAGTGACCAAAATCCAGGCTCCTGCAATAAAAATGTGACATTTCTGCATGTTTTTACCCAGGAGGGGAACACCCACCTCCTGACCACAGGCAGCCCCACAAGTTGGATTATCCCTGAGGGAGCTCTTGGCTTTCCCTAGGGAATCCCTTCAGTGCTCTATGCTGACCTCTGGGACAGCTGTTTGGGAGCACCCAGGAGATGTTTTAGTGTTACCACTTTTTTTTTTTTTTTTTTTTGGGGGGGGGGGTTCCCTTTTTATAAGTAAACTTTTTTTTTTTTTTTAAGCTTACACTAAAAACCTCTGAGCCACTCATCCCACTTCCCCTTCTGGGAAGGATCCCACCCACAGCTATTTGGGGCAGCAGGAATGGGAAACCCTGGAAAGCCCCGAGCCACCACGTGGGGTCTGTCAGCACATCACAGGCCATGGAGACACTGAAAAATAACTTGGTGCTGCAAGGAGTGGGAGCCTCGTGGGCACCCAGAGCCCAGGCAGGCTGAGGTTTGATATAACTTCAGTGATTCCAGTCAAAAACCTGGGTTTAAGGAGAATTCGAACAAAATTACATTGAGCAGCTGGAATATTGATAAGGAACAAGTTAAAAGAATACATCTCAGCAGAGTTGTGAGCACATTCTGCCTCCTTACTTGTGAGATCTGGGTATTTAATTCATGTATTTCACCTCAGGATGGAGATCAGTTCCTGAAGATTTTTACCTGCTGCACACAGCCTTTTGTTTCTCTTCGTGGACTAAACATAAGTAGGTGGCTATTTACAAGGATGTCTTTGTTACATAAAAATATTCAATCAAACTGTCCCCAAGGCATTTGCCTGTGATCAGTGACCTGTCCTTGCTGTTTGATGGCTGAGCTGGAGCAGTGCCCGTGGCCTTTCCCAGCACCAACATCCACACACACATTTCACACTCTGATTTCTATCCATTTAACATGTGCAACAGGAATGGGTTTGCTTTCTATTCCAGGAAAGGGTTGGTTTTTTTTATATAATTCAACTACCAGGAAAAAGGAACACAATTTGGTAGTTTAAAACTTCAAGGCAAGATTTTCAGGAAATTCGTTTGCAGCTCTGTTCCCTATTCCGTTACGTTCATAAATCTCACTCATTTGAAACAAAGAAGCCACACAGCTTAAAATAAAACAAAAAAAAAAGTGACAGCATGTCTGGGTGTTCTCTCACTCATCTTTGTTAACTTTTGTTACCTCTCAGATTAGTAATTAATTATTGAAATATCAACTTTGTACAGTTGAGCAACAGAGAAAGGGAATAAATGGTCCGTGGGTCTTCGAAATTTGGCAATGGAAAGCAGAAGTGTGTAATCACTTCAGATGGGGAAGGAGAACAAAAAACAGTAACATAGCAGATTAAGAAATTGTATTATTGCACAAAATTAGAAACTTCTTTGAGGAGCATCAGGGATCCCTAAATAGCAAATCAGAGGCCAGAAAAGCAAAGCCTCTGTGTCCCAACACAGGAGTGAGAGGCAGGAAAACCCCTCCTGCACCAGCATGGGGAGAAAGGATAAAAAAATCATGGGATGACAGACTAGTTTGGGTTGGAAGAGACCTCAAAAATCATCCATGGGCAAGGACACCTTCCACTAGTCCAGGTTGCTCCAAGCCCTGTCCTTGGACACTTCCAGGGATGGTGCAGCCACAGCTTCTCTGGGCACCCTGTGCCAGGGACTCACCACCCTCACAGCCAGGAATTCCTCCCCAATATCCCAGCTCACCCTTCCCTCTGGCATGGGAAGCCATTCCCTCTTGTCCTTGTCCCTCTGCAGCTCTCTTGGAGTCCCTTTGGGCACTGGAAGAGGCTCTGAGCTCTCTCCAGACCCTTTTCTTCTCCACAGCCCCTCCACCTCTCCCAGCCTGGCTCTGTAGCAGAGTTGATATTCCCAGAGGGTTCCACAGAGCCCAGAGCCCTTTCTGGGCTGGGCTGAAATCTTTCAGCTTCACCCAACCAGAGCTACATTTAGGACAGATGCTGTTCCCACCTGCCCTCAAGGAGGAGCAGCAGTGGTGGGACACAAAACCCCTGTGAGTCTCAGCTCTCCTGGGGCTGGTTTTAGCCCCAGCTCCTCAGGGTCCTGCAGTTTCCCTTCTCCAGTGGAATCTCCTCAGCTCCTCACTCACCTTTCTTTCAGAAACAGAAGAAAGCTTCAGGAAAAGTGGTGAGATGCCACATCCCTCCCAAGGCACTGCAGTTTAAAAAGTTGCAAAAATAGCAACAAATTTCTCCTCCAAAGAGAGCCCCAAACAAGGATCCCGAGGAAAAGAAAGCCTTGATGGACACAGATCACACAGGATTCCCAACAAGTTCCAACAATTCAGCTCCACACACACAAATCTCCCCCCACTTTGCCCCAGTGCATCAAACATTCCTCCAGATTTTTGCCTTCCCAAGAGCACAGCCCACAAGTGAAGGGGAATATCCTCAACCCCTACATGGAACAGGATGGAAAAGGGAAGTCTTCCACCTCCTGGGATTCACAGCTCCATAGTAAATAAACCCTTTTATTTCACCCAGAAGGGAGCCAGGATGGTGCATGTGGGAGTGGAAGGTTCATTAGCACCTGGGCACTCATTTACCAAACAACCACTGACCCTTACAAGTGAATTATATTCCCTACAGATTTATGGGATTATCACAGATAAATGAACTCAAAGGAAAAGCAGGCATAGATTAAGTGGTGAGGATATTCTGGTAAAGAAAAAGAAAATTAGGGTAATTACAATCAAATACCTGAATTTTTGAAATCTGTATGTAAAACAGGAGCAAAACAGAAAAAAATCAGTTTTGCCATGCCATGTATAAACTAGTGGAGAGCAAGAAAGAACACTGCTAAAAAGTAGATTTCAGCCCACTAAAAGTAGATTAATATTCTACATTTTGGTCAGTTAGGTCTTGGATGTGTATGAGTCTGATTTTATTAATTTATTTCCTTATCAGGAATTATCTTTCCCCATCATTTAATCAGGAGAGGGAAGTCCTTTCATTGCCCACTCAGAAAAAATAAGCCCCTCAGATTTAGTTTCATGTGTTTAACAAGCAAATGGCTTTTTCCTGATTAAAAGAGAGATGAACGAAAAATACAAATATTTAGTGTTTGAGATTTTTCTGATTGTCAGTCAGAATTTTTAGTCCCAAAGGGAAGGGTTTGGCCTTCCAAATTTTAAGTCCTTCTTGATTTTAACTGGAATAGAACATGAATTGATGGAAGTTGCTGTTCTGCACACTTGGGCATCCTTTTTATGGGAAATAATCCTCCCTCCAGAGAAAGATGGACTTTGAGATTTCATTGCGAGATGGTTGTAAAGCTCTGGAAATCCTGACCTGGAAGGTACTAAAGGAAACCACCACTAGATATCACCATTTGACTATTTAATAAATCCCAGAAAAATTGTTAATGTGTAAAAATCCTAATTATCCTCCAGGTTGATGAAGTCACCTTCTAGAGGGGGTTAATTCCCACAACTGAAGCAGGCTGGGGAACATCCTGACTACAGGATTAAGTGGGGAAATTTAACTAAAAAGCCCAGCTTTCCACAGGCTCTGGGTCCCAGGACCTGGTGAATATTCCTCTGTGGGAACACAGAATGAGAGCTGGATGTGAAGGTAAAAATCCCCTGCCAGCACTTCTCCTCCAACACCAGATTTTCTGGCATGTGGATAAAAACCAACTCCAGGCAGAATCTGGCCGTGGCTGTCTGCCCTGTAAAATATGGCACTGCTTTCCTTAGTAATGAAATCCAGCTGCTGCCCTGCAGCAGGCTGGAAAAGCACCTTTCCAGGGATTTTCCCCATGGAATTTGAGGTCACTGAGGCATTTTTCCTCCTAGTGAAAATGGGCACAGCTCCAGTGCAGCTGATGAAGTTTTACTGAAACTCGTAATGGGACTTAGCATCTTCCAAATAGAAATAAATCCTAAGCAGGTCATGGATTGCAACATGGCAATTAAAATAAAATAGAATTAAAATAGTATTTAAGTTAGTAATAAATGTATTTGTCTCATATTTTTTAGAAATTAACAGATTTTGTCCCTAAAATGTATTCTGCAGCAACATCTTTCTTCCTACAGAGAGAAATTAATTTTGAGAAGTTACTTAAATTGTGGATTAAACCAGTTAACAAATGCTAGGGGGGGAAACACATGGCCAATATTTTTACATGGGCAAAACTACATAAAATCAGTAACAAAATACAATGTGCTTTACATTAACAATGTGCATTTACCTGCACCTCCATTTGTGCTGTGAAAACATGTCATTGGGGTGGTCTAAATTACCTATTTTCCTCAAAACACTGCTGTTATGTGGTTTTATTTTCATCCCAGCTAAAACTGTCCACATATTTAATAAAATTAATTTCAAAAAGAGCTCTGAAACCAGTTCTAAGAAGGGATGGGATGAACACAACTTCCCAGCAACATCAGGTTTTGCCAAATTCTCATTATTTCTGTGTTTTCTCCTCTGCCACTCCATTCTTGTGGCAGGGAGGGTGCAGCAGAGCAGAGAGGGGCTCCTGCAGCGCTGGGAAGGACAAAAAACCACCAGAGTCTGGGGCTCAGGCTCACCTCCGACTTCCTCATTTCCTGAGGAAGAACCTGGTGCACTGAACTTCTCTCCAGACTTTGGCTTGAGCTATAAACAGATCCCAGGGGCAAGCAAGGGCTGGGGCACAAAGCACAAATTATAATTGCAAACCCTTTGGCTGCTGCTGCCCTCCAGAATATTTCCCCTCTCAACCTCAGTTAAATTGTTCCCTGCACCCCCACCAAGGAAATCTGGAGAGCTCTGCCCACCCTGCACTCCTCTGGAATTTAATGAAGTCATTTGGGCTCTTCCAAAGGACTCCTGGCCTGATTTGGAATGCTGAGAAGGAGATTAATGAGACACAGATGGAATTAGGGCAATGCATAGGGAAGCAAATCATCCTCTTCCTCCCATGCTCCTGGAAAGCAAGGATGAAATGCAGTATTGTTTATATTCCTTGCACCAAGGTCAGTGGGAATTTTGGATCAGGCAATGACCAGTTAGGTCTTGGATGTGTATGAGTCTGATTTTATTAATTTATTTCCTTATCAGGAATTATCTTTCCCCATCATTTAATCAGGAGAGGGAAGTCCTTTCATTGCCCACTCAGATCACTTTTCCCTCAGGAGCAGCTCCTTCTCAGTCCTGCTGATATTTTCTTTGAGTTCACTGATGATTTTAAGAAATGCCCAAGAAATAAAGATTAAAAACAAACAAAAATACCCAACCACAAGCAAAAACACCCAACAAAAAACTTTATTAGACAAAAACTTCTGCAGAGCAGGTAACAGTCCAATTCATCTATCATTTTACAGTGGTGACATAATGAATTATTTCCAGCTGAAGTATTTGCTGAGAAGCAAGAGCAAGGGGAGAAAATGTGTTTGAGAGCTAAACAACAGTACTTCCATATGAAAATCTGCATTTAAATTTCCAAATGAAGATGCAGGAATCTTGCACTATTTTTTTAGGAATGCTGCAGTCATCTTTGCTTGCTGATTTCGCAGAAAATTAATGCTTTTATGTGTGGATGTGGCACTTGAGGACATGATTTGGTGGTGCTGCGTTGATGATTGGACTTGATGATCTTAGTAGTCATTTCCAACTTTAACAGTTCTATGATTCTTATGAAAACGTGGTTAACCAGTATTTTGGAGAGAAATTAATTTCAAATTCTCCATTAGAAAACAGAAAACAGTGACCTTTACTTCCCCTGCTATCAAAGGGGTTTAAGACTCAAAATATTAATTAGAACAAGTGTAGTGTGCAAATGTTTCCATTTCCCAACCTAATCCTCAGAGTGAAACATTCCTACCTGAACCCCATCCCTCTCCTGAGCTGAGCAGCTCAGTCAGGATGTGAATTCCATCCTGCAGCTCCATTTTGCACCCCCTGCATTGGAGATTTGGAGGTTTGGGGTGCTGAACTCGGAGCTGTTCCTGTTGGGAGCGTTGCGGGAGCTGAACAAAGCCAGCGAGTGCAAGAGGGCTCCTCTGGCTTTGGAGGTTTCTATGTTCTGCTCCTGGGAGATCTGAACACTTATCTGCTCCAGGCTGCTCCTTATCCAGCTGCAGGTGAGGAGGTTTCTTATGGAACCACACCTGGCCAGGCTTTCTTCAAAAAACTGTTTGTAGAGCTCTGCCACTTTGGCTTCCATGTACTTGTTGAGAGTGGAGCTGGAAAGGGGCTCCTCACTGAGCAGGAGGCTCTTTTCTCCAGCTTCATCTCCAGGCAGGGACATCCTGGTGGGCTTTTTGGGATGCTCACCCAGAGGGGACTGGCCCAGGGGAATATCTATGGAGAGCAGGACGGGGCCATCGGGGAGCTCGTCCCACGCGTGGTCCAGCACACAGCCCGAGTCACACGTGTGGACCCCCACGCGGTCCCCCCCGATCTGCAGGTCAGGGTAGTTCTGGTAAATGCTGTTGCATGGCCAGGATCTGTACAAATCCACCTGGTCTAGGCTTCCTCCTCTCCTGGGGATGTGTAAAGCTGGGGATGCAGTTCCTTTAACCAGCATTTCCTGACCTTTTGCAGGCTCCTTTTCCATGGATCCCCATCGGGGGCTGCTCCCGGCTTGCACTTCGCTGCTTCTGGCACAGAGCTCCTCCCGCTCCTCACATCCATCAGCAAAGCCTGTAATTTTTGGGATGTCTACAAGTTTCTGTCTCCAGATTGCCTCTTTAGCCTTTTGGGATGCAGGAGATTTGCGAGGCTTATCTTGATGACAGCTTTGTTTATAGATGAGCCTCGTTAGGATGCCTTCTGCCAGCATGGTGACAAGTGTGAGCAACAGGGATCACCAGAGTTCCATGGAGCCCTGGGACAGAAAGACAGGCACAACACAACAACAACCATTATTCAACATCTATTATAGAATAATTTATTATTATTATTATTATTATTATTATTATTATTATTATTATTATTATTATTATTATTATTATTATTATTATTGTTATTTTTTTTCTTACTAATGAACAGTGTACTTCTCATAAAGACCGTGATTCTTCTGTCTCTCTCAAGCATTTTATTTTTAGCAAACATTAAACTGCATGCTTTTCTCCTCTTTACCGTGTCCACAAAAATCATTCTGAAGATACAGGAAGGGCTTTAATCAGCTGCTTCATCTGTAACATCCCTTCTGCTCCCAGGTCTCCTCTGCATCGTGGTTACTTGAGACAGATTGTACTTTATAGGCTGTAAAAATCAGCAAAATCATTTTACTTGTCCGTATCAATACCATCAGTAATTAATCAATCTTTTCCATTACAAGACAACCATTTCCAAGAGCTACAGAGGTGACATAGAAAGGAAATAAAGACTATATTCATCTTTAGAGGCATTTCTGACTTGAGTACTCTTGTGAGGTGCCAAGGAGCTTCAAAAGAAACTGAGAGTTCTACAAATATAATAAAACTGTATGCAAAATGCAGATCAAATGTATTTAGAGTCCCTCTTAATGATGAACTTAGTAGATATAAATAGTTAATTTGCTTTCCCCAACAGTGATAATAGTGAAAAGATAAGTGTCTCAAAATCATTTACTACTCTTAATGATTCCTTATCATCCCTCTCCAATTTACCTACTGTTAAAATCAATGGAAATCTTCACATTAAGATTCTGACCTGAACCACTGCTCTTATGGAAATGGGAAACATGAACATAAGAAAACCATCCAGTTCTTCAAATATCCTTTAAATTTCTGCATAATTGAAGAATCCACAGACCCAAAGTGTGCTTGTGGTTCAGCAATTTTCACCATGCCCCTGCACCCTGGTATATTTGAAATTTGCTACACTGGGTCACTTTTCAATCCCAGTGCTCCTTCCAGCAGATATTCTAAAACTTCAGTTATTTGAGAGATGGAAATTTTCACCTTCCCCCCCAACATTTACACAGCACAACTGTTTGGTTTCTTATTTTTGTGGGGTTATTTTTGTGACACAGTTCCCTCCCCGAAGCTGAAAGGAAAACTGGAATTTCGAGGCCAAAGCAGTTGGGAAAGGCAGCAGACCTGGTTATATACAGACTCATTTAAATAAGCAAAAAGCGGGGCAACACTGTCTTAAGCACTTAAGGAACTTGATAAACCAATTTCCAAAGAAAGAAGAACTGGCAGTTTAAATCTTGCTTCAGATCCATGGAATTTGGAATGCTCTGTGCCTTGCAGGACATAGGTAACCAGGTCCTTACCCTGTCTGTAGGACCTCAGGGTACCCAGCTCCTTACCTGCATATAACTCTTGGTTCATTGCTTTGAAAGTGCTCATGAAGAGCTCAAATATGGTAATCTTGGAAAAACTGGTCTCCTCCAAATAGAATAAGGGGTTCCTGTGCTCTGGAACAAAGCATAAGGAAAAGAGAAAGGCACAGGAGGCCCAACTTACCAAGCCCAGCCGGGTCCCAGGTGGATTTCTGGGAGCCCAGAGCTCTCCTGCTGCAGCTGCTGGGAGGGGGCAGATGCTCACACACCCTTTGCTCACTGCTGTCTGTGCAGAAAAGAGCCTGACGCACTCATGATGCAACTCCTGGCATTTCTAACTCCTAAAACAGAAGTGATCCCGCTGGGAGAGGGCGCGGGTTTTGAACACAAAGAGAGCGCTACGTCTAAAAGAGGATGTCTGAAAATGAATTGAGATGTTTCCGACCACAGTGTGATGCTGAGGAGCTGCTGACAGCCAGAACAGGGCACAGGGAAGGAGCAGAGGTCAGGTCTGTGCTGGGCAGAGCGAAATCAGAACCAAATTCCACCAACGCTGCCCCTGGCAGGAGCTCGGTGCTGCTCAGCTGACTCGTGGGCTTGCACCACTTCCCCTTTGGAAACACGCAGCTAAATTTAGAGTCTGGGGATGTGCCACTGATGGGAAAGAACTTTGGATGGCAACTTCCTTTCACCCGGATTTTGGTGCCATGTGCCAATCTGAAGGCAGCAGCCCACGGACAGCTCTGCACAGTCGCGTTGCTCGTTGGCCAAACCCGCTCTTTAGAGGTTCAGAAATTACCTGGGGCACGTCCCAGGTGTCCCCAGGGTGGTTTTAGGTGTCCTCTTCAAGCTGAAGACAAACTCACACACTGAGCCACCCCTCCCCTCAGCACAGGCTCCAGCCCACAGTCTGAAGTTTTCTGTTGATGACTTTTCTAAATTTCCTTTTTCTCAGAAGATAAAAACCCCCAATGAAGCAGAACCTGAACAAGACAAAAGGTTATAAAAAGACACTGTTTAATGACAGAAGCAAGACACAAATTATCATCCAGTGCCACCCCCTGCCATGGCAGGGACACTTTCCACTGTCCCAGGCTGCTCCAAGCCCTGTCCAGCCTGGCCTTGGACACCTCCAGGGATCCAGGGGCAGCCACAGCTTCTCTGGGCACCCTGTGCCAGGGCCTCCCCACCCTCACCAGGAAGAATTTCTTCCTAATATCCCATCTAACCCTGCCCCCTGTCAGTGGGAAATCATGTTGTACCTTAGAAATTAGGTTTGGAGTAATTTTGGCCATACAGGTTCAATGAAGTCTGTAAAATTATCTCTTCCCTCCTCTTCTCCTGTATTTCATTAAAAACTTCCGTTTTTATGGAGGCGAAAGGAAAGCTATTTTTACCTTGATATAAATTGATATAAAACTCATTTAATATTTAAAAGCTGTTCAAAATTATCTGTTTTAATCACCTTATGTGAGCAACTTCTGCACAGAAGTCTTTGTGGGCAGGAACTAGGGCAGATCAAATTCCAAGTAGTTTTAAACCTCGCCAAGCTTGCAATTAGTGCCAGCTGCAGCTGGAATTTTTGTGCAGCTGTTTCAACAAGACACAAAAGTAACAGAGAGAGAGGAAGAAATCAAGTCAGGTAATTTGTGTAAAGTGATTAAAAGCAACTTCCATTTCATACCCAGCAACCTGATCTATGGAAGGTGTCCCTGCCCATGGTGGGGGTAGAATGAGATGAGTTTTAACATCCCTTCCAACCCAAACCAGTCTGGGATTCCGGTGTTAAATGCATCAATATCCAAGGAAATCAATGTACTCTCTCAATTAGATCTTACCAAAAAGAAATTCCCTTTTGTTTACAAAAATAAAGTCAGAACGAGATACAACCAAAGTTAGTTCAGAAGCTGAGCACAGATTGCAGTTAGGATAAACAGCAGGCAAGGATGTTAGAATTTAGAGCTGAATATATATTGAAAAATAAAAAAAAATTACTCTTTCAGTATCATTCGATTATGGAGATACCACCACGTTAAACGATATTGTATGAACTATGGCTGCAGGTAAACAAAGTCTCTTCTTTCAGCACAGGCTGTGTATTTTGCACACACACAACCATGACATAGATATTGACTGGTTAGAAAGGTTTTATTTTGGGGCACAGCTGCCGAGGGAATTTATCTTCAATTCCAAGGGAATTCCACTCGAATACCGCCGCACCCTCAGGCGGCGCGGCTTAAATAGCGGATGGGCGGGGCTTAGCGCTGACTGACAGTTGCATTGACCAATAGAAAGGCGGGACGGGCCCGCCTCGGCCGCTGAGTGGCCTCTGGTTGCCACAGCAACGGCGCGCGGCGGTGGCGCTGCGGGCCCGGGCGCCATTGCGGCCCCTCAGAGCGCGGCGGGCGGGACTCGGCAGCTGTGGCTGCAAAATGGGTGTTTGATGCACTTCGCTTCGTGTAAACACAAAATAACCTGATCTGCGGGCTGCCAAAGGGTTCAGGAAAGAAATGAGGCCACATGGGAATTACAGTGCTGCTGACATTGGATTAATGATGTGCTGGTTTCCTTTTATTAAGGATTTTGAAATACTGAGCAAATTAAAATTAAGAAGTGGCCAGGTTCCTGATGGTATCTTCAACAAACCAATCTGTAAAAGGAGGAATTACTGTAACGAATTATAGTATATAAGAATTACATATTGCTATATTGTGTATGTATATAAATATTTATAAATATATATAATAATATAATTAGTTACTATATATTCTATATATATACTATATATATGTTACAAGACATACAGGGCCAAGTCTGATACTTCATTAATACAACACATATGCTTTGTACTAAATATATGTATTTTCCACTAAATATGTCTTTTGCCTACTCAGTACTCACTATTGAGCTTACCTGTAGTAATCCAGCAATTTCTACTTCATCACCTCAAATTTAATTTTAAAATTTAAATTAAATTTTAAAATTCTTTTGCATTTCTGCAAAAGTTTACCAATAGAGTCTAGAATTTTTAATAATAAGCTTCAAAACTGTCATAATGAACCTTTTAATCTAAAACATTCTACCAAGATCCCACAATATGGGTAAGTCACAGAATATTTCTGCAGGAAACTCAATAAAAGCTAACGACTTGGGAATGATTTATTTGTGCCATGGGATCAGGATCTGAGCAATCTGGTGTAGGGAAAGTTGTCACACATTGCATGCACATGTGTAGCTTGGTTTTAAAGATTTTGGGAAATCAATTTTTTGTTTTCATTGAACTTTACATGAATGAATAACAACTGGGTTTTAGGATGTTTTAATTAAAAAAAAAAACTAATTAAATGCCATTATCTGCAACAGGTGAGAGATCCAACCCAGCAGACTTCACCCCCAGCAGCAGATCCCTGATGTTCACCTTGTAATAAATCCTGAACTTTTAAAAAGCAGCATTTTCATCTGAAAATTTCACTTCTTTCAGCTTCAAACTGTGAACAAAACATGCAAACAATCCATGGAGTGAGAAAGTGTCCTAAAACAACTTTATTGGAATGATACAGGAATGGTTAACATACAGGTTAAATCCTCAATGCCTGCATTCTACATAGAAAAAAAATAAGGAAGAAAGGAACAAATTCAGTTCTTGCACCCATGGAAACAGAAAACCAGCACGGAGGTAACAGATTCCTGGCACTCCTAAAGTCATGCAAGAGATCTGCATCAAAAAACTCAAGTTTTACACACACAACAAAGAGATTTTCAGTATTTTCAGTTTGTGTTGGTGCCTTGTTCCCCGGACAAAGGAATAATTCAGCCTGGCTCACCAGAGCTGCCTTAGGAATGCTGATACAGTTTGAATGCTCCCATATGGCAAGGGGGGACAGACGAGGGCAGTGACTTTGCTTTCTTAAACTTGGCAATTTTCTTGACCGTTGAGACAGGGATTGACCTCGTTTCAGAATGTTTTGGTTTGTTGAACTGACAGAATTTGGCAGCTACTTTTAATTACAGCTTCTCCAAAATAATGGCTGTAATTCACCAAACTTGCACAGGAAGCACAGCAAACTGGTGTGGATACAGAGACTTGTGTGTCAAACCCACTTCACTTAGTATTCCACAGTTCTGAAAAACTTCAGCAGGAATTTAGACACAGAGAAAGATTTGGCCAATATTAAGAAAGAATAACAACCTCGTTCAGAAGGATGAAATTATAGTGAACAACAAAAATCTGATGCTGGATTTAAAACATAACCAAACTTCCATCCCCAAAAGACCTTAAATTTCACAGAATTGCAGTAATTCCTGACAAAAGCTGTTAATAAAAAAGCACAGTTGTGTGTGTGTTAATCTTTAAGGTAAGGCAGCATCCATCCATCCCTCTGCCTTGTGATGCTGTGCTGCTTTTGTAAGCAAAAGCTTCCACCTGCTTCCCAGGCTCCCAAAATGATAAATCAGGAATTAACATACGGCCAGGAATTACAGGCTCCTTCATGAGCACTGGGAGAACACACAGGTTAATATTGCACGTGGTAAATTCACCCACAGAAGACACTGAGAGATTTGCAATTCCTGTAATAGCTTTATGATATGGCAATAAGAATGGAAATTAAGTTTTTAAACCTTAAAAAAAAAAAAAGAAGTCTTGCTTAATTACAATAACTTTTGCTATTCAAACATTTATTTCCTCATTTGAAAAAATACTATATCAACCTAATGGCTACTTGAACATGCAGTGAGATGTTTAATGCTCTAAGCAGTGTGAACTGGTATTTTTGTAGAGAAATACATTAAAGGCTTTCACCCTTACGCAGGTAAGGAAAGGCCATTTCTGGCTGGTTTGGCTTCTTTGCAACATTGAATCTTGCCCCAGATGTGTCATTGCTCGTGCTTAGGCAGCTGTGAGGGACCCGTGCCCATTGCCCTTTCTGTCCAAAGAGCCCACACAGATCACTTAAACGTGAAATACATGGTTTCTTGGGGGTTTTTTCACCTGTACAATGTGTAACAACACAAACCTTAAATATCCATTCTACAGAAGACAAACACAACTTTCCAAAGTGACTACAATGGTTAAACTACACGGTACCACCTACAAATTCATCTGAAACCAGGAAAGACACTGAAAATTTACTGTGTAACTCAGTAACATTTTTGAGGCAACTCAGGCACTAAATTAGTATCTGATGAGGTTTTTGATGCTGTTTTCCATAGTTTAAATAGCTGGGTCTCTAGGTAAAATCCATCTGTATTTTTAGTACTAAAATAGTTTCTTTAAGTTTACACAAACTGCATGAATTGCCAGGACAGTTTAAACTAAAGGTAACTCATTCATGTCTGATTGCTTCGGCTTCCATCAGAACCCACTCCTGTTCCCTACCCTGAAATTCCCATTTCCATCCTGTGTTCAATTTGTGTTAGGGACAGTGAATGCTGTAAGCACCAATCAAATGTTAGAAATCACATCTACATTTCTTGAAGCAGAGACAGTTGGACTATTTTATAAAAAGCTGTGGAAATTCCCTTTACAGACATTTAAGGCAGTTGAAATTCACGCTTGCTGCTTGGCCAGTGCTTCAGCTTCCTGAAACAGCAAAAAAGATTTACATGTTAGTTTCTCAGTATATTTCCAAAGGAACACTGTAAAACAATAACCTGCATTTTTTAATCTTCTTTCAACCTTTGTAAGGTGGTCACAAATGGGAACAGAATGACAACAGAAGAAATGCAAAAGGAATTTCCTTCTGGTTTCTCCGAGTGTACTTTTGACTGCAGATTAATTTAATTACCTGCTAGCAGCACCATGACCTACAAGGAGATGAATGAGAAATGAATTCCCAGAGCCCTCAGTGCAGCACCTCAGCAGGGTTGATTTGAAAGGACAAAGTTCAACATCTGCCAAGATGTGTTGGAGCCATTTGCTTTTGTGACTGCATAGAAATACTCAAGATAACAGATTCAGTATCATTGTTACCATGAGCGATCATTGCTAAACAAACAAAACACACGAGGAGAAAGGACTAGGAAGGGAATTTCCAAGAAGTCTGTAGGATTTTTTTAGGAGGAGACACAGTGGGTGACCCCAGCCTTTACGGCAGGAAGTCCCACGCAGATCTCCTGTATCTTGGACGTGGTGGCTCACTCTGGCTGTCCTGGCTAGCTGCCCTCATCCTGCCTTTGAACTCAGGGTGTGGGAAGAGCCTGCCTTGGAGCTGCCGTGCTCCTGGCCCGTGCTCTGCTCTGCTGGCCTGTCACGGGTCAGAGAGAGGGGCCGGGATGTCACCAGGGTTCGGATGTCACCGTGCACCCTCAGGCCTTGCGCGAGGACATCCCGGCCAGCCGCGGCACAAAAGGCAGGTGAGCAGTGACAGGAAGATCAAAAAGAGCTACAAAGACTGGAAAAAAGCAGTGTGTTTGATATTCTCTAAAAGACAAGTGGTTCTTTGAATGGCAAGAAAGGGGAGAAGCTTCCCTTGGCTTTGTAACAACTCCCTTAACCAGCCCAGGGCACTGCAATGGTGACATCTCACTGTTGGTTTTTTTTTCAATACAAAGTACATCTCTTCAGAACAGGCAGTGGAAAGCTGGATTCCTGATATTTCCCTCATGCCCAGGAAGGTTGGTACCAGTAACCTGCTAACCTATTTTTACTGGAGGTCAAACTCCACTTCCTTGGGCATAGGCCTGCAAGTTATCTGGGAGAGGCTCAGCTTTCCAGGCTTGACACTGTCCCTCTTTCATACTTTTCCTTATTTGTCCCTCAAGCCCCCTCACTGAGTATCCTCTCAGTCCTTAAATCCTTAATAAAGAAATAATTAAACATAGCTTTTAACTCGCAAAATCCTCTCCCTTTAAAATCCACCCATATTGCTTGAAGTAGAGCTATTTAAGAAAAACTAAAGGCCAGAGTCTTTCCAGAGTTTGTAGATCCACAGGACAAACCAAACCACCAGGACTCAGAAAATAGTTACTTGAATTTACCATGCTCACTTCTGAGCCAGTCCTGTTTAGCATTAATATCAAACCATCATCAGCCCAACACAACATGGAAATTCAGCAGAGTACAGCTGTGTTCCATCCCTCTTGTTTAAAATCCACCTTTTCCTTAGGTGAGGACAGAATTGGAGCATCCCTTAGGACAGAAGCAGAGCTCCTGCCAGCCAGCAGGTCTGGGAAGCAGCGACGTTCCCAGCGTTACTGAGACAGGCGACCTGATTTGTTATGGCAGCAGCTGCTCTCTGGTACCACAGCGCTTCCCAGGGGAAAGGCACGAGCTTCCCTGCATCCTACAGTCTCAGGACTGGTTCCTTGGCTCCATCCTGCACACTCTGCTGAGCAGTGAAGTGCAGATGTTCCAAGGAACTTCACCAGGACTGTGGTGCTGTGTGCAGCTGGTCTGATGCCGGCAGTGGGTAACGCTGGGGTGCAAATCCCAGGCTCTGCTCTGTGCAGCTCTGCACAAGGCAGTTTGTCCTCATCACACCATTCCCAGTGGAGCTACTGCTGGAAATTTGGCTCCCAAAACTGCTTCAGTCTGCCCCACAACCTGCAGTGCTCACTTCTCATGGGTCACCATCCACCTTTAAAATTAGGTCTCTCAGTGATGTGCACAGCATGACCCTGGACTCGTACATGAGTAAAACTGAAAGGGAGCTGCGTGTTTATCCATTGGAACAGGAAAGCTGGAAGTGACCTGGAGGATCCTGCTGCTGTCAAGTGAAACGTATAAAGCAGACTTGTCTTATCCTATCAAAATCAAAAGGAGAATTCCAGCCCATTGCATCCAGAAAGCAGCAGCCCAGTTCATAACTGGCAAAGGAAAATAAGCTTTGGATAACAAGCCAGAGGGAAAAATTACTCTGAAGCAAGACCATGTTATTTCAGAAACACCGGCTCTAGTTTCAAGGGATCTTCTAGCAGAAAAATCTCATCAAAATTTCACATTAATTAAATTTTTTTACTGAATTGAAAACATTCTTTGATTTTGGGATATTTTTTTTCATCTAGGTTTCTTATGCATTCTTCAGTGCAAATATTAACTACTCTTTTGAAACTGAAGCCTGAGAGCCTCTGGAGACTGAGTATCTCCCAGGGAGATTGATGGGGGCAATGACAGCACACGTAGCAGATCCTATTCTGAGCAGAGGAGGAGGAGGTGAAAGCCACAGGCTCACTGTGAGGAGGTGCTCACCTACCTTTGACCCAGGAGGTGCAGTCAGGCCCAGGAACGCGTACACAGCGTTGTTCTCCCGCGCCTCGAAGAAAGCATCGTAGTCCTTCACCACGGAGGGAGGGAGAGGGAATAAAAAACACAGGAGTGAATTGTCAGAAATAATCTCAACTCAGTTTGGGGTGTCACCCAACCCACTCCAAGCCAACTGCTTCCCGCAGCTGAATGCAAAATCCAGCGTGAGCTCAGGTACACGGCATTAGCACTAAGAGCACACAAACTGGTCTGGCTGGAAAGGGACAAGCTGGGAATTCATTCTATGTCCCAAGGAGATGTTGCTGTGAGGTGCTCCTGCCTCTCCAAAGGGACAGACTCCATGCAAGGCAGGTGCTGTCACTGGTCTGGTATGGACCTTCCTCCTGCAGAAGCAGCTGAGCCTGAACCTTGGCATCAGCAACCCTGATGTTCCCAGATGTCATTGCTGATTCCTGACAGGGATGGCAATTGTGCAGCTCTGGACTCCAGCTCTTAAATCTGTCAGAAGTTCAACTGGAACTTTTACACTGAGAGTGCACCTTTCACATCACATTTCCCACGAAGGATTAGTCTGTGCAAGCAAAGGCAATGGGGTGGCAGTGTTCACTCACGGTGCACTACAAATGCCCTAAACACACACAGCCACTTCCCAGGAAAATTAAGGTAATAAATAAATAAATAAAAAGAAATACCAGTTGCCAAACCTCAACTAAAGGAACCCAGAAGTTTTAGGCAAGCTCACTGTTGTCCATGTTACCACACAATTCCCTCACTCTGACTTCTGAACTCAGCAGGGATCAGTCCAATGACTATCCTGCTCTCCATTTTTAACTGATGCACATTACCAGCCTCCTCCAGCTTTCCTGGGCAATGTTTGGATGCAGGAGTCCTGGCTGGGAAGCCCAAGGCAAGCAGCAGCTCAGTCTCAGCCTGGAGTCAGGGAGAGCTGTTTAGGGCACGCTGCTCTGGATTCCTGACTGTCTGGGAGACAAAAGCCTAAGGAACAGCAGCTGAGGGGGCAGCTCTAAGGAGAGGCTGCTGCAGCTAGAATAGAACAAACTACAGGGACCAGAAGATTCCAGCTGGACTTCAGGGATATCAAATTATTGCTCCATTTGCACACGCAGCATTCGCGTGCTGGTTTGATAAAAATGTGTGTGATTATGGTAAATCCTCCCTGAAGCCCTTCTGTTGACAGGACTGGGGCTGCTTGATAACAAAGGGATTGTTTATCTTGCTGGTGCACAGTCCATGAGCCTGCTGCACAGCATCTCCCAGGACAGGAATTCCTGGGCCTGAGGAGCAGGGCTCATGCCAGCCCACACAGCATCTCCAGTTCCAGCCTCTCTGCTGTGCTGGGCCAGGAAGGCCAATTTGCTCTTTGCTCTGCCAGTTGTGCTGCATCAGATGGAACAAATAGGGAACTTCATGCTTGAGAGGCATCAGATAAAGACAGAAAGAGGTTCAAATTCTGGGCACACAATTAACTTTTACCTTCCTGAAAGCTGAACTGTAGCAACTCGAATCCAGTAACACAAACTGACCAAATTTCAAAAGTTCAACGTTACATCAACCAAAATTTTGGGGATGGAATAAACCCATAGCAAGAACCTTGTAACCAGCCCCTTCTCAGATAACTACAGATCCTTATGTCTGTCACTCCAAACCAATCTTTTTCCATGTCACAACCAGTCAGTAAAATTTTGAGAGCCAAGTGACAAAAGCTCACTGTGGATGTTATTTCAAGTTCTGCTCCTATTACAAGCAAGAAAAATTCTTGGCACATTGAGAATAATTTCTTTCAGTAGGCACAGATTTGTCTCACAAAGGTCCAGAATTGGCAGGTCTTGACTTACAGACTGTGCAGGTCAGAACCAGACTTCAAAAGGACCAGAGGAATGCACACTGTGAGCTCTGTTCAGAAGATACTAAGTTTTAAAAATAAAACTAACAGTTAATCTAATAATCATTCAAGCATGGCCTGCTGGGTACAAGCACTGCAGGGCAACTCACTTTTGATCAAGCATTAAAATAATTACAGTAGGATTTTTGTTTGCAACACGAGTTTTAATCTGTTCAAGGCCCTGGAGTAAGTGAACCATAGCAGCCTTCCTTGTGCAAGCAGCACACAGAGCTGATCCCAAGAAGGATCAGAAAACTGATTTATGATCATGGCAGACATCAATTCATGTGATCTGGGATTCACATCTACTGCAAACCTCACATGGGCAGAACAGATCTCTGAACTTGCTATAGAAGATAAGGTTGGTGTAAAAGGGCCAGATTTCTGTGAGGTGTTAGTTCACAATCACAGGGAAAATGAGGATTAAAAAAACCTGGGAATTTTCAGTGCCATAAGATGGGAAAAAACCCACAGAAAAAGAAAATTATATATGTACTGCAAGGCAGGATCCAAATCAAAAGGTCTACATTTTAATCTCTCCTCTGGTGTAACTCGAATACTCAAGAATCAATTATTACTAAAAGCCCAGGATGGGGGGAAATGTCTAACACCTCCTACAGCCTTCCCAGTTTGGGCAACTGCAGCTGGGCAAGCCCTGCCTTGCTGCTCACTGTAGTGAAGTACAGGCGGTGACAGTGAGGAAGAGGAGTGGGATGAGCACAGGAGAGCTGGAGGTGAATGAGCACAGGAGGGATGGAGGTGAGAGGGATGAGGAGGGCAGGAGGTGAGAGGGATGAGCACAGGGGGGCTGGAGGTGAGAGGGATGAGGAGGGCTGGAGGTGAGTGGGATGAGCACAGGGGGGCTGGAGGGGAGGGGGATGAGGAGGGCTGGAGGCNGGGATGAGGAGGGCTGGAGGTGAGGGGGATGATGAGGGCTGGAGGTGAGGGGGATGATGAGGGCTGGAGGTGAGAGGGATGAGGAGGGCTGGAGGTGAGGGGCTGAGCACAGGGGGCTGGAGCAGCCCTTACCCCGAGGTAGCGGCTGTCGTTGAAGAGCCGGGGGGGCAGGGGGTTCCCGCTTGCTGGCCGACTGTCCTCAGGGACGTTCTCCCGCATCCATTTCCGGTTCTCCTCGTTAGCTGCGATGTCCTTCTCCTCAAATTCAATTTTGTTGGCTTCCAAGAAGCCTAACACATCTTGCTGCTGCTTTTTAATCTGTCACACAAGAGGGAAGGAGGGAGATATGGCAAACAAAATCAGTGAAATAATTTTTGATGCTGCTTTGGGGTTCAATGCAGAAACCAGGGGGTGCAAACCAGGTTGAAAACAGGAGTGGTAAGAAAATTCTTAAAATCAAAAAGTATCTTCTGAAGAGTCAGAGCTGAGCCTTGACGTGGCTCCTACAAAACTGAACAGGCTGAAGATCCCTACACAAATGTGCTGTGTACCTTAATGGTGCCCACCCAAAAGCAGGGGTGTGAAGAGAGCCCTTGTGCTGGCCAGATTTTACAGGTAACTCAGGGGAACATTGTTTTTTCAGGTGCAGTGGAGTTTGCTGGAGGCACATTTGAGGGTACCAACTGCTTCCTTGTGCCCTTGGAAGCACAGGCTGAACGCCCCCATTCCTTCTCAGAGTCCAGGCTTTTGTCCACCTCAGTGACAAGAGACCTCACCAAGCATTTTTGGCTGACACTTCTTTGCACAAAAACCCCTCTCCCACTGTGTCCTAGGTGTCTGCAGGGCAGGTACAGTCTCTGGAGAGCTGTGACCCCACATCCCCATCCTAACTCGTGTCAGGGAAGCTGGGTGAGCTCCTACACCTGATGCCACCTGTCCTTGTGCACTCACACAGCATCCAAGGGAAAAGCAGGATCTGTGTGGCAAGCACGGTGCTGGCTCTGCACGGAAAGGAGGTTTTTGTTACTATCATTATGAATTACTGACTTCTTGACACAGAGATGTTCTGCTTATGCTCTTGCCCTCCCTCTGCATGACTTTACCACCACAAAGGAGATTATAATCATGCACATCCTAGCAAACAATAAAAAAATGGAATTTACGGCAAATTTGTTTTCTTCAAATTACCCCCTTCACTGCAAAGCCAGTCCAAGGCCTGGCTTTACCCTGCTGAGCTGGGTGCCGCAGGAGCAGCGTTTCACACAGATGTTGCCGGTGCTAACTCGGGTCAGCCGCAGCTCCCGGAGCAGCCACTCCATATACGGCCACAGGCAAACCCGGAGCTGCCGGGGTCACGGACAGCCAGCCCGGAGCCAAATATGGAGCCCGAGCCCCGGCTCGCACAGCCCCGAACCCACGGGCACAGCCCCGCACCCACGGGCACCGGGCACCGCACCCACGGGCACAGCCCCGCACCCACGGGCTCCCGGCCCCGCACCCCGGGCCCCGCACCCACGGGCACAGCCCCGCACCCACGGGCTCCCGGCCCCGCACCCACGGGCTCCCGGCCCCGCACCCACGGGCACCCGGTCCCGCACCCACGGGCACCCGGCCGCGCCGGGAGTGCCAGAAGCAGCAGGGAGCACGAGGAGAGCGGTGCCCTGAAGGATGCGGGCTGGGGAACAGAGCCCGGCCAATCCATAAGGGAACGTTCAAGCGCCCCTGACTCGGTCTCTGGAGCTCTATCCGCGGCAGGGCTGGGAGGGGCGCACCCAGCTCAGAGCAGCACCCAGGGACCGATCCCGCTCTCCCGACAGAGGGAAATGCGCTCCCGGCTCCAGCAGGGAAGCTGCTGGTGAAAAGCCAATGTAATTCCTCCGACCACGTCAGCACAGGAGCCGCTGGACTCGCGGGGAGAGCACCCTGAAACACAAGGATATTGCTAATTTTCGTCATGGCTAAAAATACTGGAGGAGTTAAAACCGCCCCGAGGAAATGATTCGTGTAGAGGCTGTGTAGAGACATTCTCAGCAGACTCAAAGCTCTGGGTACGAGGTTTCCTTGCCTGCCTCTAACAGCAGCAGGAGGAGCAATGGAAGCTTTTCTCTGTTGTGCTCCACGGCTCAGGGGGGGAAAAAGGAAGCACTTTCTTCATGAACTGTTTTGTAGGGCTAAAATAAGGGAAAGGTCTTTGGAATTGTAAACTCTTCTGTCAGTATGACATGGTAGTAAATGTATTTTTTTTCCCTGAAACGGTTACATTTTTAATGAACCATTTCCTACAATCTAAATTTCAGATCCAAATAGTTTTTATTACTCTCAGGTCCTTAACTTGTCCAAAATCCACTGCTTAGTGAGAACACACTTTGAGATGCCCCAGATTTATTAAGGAATTAGAGAAAACCAAGCTTTTATCCACTCTACCATTAACCTGTACACTCTGCCATGTAAAACAAGAGCTCTGAGTTGGATAGGAATAAGCATTTTGATCCCCTGAGAAGTCACTTCATTTTTTTAAAATCATTTTGACTATTAGGTTGTCTTAGCCACACACACATCCTCACACCCCCCCAGCATCTCACAGCTCTGGGTTGTTTTTTCAGCTCCAGGAGGTACAACCACATCCCAAACAGTTGACTGTGGTTCCAAAGGGTGATCACAACCTTCTCTGCTTGTTTTTGAAGAGCTGGCAAAGCTGGAAATGTATTTTTTTTTCTGCTATAAAAGGCACCATTGTCAGGCAAGCATGAAGTTTGGTCTCTGTTGCTCTCAGGCCGTCTGTAGTCAAGGGAGGTAATTCCCTAGAGAATTCTACAGAAAAGCAAGGATGGTGTTGATGCATGAGGAATATTAGTCTGCAACCCTTGTTTTCTGGCCAGACAAAAAAAAGTTGGAAGATTAAGCAGCAATGTTTTTTTCCCAGCTCCTCAGACAAGTCCTGCAGCCACGGTGATGAGCACTTACACAAGAGCAGTAAATGCTCCAGAGAAACAAGGCACCAGCCGCTGCACAACAGGGACACCGAGCTGCCAGATCCTGTTATTTTATGGGATTTTATTTAGAAAACTTCCATTAATCTCAGGCAGCTGGGAGGGAAGGGCTGAAAATAGAGCAAAACACGTCTGTTGCTGCTTCAGGGTGTTTTGTCTTACTTGAAAGGGCACACGTTCTCCTCAGGACAGAGCCTGGAAGATGGTTCCTGCTGCCCATGTTTGGGAAGGAGCGAGGAGCCTCTCCTCAGGATGCGCCTGTCAACACCAGCACTCGCTTCCCACAAACCTCTCCCGGCTGCCCGGGCAGGCGTGGAGAGCGGCCAGAGCCCACCCAGACCCGCACCTCGGCCTGTGGAAACAGCTGTCATGTCTGAAGCCATTGTGGCCCGTGAAGGGCAGCTCACTGCAGTTGGCAAACACGAAAATCCTCGTTTATTCCGAGTGCTCCTGACACATAGTGCAGGGCCGAGCGCAGCGGCAGAGAGTGGGAATGTGCCCGGAGCCAGCGCGGGAGCTGCGGAACCGAGCAGGGCCCGGAGGCTCCACCAGCACCGCTGGGGCAGGAGCATTTGTGGGGACACAAAAGCACAAGAACAGAGCAGTGAAAGGTAGGGATGGACGGACAGCTGTAAGGAAGGGAAGAGGCTGGGGGCAGGAGTGGAGAGATTGAGCAGAATGGATGGACTGAGATCAGGAGACAGTCCCGGTGGGACGGAGACAGAGGGTGGAAGGAGGAGGGCTGGGAGCAGTGAAGTCAGGGCTGCCAGGATGGAAGGGCTGCATCCTCTGGAGCGCCCCACTCCCTGCCTGGGAACAAAGATGCCCTCGGAACAGCCCTGGCTGGCTCACAGGTGCCTTCACCCCAGCTCCAGAAACAGAAACACATCCTGCCTCAACACACACCTGGGAGAAGAACAATTCCAAAGGTGAGTGGAAAGTGATATTTTACTTCTTGCTGATGTTCCCAAGATAATACTGAAAGGAATATTTAATGAAATAAATCTGTTTTCTCTCTGTTTTGGCTTTCAGGGTCTGGTCCCAGGACAGAAACAGCTTTATGGCAGGTTATTGGTGGTTAAACGAAGTCTCACCATACACTGTGAACTTGTGCTACAAAATCCACTGGGTATCAAGATTCCCTTCTCTTCCAGTTACAGCTAATCACGAAACATTAAGCTTTCAATAGAGCATGGGCACAAAATAACATTATAAAAATGAGTGTAGAATTGTGAGCAAGTATTGCCCCTCACTTGAGTACACATCAGAAATTCAATTTACTGTTCTTAGATCTAACTCCCATCAGTGATGTCAGTAACACAAGAGAAACCACATCAAAGCTGCCAAGAGTACAAACAGGTGATGTTTGCCAACAAATCAACCCATCAAAAATAAAATTTTAACTCCAAAGTGGGAATAAACTTTCCAGAAAATGCTGCAACATTTTAGATTCTCTTCCAAATCTTTACTCATTGAAAAAAAAAATTTAAAAAATAACTCAGTTAAAAGACAATAAGCAGAAAGGAGGCAGGGATGATGCTGCAGAACCTTGGTCCAGTGAGCAGGCAGCATTCCAGCCTCGGCTCCAGCCAGGACTGTGCTGGCTGTTCAAGAGCCAACTTCTCCCAGCACCACCCCACTGCAGGGAAACACTAATTTTAAACACTTTTTGGAACTGAACTCCACAGAAGGCTCTATCTCATTTGATGTACACAGGCACACACAGAGCACAGTCCAGTCCACACTGCTGGCCAAGAAGGGGTTTGGGTTGGTTTTTTCAGTCTTGTTATTTTTTCAGTTTATAAATAAATCCCTTGTTGGACAATAGACATGTTTTGGAAATCTATTTATGGACCAATGGAACTCCAATTAAGTTTACAGTCTGAGTGCTGCTGCTTTGATCCAACAATAAATTTGCTGACTGTGGCTCTGCCATCCTGGCCCTTGGCACGGGGCTTCTCCATCTCTTCTGTGGCTCCTGTGTCCTGACCTCCACACAGGGGAAAAACACAGATTTTATTCATTTCTTTACCAATGATGAGATTAAATGGCTCATGCTTTATTGTGAGGATTTAAAAGAGTTATAAAGAGATTTCTTATGATGTTCCCAGCCATTGTTATATCATCTATATCATTGGTTATAGCATCAGGACAAAAGGAATGGCCTCAAGTTGCACCAGGGAAAGTTTAAATTAGGAATCAGGAAAAAGGTTTTCATGGAAATGGTTATGAAGCATTAGAACAGGCTGGCAGAGAAGTGATGGAGTCACCATTCCCTGGAAGTGTTCAAAAATGTTGTGGATGTGGCACTTGAGGACAGGATTTACTGATGAACCTGGGGCTGGGGCCAGGCTGATGGTTGGACTCGATGGTTGGACTCAAAGGTCTTTCAACCATAACAATTCCATAATTCTGTGATTCTGTCCAGCTCCTGCTGCAGGTGTGTCCTGAGCTGCCTCTCCCAACCTCACAGCTGGGATCCAGCACCAGGACAACAGAGAAGCAACACCTTAGAGCAGATCTTACACATTTGATCTTACACATTTCTCAATTCAGTTTCAAGACAACACCACATTTAAAAGGGGATATTTTTTTTTCATTTCCAATTCCAACCTTCTGGGTTCCAGATAAGCAAAAGCAGCTACAGCTTTAAAGCAGATGTATTGTATGCCAATGATGGTTTTAAAGATGCTGCTTCATCCTTAGTGGGAGCAAATCTTTCAATTCCAGAAGCAGCTGCTTTGTGCAGAAGGTGAACTCCAAACTCCAGGTGATGCTACTGGTTGTGGCCAGATTTGTAGCCATCAGTTCTCCAGAAGCTTCAGAGTCTCCTGAAGATGGGTAGCTGAAATGTAAGCAGTGAATGGGGAAAGTGCAGTGCAAGAAATGTTCAGCAAATTCCAATGGAAGCCAGCAGCAGCAAGGTGGAAACCCCCAGGAAATTAATTTCCTGGGAGGAATGGGCAGTATGAGGAATGCCAAGTGCTGCCAAGACAAATTGACTTGTCACAGGGTGACCTGTGGACTGAGCTGTGGCCACACTGCCACAATTCACTGACACTTTTTGGAATATGAGTAAAAAACTACTGGGGGTTTTGGTTTGGTTTTTATCTGTCTGACCTAATTTCCCGAATGACCTTCCCTTCCTCACCCAGAGTCCCTAACACAGAAGCTCATCCTTGCAAATGAGCTGCAAAATGCTTAGAATTTCTCCTCCCACTACAGCCTAATTTGTAGGAGTTTAACAGCCCAGCAGCTCAGCCATGGATTTAAATGTCACAGAGTCCTGACGGCCCCCTAAGCTCATTCCCCACCCCAGCACACGGCAGCAGGGCTCCTTTCTGAGCAGCCTCAGTCCTGGCCTCCATCACAGTTTTCCTTGCTTTTACTCTAAGATTCCAGAAGCTTTTTTTTTTTTTGTCTAGAGTGGTTTTATTTGTATTAATTAGCCATTCCCTCCCTCTATATCAGCTTAAAAATCCAATGTGCCAGTTCTGGTGGTGCCACTGTAAATATGGTCAGAGGGTGGGAAACCTGCAGGCAACTCAGCAGTGACCTGCCTTGCTCAGAGCTTTGCCAGGTGTCTCCCAGCAATTCCTGTCTCAACTCTTATTTCTCCCTGCCTGCTAGAATGTCTGCTTATTTTTAGGTCTGGGTAATTATCATCACACAACTCAAAGCACTTCTTTGTTCTGGTTATTTTAAGCAGAGCATTACACGAGTGGTGCCATCGTTGTCTCTCCCAATGGATTCTGGTCTGGAGGGAAGAGACTGAGGACAAACACAGCAAAACCACTGTGAACTCACGAGACCTAAATCGAACACAGGAGGCTGGAAAAGCTCAGGCTGGACGTGTGCTGCTCTTTTTTTTCATTTTCCAGAAATTCAGCAGTGTCCAGATGGACTCCGTATGTACTGACTCTCTCCCTGCAGGGTCCTTTGGGAAAGCCCAGGGCAGTATCCACATGAATCCTGCACAGCAGCACTGGTTTGATGTGGTTAGACCCCAACAGCTTAAAATTGGTTTCTTTGGAAAAGGTTTTTACCACCAGGCACCCACCAACCCTGGGCTGTGTCAGCATCACCAGCCCAAGAGCTGGAGCAGGAGGGAACAGGCTCCAGCTCCCACTGAGAGCAACAACCACATTCCTGCTGCTCACGTGGGGGTTTGGGAGACACCTTTAAAAGCAAAAAAAGGTGAAAGGATGCAAAGTGACCACACTCAAGAGCGAGGCTGGGGGAATCCCAGGCTACCAAAAGGGTTTTGGAATTTGACCTGGAGGTTACATCACGTCTGGCAGCACACATGGGCTGTCTGCAACAGGGCTTTAGGCTGGCATAAGGTACCACCCCACAGACCAGATTTTGGAACACAAGCCAAAAAAAAAGCTGGAACAAAGGACAAAGTCTGCACTTCCCAAAACAAGACCACAACTTGCTCCAGAAACCATAGAAAGTTACATAAATGAAAAAGCTGATTCATGAGAACAAAAATAAAAGCTTCTCTCATGGATTATAATGCCATTGTAACTGCATTCATTCAATAACCCAAGGCCTAAAAACTTGTTAAATCCCACACCAAAAACACCCAAGTCCAAAGATCCTTGTGGACACAACAAGTTTTTCCAACCAGAAGAACCAAACAGGAGAGTCAACGGGGCTTAGAGACCCAGCTCCCACTCACTTTTATTTACTCTGACACACACTGCAAAGAGAATAAAACCCCAGGGGGATTTGGCATTTAGCTCCCTCGGGCTGCTTTGGGAAGTTCAGCCAGCAGCACCAGCCTGGCCCCTCTGGCTGGCACAGCCCAGCACAGCTGAACAGGTTCCTAAGTGCCACACTGCCAGCTTGCTGTTGGAGTTCAATGAATTAGTTCAGAAAAAATAAGAAACCTTTTCTCTCTTGCTGCAGCAAGAAGGGTTTGAGCTCAGTGTTCCAGCAAAGTTTGTCGGTGTCACTAATTTGGTGTCAGACACTCAGTACAGCCAACTCCACCACACCCCGACTACAGTCAGATTCTAACAAGATCCTAAAAGGCCACAAATAGGTCAGAACTGTCTTGCTGCAACATCCAGTGTCTGTTCAGCTACTTTCCTCCTGCAGTGGCCAAAAGCAGATTCCTCTACCCATTAGTCAAGTAGGAGGACAAGTAACATTTCCTTATTTATATCTCCCCAGCTTCTGGCACACAGCAGCAGCAGCAGCACTGCCTAACAAAGCCCCTGATGACTTTTTAATGTGTTTTAGGTTTACTTTCCATGAAGGCACCTTAAGGATCAACGTTATTATCACAGCTTAAGGCAAATTCTGCTTTTAACAAATGATACCCAAGCACTGGGGAGGTGTGTGGGGTGAATCCATTCATCCTTTAGCACCTGCCTGTCAAGGACTATTGTGGTGTTACAGGATTCTAACAGAGAACATCTTACCAACAACACCTGAAGCTCATGTTTTAAAGTACCATTTAATAAACTTCACATTTTGTTCCAGTACATGAAAATGGTTCTGTCAGCTGAAACCCCACCTCCTTTCCTACTGAAGCACCAAATTCAGTAGTATATCTTTCTCTTGTTTTTTGGCTGCAAGGAAAAGGTGGTGGGGCACTGAAAGGGCTCTCCAGGGAATGGTCCTAGCCCCAAGGCTGCCAGAGCTCCAGGAGCATTTGAACAATGCTCCTAGGCACAGAGTGGGAATGTTGGGGTGTCTGTGCACAGCCAGGAGTTGGACTTGCTCCTTGTGGGTCCTTCCAGCTCGGGATATTCCATGATTCCATGAAAAGAGGGTGACACACTGCCTTCTCCTTCAACTCTCCTCCTTCCTGGCTGCTCCCCAACACATTTTCAATTGCTCATTCAGCATTTCCTGGCCTGTCCAGGCTCCTGACTGCATTGGCAGCATCCAGTTGTTTTGCCCAAGAGCCCAGCTCAGTCTGAAGCCTACCAGAGATGCACAAACTCCTGGGAGTGTTCTGGGGGGCTGTGCAGCTCAGATGCTCTCTCCTTTAGTCAGGATATCTGTGTACTCACCACAGCCAGAAATGACACATCCCTCTACTCTCTGCTGAGATGCTTCTGTTCATTCTGTAAAAGGCTTACAGAGGGTCACTACTGCCAAGTCAAAGTCATTCACAAGTCAGGATATGCCAAAGCTCTTCCCCACAGCAATCATGGCCTGCTCAAAGACTGCCTCCCCCAACACAGACTCTGCGTGCATCCAGAGACTGAATTTCTGTTTCCCTGGGATTTTTCCTTCCCTTTTCATTTTTTTAAAGTTCTGTGAAAAGTGACAACAAGGCCCAATGGGATTATTTGCCTGGATTTCAAAACCAAATAAACCCAAGCAGCCAAAACTTCAATTTTCAGGGATTTGAATGCAAGATTTTAACGTTTAAAATCTCATTCCATCATCAGCCAAAAAATAAAGATGTTTGCTCATGGGGTGGCAGTGAGCCTTTTTACACTGTACTTCCATGCACATGGAACACAAGGTCCCCAGCAGCTGGGCAAGGGAGAAGTTAAAACCCCAAAGTCCAAAGAAGTTCTGGCAGCACTGGAGCTGGTACTAGCAGAGGCACCAAAGCTCCCTGCCTACTTTTTGCAGACAACCCAAGAGCCTGAACACAGAAAAACAGTGAATGCAACTGAAGCTTCCAAGTGCGGAATGCCAGGAGCTGTCCCGATCTGGAGAGGTGTCAGACTGACACCTGTCCCCTCAGACAAGGAAGATTGGATTGGAGGCATGGAGGGAGCCTGACTCCTCTTCACTCTGCTCAGCCTGTGCTCCAGGCCCAGGGGCAGCAGCAGGAGTCTCCTTCCCTTCACGTGATCTCTGCAAACAACCCCACTAGGAGCTGTGTTTGATTAGGGATGGACTTTGCACAGGAAGCAGCCGGAGTCTCTGGGAAGTCTCTGCCTGGCAGCAGCAGCTCCAAACTCCCATGGCCTGACCCCTCCAACATCCAAATCCTCCCACCCTCTGCAGGGGCTCTGCACAGGCTGCTCCAAACCTCACCTCATCCAGCCAGGTCCAGGGTTATCCAGGAGAGGGAAGGGAAGAACAGCTCCTTAGCAGGAGGGTAGGCACTCAACCTGCACAAATCAGGGATATGGAAAGAGGCCTTCTCCACCAACCTCAAAGGCCTGTCCCTGAGCATGGACACCACTTCTTAGAATCACAGACTCACAGAGTATCCTGAGTTGGAAGAGACCCTCAAGGATCATCGAGTCCAGCTCCTGGCCCTGCACAGGACACCCCAACAATGCCATGCTGTGCCTGGGAGTGCTGTCCAAGCAGTCCTGGAGCTCTGGGCCCATGGCCATTCCCTGGGGTGCTGTCCTAATGCCTGACCACCCTCTGGATGAGGAATCCCTTTAGAACATCCAGTCTGAACCTTCCCTGACACAGCTCCAGCCGTTCCCTGGGGTCCTGTCCCTGGTCAGAGAGCAGAGGTCGGTGCCAGGCTATGCCTCGGCCGGGCTCCATGGAGCTGTGAGCCGGGAATCTCCTGCAGTCACACTCCAGTCCTGCTCTGGGGCGCCAGCCCAGCTCACTGCTGACAGGGGGATTCTTGTGCCATCACAAGCAAAGGGAAGAAATGAGCCAGGGGAGGCAGGACTGCCCCTCCCAGCAGCAATAAGGACTGAAAGGAGGGATCAAACCATGGCCTTGGGCCATTCCTGCTGAAGGCTTTTGCCTCACTCAGCAGCAGGAAGCAAGTATTTGCAAATGCAGATATTCACAGAGCAGGATGGGGATTTTTTACTTTTTTAATGACTACTTTAGTTATCCAAAATAAACATATTTTGCAAAATCAAGCTTCCAGACCTAGGCTTCCTCTTACTTTCCTTTAGGTGAGGATGTAAAGAAACACTGATCTATGGTAAACCATAGCTTTAACCACCATTGACACTGCAGCACCCAGAATTGTCATCATCCAAAGGAAAACACGGCCATTACAAAACTAAATAAATTGACCCTTGGCAATTTTCTAAGTCAGTCTTGTGGCATTTGACTTTTATAAGCCTGAAAATTGCTCATCTGGTCCAAAACCAACAGAGAGCAAGCTTCCTACTGCGGAATACAGGCTCCATTATCTCAGTTATGCACTGACAAAGCACTAGCAGCAGCAGAAAATGAACTCTTCATTTATTACACACAGTTGTTTTCTGCAGCAGACGTGGAGCTTGGCAGGCTGGGTTTCCCTGGAAGTCTCCATGTGCCTTGTCACAGCACCCAAACTCAGGGCTGGGTTAAATAAAAACAAACAGATGCACTTCTCCCAAAGCCCAGTACCGAACTAACAACTCCTGAACAGCACAGGGCTGAGAGTGGCAGGGCCTGGGAGCATTCCCACCCATCAGCCAGCTGTTCTGTGTATTCCTGGGGCCTCCACTGCCTCAGCATCTCACTGGACTCTCTTACCTGAGTCACAAATCAGGGAAAGGGGAACTTTTGCTATGTGGAAGCAAAAAGAGTCCTTAAGTCCAAGCTACTTCTGTCACAGACTCCTTGAACAATTTTCTCTTCACCTCTCAGAGCTCCCTTTCCTGAGCTGTTAGACATCAGGAATAATTATTGTTTCAAATCACTGCTTATTTCCTTCCAGGGATCATTTCTGGCTGATTCTACAAACGGTATCAATACACCACAGCCCAGCCCCACAGACAGGCTTTGCACACAGGCTGTAAAGCAATTTACCACACAGAAGACTGATCTCCAACAAGCTAGTGAGGCTCAGTATCACAAGATGCAGACAGCTCTCTGACATGTGATATATTCCTAAATACTCAAACATTTGCCATGTGGCTGAGAAAAACAGGGGAGAGGCCCTGAAGGTGCTGCTGGTCACCTGACTGCTCGCTCTGGGAGCTTTAAAAAGTCCTGATAGTCTGGACCTCACCCCTGTTGTCAGGTTCTAAATCTGTGTTTTTCAGCCAGCCTCTTTCTGAAAGCCAGAAGAATTATTTCTCCTTTATCTTCAGCTTCATGGAGATCCCAGGATGGGTCTGTGCAGTGCTGGCAGCAGCTCCACCGTGTAAGAACTGACACAAACTGCCAGGTCCCACCTCAGTGCCCCTGAGACTTCACCCCCACATCAGCCCAGCACTCCAGCCATATTTCCAGGGAAGCAGCCTGAGATAACAGCACACCCAGGGCTGCAGTTTGGGGGGGTTCATTGAAACAGCTGCTCCTGTAATTATTTTCCAGAAGCTGTGGATTTCTGCTGGTGATGAGGAGCCCTGCACAGAAGAGGGAAAACAGGTTTGGTTGTGCTTGTGTGACGAGCTGAACTCTGGTTAGGAAAGGAGTTAAAAGCACAGACAGTTCTGCACGAGGCCCCTGTGGTTTACAATAAAAGCAAAGTTTATTTCCTGTATGGTTTAGCACACAGAGGCTAAATTAACCAACAGGAATAAAAGTTTACAGCATTAATTGCTGTTTCACTGCCTTTATATTGCCAGGCATTTATTCTTTAAATAAAAGACTACTTTAAGAAGAAATACAATATGGCCTCAGGGACCCAGGTGCCTCTGATATGTATTACTTTTTTATCTTTGAAGAATTAATATACCACAGATCTTAGTTAACAAAGAGTCTTTTTGCTGACTGCTGTTCTAAAACTAAACCAAGTATTTTTTTTAAGAGAACAAAGCTTTTTTCTTCAACTAAAATACCTAAATATCATTATACAAAGGAAGAGAAAAAGCTATGGATTAAATACAAATTTTCCTTCTCTTTGCAAGAAGAGCCAGGCTCTCTTGAGATAGAACAGCATCCAAAAAGCTTCCTGGAGAGGTAAGATTTAGCAGAGCACAGCCTGTATGGACAGCAGATTTTTGACCCAGTAATTAATTGCCCTGGGTAACATTTCAAGTGTGAATCATCCTGAAGGCCCCAGATCCTTCTCTGTGTTACTTGGACAAAATATTGTCTAAAAGTTGTGTCTCTAAGTGGGAGAGATAAATTGCTCTCACAAGACCTGGCCACACTGCAGTTTCTAACACTTTGGGCAGCTGAAACAATAGAGGAGTTGGCCAAGCTCTGCCTGCCATTGCCAGGAAGGCCAATGCCTGGGGCTTTGCTCTCAGACTGCTCAGGAGACCTCCTGAAGTGACTCTCGGGAATTACCAAAATGCATTTTCCAGCACAGCGAGGTTGTTCCCATCACCAGGCTGCTCTCACCCACTGCACCCCTGCAGCCCACAGGGAAGTGCCACCGTCACCCCAGAGCAGGGGCACTGACCTGGATGCTGCCCATGCCTTGAAGCCACGACCTGGAGCCACTTTGAACCTCCCCACTGTCTTTTTAAAGTTTTACAGATCCCTCTTGTCACCATGGTATCTGCTTTTTTTTTTTTTTCTCCTAAACCACAAGCTTCCTTCTGCCTCAGTGCAAGCCAGCATCTGCTTACCCCAATCAGAAACTAAGATAAATATACACTGCATTTTATTTTTTCAACTTTTAAGTGCCCAGCTGTTTATTTGCTGTAGGATGGAGTTCTGCAGGCTGGGCAAGCAGCCCAAATGGCTTCATTGCCCTGCTGTTCCTCAGTCCAGCCTAATGCTGATGGCTGGCAGTGGGAGGTGATGGCTCTCCCAACACCTTCCAAGCTGCCAGCTTGGTCCCAGATCATTCCATGGAAGATGGAGCTGTCTGTCCAGCAGCTCCTCAGCTCATCCAGGTGTAAATTCCTGAGGGGAACATTTCCCAAGTTAGCGTTACGGATTTACTTTGATCTTTCCACAGCATGCACAACAAACCCCAGACCTCTGCAGGTGAAGGGAGGCTCTCACAGGGACCTCCTGGTACATTTTAATGTGATGGAAGGGAACAGAAATTTGGAAGAAGATTTCTCTGGCACAAAGGTTCCGTGGACTGAGCTACCAGAACCAAGGGACTTGTTTATCTGCATTACAGGGTGGAATTTCCAGTTCTTAACCAGGATTACTGGGGCACTAACAAGGAAATTTGCAAACCTGCTCCTTTATATTTCTATTCATATATATTGTATTTCTTGCCTAGGGGAAAAACCACCAAACATCTACTAGCCATAAATCAGCTTCACTTGAACTTCATTTCTATCCACATCCAGTGAAAATGTTTTGGGATATATTTTAATTCACTCACAGAGTTATTCTGCTCCTTTCCTGCTCTGCCAGTTGTTCTGCAGCTGTTGCTCTGGCCAAATACATTTGCAACATGTGCACAGGAATGTCTTGGATAAGCAGCATTAAGTGTTTCCTAAGGAATAAAATCTTGTCCTGCTGTAGTCCATGGCAGAATTCCCAGTGATATAAGCACAGCCAGAGGCTGATCCCATGAGGTGAATACAGATGTGCTGTTTAAACCTGCCTGGCAACAAGTACTCCCATAAAAACGTGTCTTTATGTGAAAACTGTGATTATTTTTCCCAGAGGCTTTGTGTTTGCTGTTTCCATCAGGCTTTTCCAGTTGACTTTGATCTATGCCTAAGGCAGGAGAGGTGTGTGATCACCTACCCTAAAGAGGGGCTGAACATGCAGTGTGTCAGCATCTGCACAATGATGCTGGTCTTGGAACCACCAAATGCTTGTTTTGTAGGTAAGAAATGCTGAGACACCAACCCAACATATCCCAAACACACACATATAGTATTTTCCACCAAACATTTTCCTGGACAACATGGTCTTAATTTTTTTAATGCAAACTGTTCACATAATTTTGGGAGCAGAGCCAATTTCATTCAAGATGAGAAAAGAGCTTTACTGGGTTGGATCCAACACTTGTCTGGCCCAGTCTCCTGTCTCCACTGGTCACAAATCCCAGGGAAGATCACACCATCAGGCTGAGCACAACGAGCTACACCACATCCAGCTTTCTTCCCAGACTCCAATAATTCACAGTTTTGAGTCAGAGGTGTAGTAATAATGTTTAATAGCCCTTAATAGACTTTTCCCTTTAATTTTGCTCACTGCTTCCTGAGCCCATGCACTTTCTGCTGTACACCACATCCCCTGGCAGGGAGTTCCTCCCTGAAATCTGTGTTGGCAAACAAAGCATTTCATTTACTCTGAACCTGCCACCTGTCACTTCTCTCCCCCAGTCGTTCCATTAGGAAAAATTATTAATAATCTCTTCCTGTTTGTTCTCCCATGCCTGACATGATGTTATCACATTTCAGACTTTTTCAGCTCTTTCTTTCTCGACTGTAGGATTCACAGAATCATGGAATGGTTTGGGTGGGAAGGAACCTTACAGACCACGCAGTGCCACCCCCTGCCATGGGCAGGGACACCTTCCACTACCCCAGGCTGCTGCAAGCCCTGTCCAACCTGGCCTTGGATACTTCCAGGCAGCCACAGCTTCCACCTTCATTATCCACAAATTCTGCCTTATTTGGTTGTTCCTCCTACAGTGATCACCTCACTCTACTTTCTTCCCTTTTTTCACTTTCTTATATCATTTGAAGACAACAGTTCCAGTCTACTAAAGACAGACTCACCATACATTTATACAGTGGTTTTTTTTCTTTTGCCTTTTCCCATCCTGAACATTCCTGACATCCTGTTTGCTTTTCATGGCCATGAATATGGTATTTTTGTAGAATTACCTAGTATGGCTCCAAGACCTCTCTGCTAAACAGTATTTTAGCAGAGTTTAAACGTCATTCTTGCACAGGACAATCATTGTTTCTTCCCAGTTTTCCAGCTGGGACAGCAACAGCCGGCTCTTCTTGCACTGTTTGTTTAGAGTCCAGTACAGATCTCTGTGGGAATCTCCTGCTAATTTCTGCAGACTGTAAAAGCTGCCTGTATATTTCCAAATCTTGATTGTTACCTGCTTTCCGTAACTGATGCGCCATCAATTACGTAAGCCAAAAAGAAAATAAATAATCCTTTCCTCTTATCACACAGCAGCTTAGTTTCTTTCTGGAAAAAAATATTTTTAACCTGGCTAACGCTTGTCCAAAACTTTTAGAAATCCAGGGATTCAATATTATGGCTCACCCTCCCTCCTATGCTCCAGGTAGCTCAGGTGTGAGGCACAGCTTTCCCCTCTCACACTGCACTGATTCTCGTCCCTGCTCTGTCTCTGTCCACGCATTCTCTGGGAAAGAGCCCTGTGAAGAATAACATCCATTTGTGCAGCACCGGAAGATGGCTCACAGCTCCCAGATTTCCCTGAGATCCTTTTTCAAACCACAGCTGCCTTGGGCTCTCCTCCTCACTCCAACACTCCAGCAATCAAACAACAGGTAGTAGTTAAAATTTTACACTCGAGCGCCTTTAGAATTTCTAGAGAGGCTGATTCATGCATGGAAACAGCCCCAGAAAAACTGAACTTCAGATCATTAATTAAAGAAATAAATCACCACATCCACATCTCACAGGGGAAACCAAGTCCAGGAAGGAGCTGTAAGTCAGGATGTGAAAACAACTTCAGCTGTATCCTGAGAGCACAAACCTCAGTCAGGCCAGTTGGATGCTGACCCTTCACATTTTTTTTCTGGTGCTTTAAAGCTCAGTCTCACTCTGCTGCTTTTTCAGTGTTGGAAAATGGCCTTAACACTGAGCTGGAGGTGCTGTCCCAGGAAGGATGTGCTCCTGGATGGAGGCTTTTTTTCTGGGACAAACAACAGTAGATAAGCATTACAATTAAAGCTCTTCCAGGCTTGATTATATATCTGACCAACAAAAGCATTTAAATTTAATCATAAACTGAAAGTCTCCCCTGCGTACAGCCAGGGCTCAATAAATGGCATTAAGACCAAATTTTCATGTTTGAGCAGAAACATTCCTGAATAGCAGAACATTGATATAAGATGTGGATTTGGTTCAGGTTTCCAGCTCTCCAGTCAGTTCCAAGAACTGAGATTGGTGCTTCCAAGGCTGGGGAGCACAAGGAACAGGGAGAGCTCACCTCCCTTTGGCTATGGCAACGATGCATCCTTAACTCTTGGTTTTGTCATAGAGGGGAATATTTCAATTATGTTTTGACCATGAGCAGCTGAATTCCATCAATGTTGGTGTAGTTCCCTTTGTCTTCCCTCTCCCCAGTTCCTCCTTTCCTGGAAGGAGTAAGAATAACCCTGCAGAGACTCAAGTCTTGGCACCCTCTGCTCATTAACGCAGATGCCAATTCACTGACTTCTACAGGAATTTTGTGAGTGCAACTTTAATGCCCCAAGACAAGGAAAGTTCCGTGCTCAACTCTATAAATATTTATTTAAAACCCACAAGTGCTTAGCTCTGACATGATACTGTGTGGATATTGTCTTAGAATGTGCTGCAGTTCAGGGTTCAAGAGAAAGCCAGCACAAGCTGACAGCATCCAGCCTCTCCCCAAAATCTGCCTCTTCTCCCCAGCCAGAGACATAATCCTGATGCACTACCTCAGAATAAACACTGTCCTACCTGTATATACAACCTAGAAAAACTCTCAGCAAAAAGCCTTTCCTGGCTTTAACTGTGGAGTAGAATTTTCCATTTTTCTCCTGCTGTCAGAAACTGGTTTTAGTTAAGCACAGTAGAATGTTTTTTATTTTGATATATTAAAACTATCGCAACAACTGCAGCCAGCTTAATCTCTGGCTCCATTAAAAATTTGAATGCAATATTTTAAGAAAAATATTTGACTTATCTCGAGTTTGAAACAATGACTTTACAAAAAAACAACCCAGGAGGCAGATGGAACACATCCGAGCTTGAGCCACATTACAGATTTTGTCTTCCATCCCAAAAGCTCTAACTCAGAACAACTCCTACCATTTTATTGAGAGAAACTCTGTTTGGTGAATACTGGGTATCCAACAAAGTCCTTCACATGTATTATATTTCCACAAAAGAGAGGTTTAAAAATCAATACCCATCTTAACAAGTCAGTTTTCACCCATGGCATTTGAATTGCATGAGCTGAGTATCACAAAAACACACATACACAGTGCGACTGTTTTTTAACTGCAGATGCAGCTTATTTTCCCATAATACATGCATTTACCTAAACTTGCATCACGGTAGAAGGCTATTCACCAAAGATTTGTATCAGTGTTGTCTTCCCACACACACTGCCCTGCCAGGCAGCCCAAGGAAGTTCCCGAGCTGCTCCTGACCGTCTGCTGCCGCTGCTCGGGGCTTCCGCAGCGACAGACGTGACCACAGACATCCGGGCTGGGACAGCACGCTGGGAGCCCTGAGCGTGGCAGCAGAACAAGGGACACTTGTGATCCACACTGATAAGGGCTGCATGCCCAGAGCCACCCAGCTGTGGCTGCATTTCCCCTCAGAGCCACCTCCTGCCACGGCCCGGCACCACCACGGCAAAGCCGATGGACTCCATGAGTTTTGAGGCCTTTTCCAGCCGGAACGATTCTCTGATTCCATGAAACCTCACAGCAGCCAAACAACACAAACACAAAGCCCACAGACTCTGCTCATTCTCTGTAAGGGTGCCATTATTTGCATTTATTGTGATCATCTGAGAAAAAAGGCCTTTGGGGGATTTAAATGCAAAATAACTTTTTTTTAATACAATCTCCTTCTGTCCATTTATTACTTCCCTGGGATTCCAACTTCCGAAGGATGAAGCAGCCTCGCCTGCTCTCCCAAAGCCCTGAGATGTTGAACAGGGATAAGAGCTGGTGGTTACACATGCTCTCATCATTTCCAGTAGCTCTTCTCCAGAGCTCTTCTCCCCTGAAATACTCCAGGAAGCATTTGCCACTGGTTATATGCTCCCAGTAGCACCAGAAAGTTCTCTGGTGCCTTACTGGGAAAAGAGAAGAGTAATTGCAAGCAAATGTTCACTCTCCAGACCATGGACTGCTTTTCTCTTCATTTCCTGGGAGGTGGGGAGAAGAAGACGTAGATCCTTTCCCAAGCAAGAAAAGAAGAAAAATAGGAACCCCCCAAATCCTTAACTTTGTGAATGAAAAATAAATTAAAATGTCTTTTCCTCTCTAAAACCATCCCTAAATAGCAGCAGGTCTGTGTAGAACGGGACTCTGACTCTGGAGATCATCTCTTCTTTCTGCCGTGTCTGCAGTCACAGTAGGAGGCAAGGAAAGAAAACCACTCACACAGCCCTCAAAACAAGGGAGGAGGGCAAAGCTGGGAGAGATGGAAATGTGGAATGGAGATCACAAATATGAAGCACTTGGCTCCAAGGAGCATCTGGACACCAGACATTTGATGTGGCAGTTTCCACAGCCCACAGCACTGGCACTGGCACAGGGCAGAGCTCAGCCCACCACATCCAGTGTTGGCACTTCAGTTCCACAGCCACAACCTCCAGCTCCAGCCATAGCCCTGGAATTGCAGGGGGATGCTGGATGAACAAATTAATTCTCTCAAAGTCCATACTCAGGGCCTGTGCAGTTGTTGCCAACAAATGTACACTCATAAGAGCAAGAAGAATTTAAGCAGCTGGTTTCCTTCCACATGAGATCAATAAATTGGGCAACCCAGCTGCCTTCAGGAAGAAAGGGATTCTGGTGCTGGGCAATCTCTTGCCCCAAAATCAACAAAATACCAAAATCCTGTGGAGAAAATCACACACTGGATTTGTACCGTTCAGCTTCTTCCCTCCTTGTATTCTTTTCTACCAGGAGCAAGAGCCTAATGACTCTCAGGCCTCTCTTCCTTTCAAGTCCTGCAGGATTTGAATGGGAGGATGCAGTGAAACTCTCAGAGCCAGCACAGTCCCTGTTCCTGCAACGCTCCCGCACTTGTGTCTCATTTCTGTCCACAGCCTCCACCACTGTCCCAGGCTGAGGAACACTGCTCACTTCCACTGTCTGCCATGCAGGGAGGCTCCTGGACAACAGCTCCACATGCACATTCCCATGTGGGTGTCCTCTCCTCATCTTCGTAATTACAATCCCTGTGCATCCCTGCCCAGCCCACAGCTCGCCAGCACAGCATCCACAGGGAGAAGATTAAAGACAAGGGGCCACTTCCCAAGCAAGACTTTCAAACACAGCAGGAAACTGGCGCTGGAACTATCACATTATGGAGGGAAATTCAACGAGGAGCCCAGACAAGATGTCACTCATCATACTTTCCTGAAATCCCTTGAAACACACTCATAAAATGTCTTTGCTTAGACATGAGCTTCACACAGCGTTTTTTCCTCGCAGATACATCATACTAATATAAACATTCTAGAGAACAGTGCCCTGGGGAAACATTTTATACACTGTGATGTGGCAAATTATACCATATAACAAAGCAGGACTTAGCCAATAATAGACCACAGAATTTGGGCACTCTCCAAGACTCACAGCCCCAGGGTGTGAGGTGTGAAGCAACCTCAACCCTTTTCTCTTCAGTGGGAGACACTTTCCAGTCTCACAAAAGCTTCTTCAGCTTACAGAAATGGGGCAGGAAGGAGGAGATTTGATACTTATTTCTGGTTTGCTTCTACAGGCAAATTAGCCTTTCAAAACCCAAAATAACACAGTGCTGGGTGTCACTACAGTACAAAGATGACTTAGCAGGAGTGAGAGTCCTTCCCAGGCTGATGTTACCCAGTTCAGTCACTTTGCTGCAAACAGCCTTGTCTCTGTTCCATCTCTCTGCAGCAATCTTCTCTGATGTGGATTTTCCATTCCTGGAGTGGGTTATTTCAAATTCAGCACCCAGAAAGGCTTCTCTGGTCCTCCAAGCAAAGCCTGTCTCACCAACAGTTTTAAGAACCACAGAAACAACCCACTGCCATTCCCTCCAAAGAGGTGCCTCTCTGTCTTACTTTAGGTTGAAACATCGATTAAAATTCTTATACTGAAAAGAAAACATCACCCAGTGAGGTGCTGGGCTGGTCCTGCCAACAGAAACACCCTCGGTGTACACAGGAATCTAAGAATGTGCAAGTCTTGCTCATTACCACAAGATCCCTTGAGCTGCTCCAGCTTTAGACACAGGCATGAGTGTATGTGTATGTGTGTGTGTATATATATAAATATACACGTCATAAAACTGGCAATTATGTGCACATTACGTTCAAATTCCCCAAAAAACAGACTACACCAACGCTACATTCAAATTCCACAGGCAGGGATGCACAAAGGAGCCTGAAAGGCAGCAGTTAGTCAGACTGGAGCTTTGTAACATGTACAACCCACACAAGGACCAGGCAGCACTGTAGAAAACACTGAGCTAATAATTAAAAACTTAATTTAAAACCAGAAAAACACAACTGGGATTGAGATCTGTGCTTGCACCCCTGGAGCTCAGTATCACCAGACAGACAGAAATCAATAGTTGCAATGAAGAGGGCACTGATAAAAATCTATAGCAACTGAAGCCGTCAACTTGAAACCTATTAACAGCTGCATTAGAAAGAAAGGATTACTTTTCTGATCTGCTGCTTTCCTTCCAGATGATCATTTTGTACGAACCCAGCAGAAATCCCTTTGGATCCCTTTTATGAATGAACTACTCAGGCTTTCAAGACCCTCCCCAGATCAGCATGAAATAACCCTCTGCTTTTCACCACCAGCACCAGCACTGTCAGCGCTGGCATCAAGTTTAATAAAAGTGACCCGGGAAGGGAGGGACAGCAGGGACACCTGAGGCACAGGCTCCTGTGCCATCTGCAGCCCGTCACCCCAAGCTTACCAACTGGTATTTGATCTGCTGAAGCCCACAGACCAGTAGCTGCACTCAAGCAAAGAAGGAGAATGCAGTGAGGGCTTGTTTTTATCTTCTGTACATCACTGTCCTCCCAAAGTTTGGGGACCTGAAGCATGAACAGTGACAGGAAAAGGTCATCATACAGCCACAGCTCAGACTCTTTATCTCCTCGCAGTAAAAGTCACTGATCATTAACTGCAATAGCTGGCATTTTCTGAGTCCCTGGCATTTTGTAGTTCTCCAGCACATCCATACCAAGTGCAACCAAATCCCCCGGATTTCAATCACGGAGCATCTCCCACATGGATCAAACAGAAACCAGATGATCCTGAAGACACAAAGCTACCCCTGAACCTAGGCACAAATCCCGCTATTTCTGTGTATCTCTTTATTTTCCCTTTGAAAAACACAGTCCCAGCTCTGCCTACAACACACTGGGGCCACGAAAAGCGAAATCCAGTATTCCCAACAGGGCAAGAAACAGAGGCAACCGGGACAGCGGCCACACACGCTTGCCACAATCAACGAGGAATAAACTCATTAAAACCAAATGACAGACGACACATTTAGAATTGAACTTCAAGAACAACAACAACAAAAAAGCCCAAACAGTGGTGGCTCTGCCTTCCCAGCACAGGGCGAGGGGTGCGGGATCACCGAGGAAATGCCGCTTTCCGTCGGCGGCAGCCGCAGCACCGCCCGCACAGCGCCGGGCGCCGTGAGGGGACCGCGGCTGCCCCGGCCTCTCTCCACACTGCCCGGCCGCCGCCCGCGTCCCCCGCCCGGCACAAGTTGCCCCCGGGCGCCGCTTACCGCCGTGGAGCCGGAGGAAGAGGCGATGTAGACCTTGATGACCATGCTGGAAGCGGCGGGATNCTGGAAGCGGCGGGATGCGGAGCCGGGCGGGCGGTGGGTGTGTGAGGGCGGCTCGGGCGCGGGCTGGGGCTCAGGCGGGAGGGCGGGCGCGGGGAGGCGGCGGGAGCGCTCGCCCCGCCTCGCTCCGCAGTTGCCACCGCCCGAGCCCGGAAGGGCGGAAAATGGTTTTTTAAATATTAATTAAAT
>VWZP01003406.1:12211-22624 GCA_013396995.1 Dicaeum eximium
ACCTGGGAATTCACCTGCAGGACCTGGGAATCTCCACCTGTTTCCAGAAGGCTCCTGGGAGTTGGATCCCACTGGAATTTGGAGTGGCCGACAGGGGAGATGGAACAAAACACAAAAAATTATCAGAGTTCACCTTTCCCTTGTTCTTCCCAATTTTTTCCCTGATTCCAGCACACTGAGCTTTATCCCTGTTTTCCCAAGCTGTAATTCTTTCAGTTCCTTATCTGCTGCCACCTTTTTCCCTTCTTCCTCACACTCTTATTTTTGTCTCCCTTTTCTGTTGTGTTTTATGTCTCTTCTACACAATCTTGTCATCCTTGGCTTGTTTTCATTCAAAAAAAAAAAAAAAAAGGAAAAAAGGAAAAAAGGAAAAATGGCTTTCTCACTTGGACTGAGCAAATGAGTTTTTGCTGACATCTGGGGTTCTCTTCCAAAAATCTCATCAGTTTGGGCAGCAGTGGCTGAATTCAGCTTCCTCTCCTCTCTTTGAAGTCTCTTAGAGCTGCCTTTTATTTTATTAGTTGGATTTTTTAATAAAAAAGAAAGAGAAATAGGAATGCAGCCATGGATCTCCTAAAGCAGCTTTTTTTTTTTTTTTGCTGAGATTTCAGTTCAGTACCCAGCACCATTCCAACTTTTGGCATCTTTGTCAACATTAATCCTGAAATGGCCAAAAATCCTGGCTCTGCACAGGACCTGAGTCATGGGGCCGTGCTTGGAGAGGGGAATCAGGATTATTTTAATTAGTGGGGTCGTTATTTACCCCACTTTGGGCTCCTCAGGGCAGTGCTGCTCTAATGCTGACCGAGCCCAAAGGCAGTGACTGTCCCCAGGAATGATGGACACAAAGCCAAAGTTTTGTTCCTTTTCCTTCCCAGCTCAGGATATTTTAGGATTCCCCAAAATCTGCAGGGATTTCCTCTCCTGGGGGTGACACGAAGCTGTGGCTGGGTTTTGGCGTGACACAGGGATGGGGCAGAGCACAGGATGCTGAATTTCGGAGCCAAAACTGCCCTTGGAACCTAAAACCAGTTATCCCTTAAATGCCTTTCATATTTTTAAACTTTTAAAAGTTGAATAATATCAGATTCAGAGAATTTGAAGCCTCTAATTCTCGAACAACAGGAAAAAAAAAAGGGCAACACAGTGTTTTCCACCCTATTTCTAATAATATTACTTTTGGACAATGAACAGCGTGTTCTGTTTGAAATACCTGGGAACATCAAATTGGGCTCTCAGAGCCTCAGGAAAACCCAGCTGATAAAAAGCCAGGAATCCAAGGGAACACCATTAGTAAAAGGCTCAGAAAGCAAAAGGGACATTTGGTTTTAGTGGTAATTGCAAAACCAGCCTCCTATTAAACATAATTTCCAATTAAATCATCAAAATTGACTTTGTAGTGTGCTGGCTGAAATGATTTGGGGTGGCTCTGGGTGCCAGGCTCCCAAACCTCGGCATTATCCCTGCTTCAGGATCCTTGGAGTCATTCATTCCTAATTAAAACCCGGGACTAATTGTGCCACGCTCGCTCAGGTAAACATCCCACCTGGAAAAATTCAAAGCCGAGCTCAGAAATTCAAATTTCACTTGAAACCCTCAGGAATGGCTTTCTCATGGTGAAGGTGGGAGGGCAAAATTTGGCCCTTCTGCTTTGAAATCCTTGCTTTTAAGATGATTTGTGCATCCAAAATTTGCTCTTTTATTACAAAAAAAAATATATATAGGGATTAGTGGTGCCCTGATGGATGGCACAGATTGATGGGATTGCATCCCTTTAAATGAGAAAATTCTGGGACAAAGGAACCCTTTTCCTCCAGAATTTCTCCCTCCTGGTCAATTTTAGAGCAGTCTTTTTAGTAGAGCTTGGAAATAAATGCTGGGATTTCTCCTCAAAAGAAGAACTGGTGGGAAAGGTGAGGATTTCAGGTCCAAGTGGTTCAGACTCGTGCTTGGCGTGGGTTTTTTCCCCTAATATTGTACATTTTTGCCATTTCTGCTGTTGTTGTGGACACTGTTTTGGACTGACTGGTTGGATTTTGTGGCAGATTCATCCTGGCAGAGGCTGAGCCTGGCCAAGAATTCTCCTAAACCCATCCTGAGCCTTTAAACCCACGATGGGATGAGCGCAGTGACCGTTCTGGGGTGAAGCTCTGCCATCATCCCCAAATCCCTCCAGCAGGTGCCTTTGGCCAGGTGGGAATGTCCCCCTGGAGGTGCAAATCTCTTTTTCCAGCTCCCATTTCACCGCTGCTTTCAGCAGCCACCCAAACCCAAACCCAGCAGAGCAGGAGGGAGCAGAAAATGAGGTTTTATGGGAATGAAAAATCACTGGGGTTTTTCTGGGCCCCAAATTCCAGAGGAGTCCCCGTGGTGCTCCTGGGACTGGGAATAACTGAGGTGGGAGCAGTTGGCTCCTTGTCCTTGGCTCAGTCCAGGCTCTGCTGGGCTTTGGGACCTGTCCCAGCAAGCCCAGGACTGAAATCATCTTTATTTGGCACGACCCCACTGCTGGCACCTCCTTTGGGGCAGATGAGCACCAGGCAGTGAATTCCCTCCGGAATTCCCCACGCTGCCACCCCAGCCAGACATTTCCAGCAAGTTTTATCTTTGGATTAAAAAAAACGGTGTGGGAGATTTAGGGTTTTTGTATGATGAGATAATAGGATTAAGTAGAAGTTGTTAACTNTATATATTATTTAGATAATATATATTATTTAGATAATATATATTTTATATATATATATTTATAGGCACAAACTACTGCATAATTAAGTATATATTTTTTAATTGGTGTTTTTGTCTCATTCACGCGTTCTGTACGTAATTTTTAGAATAAGTGATTGGTCACAGCCTAGGAGCTTCGCAGCTTTCTGTTACCTCCTCCTCATGCTCTTGGGATTTGGTTTTGCAGCTTTTTCTTTCTTAACTGAGCACAATTTATGTCTCAGCAACTTCGATGAATTCTTGGTAAGAAACTCAGAATTGGGCTGGTGCTCGCTGTGGCCTCAGCCTTGCAAGGACATTGCTACAAACTGGATTTCATGAAGCCAAAGTGGTTTTCTTTAGAGGTTTTTGTTTTCCCCACCTGTTTGTTTGGGGGCTGAGTTTGATTTTTATTTATTTATTTATTTTAATCACGGGAGGTGGGAGAGAGCAGAGAGCAGGGAAACGAATCCACCTTGGTAAAGCTGAACTTGGCTTTTTATGCAGCAGCCCAAGCAGGAAGGAAACCCCTTTGCATTCAGCCACTGGCCTCTCTGAAGTGTTTTAAAGTCAAATCTGAGGGCTGTGACCACCCTGGCTTCAAAGCCAGGTTTAAACTGGGTGGCAAAACCAGAGGGTTGTGATGTAGGGGAGGTTTGAGAGGACAAAAGGAAGCAGGGAGGGAGAACCCAAATCCTCTCCCTTACAGGATGTGATGTTCTGAACGACACAGCCACATCCAAAAAAACACATCCTGTGGGGTGATTGAGGATTTGGGGAGATTACCTTTAATCCTCCTCAGTCAATAAAATAAAAAAAAAAGAAAATAGAATAGATCCTTTCTTCTTAGAAAGACAATGACATTTAATACGTTTGCTGGAGCTGGGAAATTGGCACCGTGTGTTTCATGTCAGAATTACAGCTGAAGCTGAAATCTCCACGAGCCCAGGCTCTGAACTTTATCTGCTTTGCCTTCCTGCAGCCAGGCCTATAAATGCATTTTCCTCTTAAGCCCCCTGAACTTTTTTTTTTTATCTGACAGAAGGTTTGGAAATTGGCCTGGTGCTGGGAATAAACACGAGGACAGAGATGCTGCCGGGTTCCTCACCTGGGGAAAACCAGCTTTGAACAGGGCCAGGCTGATCTGTGGTGCTGCTGCATGAGCTGCTGCGTCCTCATTTTCTTATTTTTTATCCTCCTTTTGTGTTGCCTCATTTTCTTATGGTTCCACCTGTGCATTTGGAGTAGAGATAAAATTGCTGCAGGTGTGGCTTTCAGGAGAGTCCCATCACATTTTTATCTGGGATACAGGTGGTCCAACACTGAGGATGCTGGAGACACCTGGATTAAATTCCTCCTTCTTGGAGAGCTCCAGGAGGAAAATGCTCTCCAAGACAATTTTTTAGTTTGTTATAAATCATAATTTTATTATGCAATAATGATTTTGGCCTGTCTCGTGTCATCACTTTAAATTGGGATGAAATTCCCTCCATATCTTGGAGGTTGGGAGATCAGAATGAAATCCCATTTTTCTGCTCTGGAATTCAGAATGAAATCCCATTCTTCTGCTCTGGAATTCAGAATGAAATCCTGCTCCTCTGGATTGGGATTGAGGATGAAATCCCATTCATTGCACTGGGATTGACAGTGAAATCCCATCCCTCGGCATTGGGATTGACAAGGAAATCCCATTCCTGGCATTGGGATTCACAATGAAATCCCATTTCTTTGCACTGAGATTCACAGTGAAATCCCATTCCTTTGCACTGGGATTCAGAATGAAATCCCATTCCTCTGGACTGGGATTCAGAGTAAAATCCCATTCCTTCCATTGGGGTTGGGACACAAAATCCCATTCCTTTGCCATGTCACACTCAGATCTCTCAGCCAGGTTTGGGCACTGCACCCTGAACATTCAAATTTCAATCCCAATTTAAATTTCATTCCTAGAAATCCAGGAGTTCCCTAAACTTCTGCCATTCCTGTCTCACCTCCGTCAGGGCATCACGGGTGGAGCCAAAGAACAGCCAATGTTTTATTAACTCATTAAAATATTCCTTAAAATATCCCTCCCATCCCTGCCTTGATCCAGGTGGTTCCTGGAAAATTTGCAGCCTCCAAACCCAGAGCTGAGGGAGAGCTCGTGAAGAAAAAGGAGAAAATCGTGGTTGGTTCCACAAAACTCCAAGAGCAGGAGGTGGAACTCCAGGCAGACTCTTTCCTGGTGGATTTTGAAACAATTTTTAATTTATTGGCTTTTTCAGGTTGGCCTCGTGGCTCTTGTTTTGGCAACCTCCCACTGAGGGGACCTGGTTTAGCTCCTGGGTTTGAGTTGCTGCTCTGCTCCCTCCTGCAGCCACATTTTCCTATTTTTCTGCTTCTTCCACTCAGGAATGACACAGCTCTGGAAAATGTCGTGTATTTTTCAGAGTTGTAAAGTTTGTTAATGGATATTTCACCATAAATCTCCCTCTAAACAGCAAAATAACTGGCCTGGCTGTCCCAGTCTGGCACCAGAACTTTGTGCCTTTCCACCTTTTTTGAGTGTTTGCAAAGTCAGAACGTGAGATTTCTTGGGTTTTTTTTCCACCAGGGAAGGAGGCTGCTTGGTGGTGAAAAATCCATAAATTTAGTCTGAGCAGAATCTTGGGGTATTAGGGATTTGCCACAGATGGAAATGCATTATTGGGATGGCAAGGTTCTTCTTTTCACCTTCCTAGAAAAGCCATCTGTCTGCAGCCCCGTGAAAATATCCCAGATGAAAATGGAAAATCCTATAGATAGCAGCAGTTCTTCCAAGAAAATGTCAGCAAGTCTGTTCCCCTTCTCACCATCCTCGTGTAAATTGGGATCAGTCTGGGATTCATGGAATACGCGGAATAGAACGTGAGAAGAAATCAGAACTGTGACAATTCTCCTGAGTTTCCTACTTTGAAAAGAAGCTGAGATTCTGAGGTTGAAAATCTGGGTTTTAATTTTTAAAAATTGTATTTTAAAACTTTTTTTAAATTTTTAATTTTTAATTTTTTTTATTTAGGGAATTTATATTTGCAGAACCATTTCCTGTAGAAATTTCCGCGGCTCTATCAAAGTTCAGTTGTATTTATATTGTTTTTTATTTATTTTTAGCACAGGGTTTGGGGGTGCAAAAAACACCACAAAAACCTCCTGGAGCAAACGGTGAATGAACGGCTCCAGCTTTTAACTGGGCTTGCTGCAAAATTTGGGAATATTCAGCGTGAAATTTGCGATTTGTGTGGTGAAAACATCAAATTTATTGGGAAAAAAAAAAAAAAAGCTGGAGAGGCACCTGAGGGAAGGGAACTTTGGAACTGCTGCTGTGGGAGAGGTGCAGAGCAGTGAGTCCTCAGTAAAATCCTTTCTTTTACTTAGTTTTTAAACTTTTAGTTTGGCTTTTTAATTTTTTATTTTAAAAATTAAATCCTTAATTTTTATTTTGCTGATTTCAGAGGCTGCTGCTGGGTTTTTCAGCCCCTCTCTGGTCACAGATGCTTTTTTGGCAATTAATAAAGCTTTTAGAGCTCCCAGCAAGCGCTGGCTCCTGTGTTTTATTTGGAAACATCCACCTTTGAAATGGTTAATTACCCACCCAGCTCCTCCCAATCCCTCCCAAACTGCTTTTTGGAAGTTTTCTGATTTCCACTGCCATGACTGGGCAGCTGCAAATCCCGGCCCAGCTGCAGCTACTGATCCCCTCTAACCCTTTTTTTGCTCTTAGTTGTAATTTCAACTATCAGCTCAACAATAAGCCCATCTCTTAATCTCAGCATGAACAAATGGAAAATGGTCAAATGACGCACAGTTTTAAGCTTCTTGCTGTATAAATTAGACAGAGTGCGTCAGTTCACTGGAATACTCTGACCTTTTCTCCTTAAAAATCTTGGGCGGGGGGAAAGGTTTGGGAAGCCCAAAGTTGAGTCTGCTGTATTTACAGTGAGCATAAGGCACCAATATGGACAGAAATAAAGGAGCTGCTGCTTAAAATATAAGGGGGAGAGGAAGCCAGGGCAGAGAGGGAGGAATGCCAATAAAAGCCAGACTGTTGTGAGCTTTCTGCAGCTAAAATTCACTTTATATTTGTACAGGATATCATTCCCCGTCCTCCAGTGCAAAAACAGGGATCCAGCAGCCACGTGTGGGGTGTTAAAAATGGAATTTCTAATTGCTTTCATTAGCACTGGCCCCTTTATTCCAGTTGGGACTTGCCACGAGGTGAATTTGGCCCTTTTTCCAAAGGAGGGAGGGCAGGTTTTGGCTGAGGAGAAGGAGCTGTGGGGGTGGAAGGGGAGGTGGAGCCCATCAGCAGCTCAGGTTTGGGATGGATCCCCTGGGAATTCCTACTGCAGCTCCGGAGCGGGGACTGAAGTTGGGTTTAGGAGCTGATTTTCCTGCTGGGAAATTCCTCCTTTCCTGCCCGTGTGCTGCTGTCCCTCCCCTCGGTGCTGGTGGTGTTGTGGCACTTGGGTTTGGGTTCAGAGTGCTGCTAATCCACTTATTGAGGGAATTCCTATTTGGAGAACCAACAGTTCTTAAGGTTCTTTCCACCCCTGATCATGCTGTGCTAAAAAACAGCTTTTTTAAAACTCAGGTTTGGTGTGTGGGAATAATTTTATACAACAGACAACGTTAAAAAAAACAAAACCTTGACATTGTCTCTCAATTGAATTTTAAAATAATTACTCCTCCTTTTTCTGGACAGAATTTCAGATTAATTTGTTTTAGAGAAACCTTTCAATCCAAGTGTCAGGGATGCTTATTCAGCATTTTTCCCTGTGGGTTCTGTGCCTCCTTGCCATTCCTTAAATCTGTTCCTGCTCATAAATGTGACCTGTATTTCTTGATTTCTCACCACTTTTACCTCAGCTTTTTTTCTGCTTCCTCACATATTGTCCTAAATTCTCCTCCTTGTGGCGTTGTTGGAGCCCCAGGACTTCACCTCCTTCACACCCACGGGCTCATTTTCAAAACCTGCTGCTTAATGCATTATTCTTTATTTTTAAACTTTCCAGGAAGTTAAAAATAGAGCTGATCCTTTTTATTCTCTTATAAATAAAGAGCAGCTCGGGGTTGGGCATTGAGCAGAATCCATTGGTTGGGGAATTCCAGCTGGGGAATGCATCAGTTCTCTCCATCAGGGGCTGTTTCTGCTTTTCCAAAAAAAACTCCATCCAAACAGAAGCTGTTTTTTGGGAGTGTGTGATCACCAAAGCCCCTTGATCATTGGGAATTTGGATCTCTGTCTCCTTTTGGCTCCTAATTTCCTTTTCTGATCCTCTCAGCTGTCCCATAAATTCATCTGATCAGAAACCTCTCTGCTTCAGAAATAATTTCTTTTTATTTTTTAACCAGGACTTCTCTTTTTTCCCTAAGTTTTATTCTCCTCGCAGATTAAATATTCAAGTCCATAATTTATGGGTTTCTGCTCTGAACACTGATGTTCATTGTGCTCATCCACTTAGTGCTGCAGCACAGGGAGAGCTCGTCTTCGATTTAGAAGTAATGAAAACAAATGGTCAATGTTGTAAAATCAGTTTTGTGGTAAAAATGGGAACCTGAGTCTTTTTGGCTTCCTTCCAAACTGTGCTGGATTGGTGGAACAGTAGGTTAGGAATGGTGTCATTAATCCAAGTTAATGATTGCAGCAGTGAGCTGAAAACCAGCTTCTGGTTAATAAAATCAAGAATTTTATTGATGGGACTGGGAAATCATGGGTGCTTTCCAGATACCAGGAAAACTGTGAGGTAAAATCACATAAATTGGTGATTTTGTCACCCTTACTTTAATCTGGAATGTCAGAGCTGAAGTCTCACCCCAGCAGAGATCATCCCATGTTTAGAGAGTGAGGAACTAAATGGATTCTCCAAACCACAGAGGTCAGAGCATCCCTGATGAAGCTCTAAAAGGACCAGAGGTGAAAACAGGACCCTCTCTTCTTCCCAAGGGGTCAGGGGGAGGGAATTGGAAACTAAAACCTGCTGGAAAAATAATTGCTAGGTTGGAGATAAGTGAAGAAAAATACCCTGCCAGCAAGCAGGGACAGCTGGGGCGCTACACCCAACGGCGAGGGTGGAAAAACAGGGCTGGAAAATGAATATCCCCGTGGGGAAAAGGTTTGGCAGGTCCTCATTTCCACCCCACACTTACTGGAACCCACAACAACGCCTCGGGCTGGGCTGTGACCTCAGGGAGAGGACGGGCAGGTTGGGTGATGGAAAATTCGGTGTTTGGGTCCGTCTGCTCTCCAGATTTCTGTGATTCCCAGCAGCAGGGCCGGCAGAATTCAGCACCAGAGGAGGAGTGAGCATCACCAGGGATGAGCATTTTAAGGGATGAGTATTATTAGGAGTCAGCATTATTAGGAGTAAGCATTATTAGGAATGAGCATTTTAAGAAATGAGCATTTTAAGGAATGAACATTTTAAGGAGTGAAAATTTTAAGGAATGAGTTTTTTAAGTAGTGAACATTTTAAGGAATGAGCATTATTAGAAATAAGCATTATTAGGACTGAGCATTATTGGGAGCAAGCATTATTAGGAGCAAGCATTATTAGGAATGGGTATTTTAAAGAATGAGCATTATTAGGAATGGGAATTATTAGGAATTAGCATTTTAGGGAATGTGCATTTTAGGGAATAAGCATTATTAAAAGTAAGCATTGTTAGGGATGAGTATTTTAAAGAATAAGCATTATTAGGAATGAACATTATTAGGAATTAGCATTACTAGGAGTAAGACTTTCAAGGAATGAACATTTTAAGGAATGAGCATTTTAAGGGATGAACATTTTAAGGGATGAGCATTTTAAGGGATAAACATTTTAAGGGTTATTCTACCTCATTTCACACATTTCTCAGTCAAGGAAAATAAACCTTCCTAGGAATAATCTGTAACTTAATTTCATGTATTACTTTTATTGTCTGCAGACATTTAAAGATCCTCCAAAAGTATCAAAACCTCATCATGTTTTCCATTATCAAACTTAAAAATCAGGGCTTTAATATCTGTATCGAGGAGAATCTTATTTTGATGCTACTATGGTGATACTGCCCTATCAAAAAAAAAAAAAAAGTAAGAATTAATCAGCTTTGCCTGGAAACTTAAAGAACGAAATGTTCATCCTTTGCCTACCACAAATGTGTGGTGGGAGACAAAGGTAACTGGGATAAAAATAGCAAAAAAATCGCCTCATTTCACAATCAGATCCATCCTGAAAAAATATTCAAGTTTGTGCTGTTCTAGGTGGGAGCATCCTGGAGTGCTCTGGAAAAGGACACAGCATTCCAGGCAGCTCCCTGGAGCTGAAGGCACCAGCAAAATACCTGGAGTTATTTGAAATATTTCTCCTTCAATCAAGGCAAGGAACATGGAATTGTGGAGGGTTTTGGTCTCAGTGAAGGACATTGGCTGGTGAAGCTGAAAAAGCACACCTCAAACGAGCTTTTTGTGGCTTAAATGGTTCTAAAATCAGTCCTGAATACCTGGGAAAATTAAAAAAAAAATATTGGAAGTCCTAAACATGGGCAATAAAATGTAAAATCCCAACCAGCTGAACAGGATTCCCTCCCAGCACCACACTGGGCAAGGTTCAGTGCTCCAGGTTATTATTATCCCTGTTGTGGGTGCTGGTTGGGAATTTCCAGGATATCCAATGGTAACTTTAGCAGCACTGTCAGAAAAAAAAAAAAAAA
>VWZP01003406.1:22642-80886 GCA_013396995.1 Dicaeum eximium
AAAAAAAAAAAAAAAGCCTAAGAACTATTTTAGATTTAAACACATCAACAGCTCCCCCCGGGGTGCTTTGCAGGGCTCACTCAGGGATGGAGCTAAGCTTGCAACTGTGCACTTCCAGCACGTAAAAATTGACTCAATTTTCCACAGGGAGAGGGAAAACAGGGAGGGGTTTGTGCTGCAATTCCCAGGTATGGAATGTTCTCCTGCCACTCCGACAAGAAGTGAAGGTTGAGTGTTCAGCACCTGACAAATGTTTGTCCTGTCAGGATTTTGATGAGTTTCACACAGAGACAAACAGGCATTATGTTAATGAAGTGCTGTGCTAAGTGGGTTGCAGCAAGTGGAGTTTGTATATATAAATGTATAAAAACAAAATCAGGGAAGATGAATGCCTCCAGTCGTGAAGGCAAATGACTAAGCAAATAAATATGTAAACTGTCAGAGAGTGAGAATAAAGACCTCAAACACCAGAAAATGATGTTTTCACAGATCCAGCAGAGAAAATTGTCAGTCTGCATTGCTTATTTAACTGCTGATATTATTGGGAAAACGAGCAATGACAATTCCAATTAACTCCTAAAGCTTTCAGATCTGCTTCATGACAGATCTGTAACCAGGGTCTTTATTCAGTGCTGCTGGGACTCAATAATGCAGCAGAGGTGATGGCCAGGACTAATTAAGAGGTTTTAATCGAGCTGTATCTGTGCCCTGACCCAAAATCACTGAAATTTAGGATAATCCTTCCCTCAGCCTGGAGCGGTGCTCGTTCCTCCTCTCTAGAACTGCTCCACACAAACCAGCCCCAACTCTGCTCCTGCAAGGAAAGCCCAGTTCTGGTGGCTTCTTGAATTTCCAATGGTGGAATAATTCCCAAAAGCATTGAGGCTGGAAAAGACCTTTGGGATCCTTGAGGCCAGGCTGTGCCCAGTGGCCACCTTGTCACCAGCCCAGAGCGCCGAGTGCCACGTTGCGGCATTACACTAACGAGAGGGACTTCTCTCCTTAAGTGAACTGAAGAAAGATTATTCTAGAGGTGGTAAACTGACTGAAATTTTCTTTCTTTACATTGTCAGTGGGAAAGAAAAGGTTGTGGGGGAAGGAGAAGTGTCCTGAAGGTTTTGTTTCGATTCTTATTACTCTCTCTTTTAGTTGCTGTTAATACATTTTTCTTTATACCCTTTTAAAGTTTTGAGCCTGCTTTGCCTTTCTCCTAATCTCACCTCACAGCAGGAACTGAGGGCACTGGTGATTGAACCCACACTGAACCCACCCCACTCATTGGTGCATTGGCTGGGAAAATTTCAAATTTGGGGAATTCTCAAACTGGCGAACCAAAACCGCCACGCATGTCCAGTCCTTCCTTGGGCACTCCACCACCCTCCAATGCCTGCCCACCCTCTCCAGGAAGAAATGCCTCCTGCAGAGCCCTCAGAGGGTCGGTTAAATTGTTTAGGATCGCTGTGTGCTGTACATGACACATCTTGGAAGTGTGAAAAGGAATTGTTGGCGTTTCTCTGCCGGCAATCTCTGGAGGGAGATTTGGCCTCGGCTCCGTCCCAGCTCCAGAGCTGCAGAGCCCTCACTGTTCTGGCCAGGAGTACAAACAATTTCCATTGTGCAGCTCAAGCAGAAACAAATATATACAAAGCTGTTGAATCTTGCACTTTGATGTGTTTTCATTTGGCACGGGGAGGTGTAATCATTAAACAAATGTGTTTATCTACGCGGGCAACTTTGATCTGGCGTGGGCAGTAAAAGCCTCGTTACTGCAGGAGGAGTGTGAGGAGTTCTCTGAGAACAAAGAGCAGAAAGCTGGTGCTGAGCCTGCCAGGGAGGGATTGCAAAGCCTTTCAGTGCCTTCCAACACCTCGGAGAGGAATTTTTATTCTTTATAATGTATCTCTTCCTAATTTACCCCTGGAGTCACCCTGAGTTATTACAGCAAAAGGCGTTTTCATTCCGTTGGGATGAGTCTGGAGGCCAGTCAAGGAGATTTATTGAGGGCAGATACCAGCTCATCCTACTTCTTGCTGCAGCCAAAAGCCACTTAGGGCTGGATTTATCCAGGTCTGGGTCAGCACTGTGTGCTCAGCTGCATCTTTAGAAGATTTTGCTGTCTTGAAAGACGAGGGGCTCCTCTCACACCTTCAAACCATAAAGCAAAAGCTGTTACCTCAAGCACTCAATGTCTTCCAGGCCCATCATCTGTCAGATTCTCCCATCTGCAAGTGGTTCTGGGAGCTGGTGGGGCACAGGGAGTTCATGGGCTCCCTCTGCTCCAGGTGTGGATAGCTCTGAGCCCAAGGCACCGCCAGGGGTGGGTGCAGATTCCCCACAAATCCTCCTTTTGCAGCTCTTCCTTTTTAACGAGTTACAAAACCCACTAATCCACTTTCTCTCCTTTTATTACGAGCTGCAAGTGTCCAAATATTTCCCCATCTGCCTCCTGACTGTACAAAGCCTTGCCTTTCCAGCCCAGTAAATGGAGCATTTATGACATTCCAAAAGCTGTTGCCCATTAGCAGTTTCTCAGGCTTCAGCAGTGTTTTGCAACCCAGCAGTCTGCCTAATGATTGAGGGGAAAACAACATAATCATGTGCTGACATTCCAAGTGATTTTATAAGCCACTTTTATCTGGGATGCCCTTTCCCTCTGCCCTGTGTTGGCCTAAATCTGCTCCGGCCACCGCTGCTTTCTGTGGAGGAGCCCTAGAGGTCCTCCTTCAGCTGCTCTGGAGCTGCCTTCTTGAAACACATCCCCTCATCCTCCAAGGATCAATGGAATTTAGCTGATGGTAACTGTTATTAACTGTCCTGAGTCCCCGCTGGAATTACCCCCAAGGCACCGTCACTTTTTAATTAAATATATGTTGAACAAGTAAAAACCACGGCTGATGTGGAGAAGGGATGACGTTGCTGGATCATTCATCTGCAGGGCTTAGGTCTAGGTTTAAAATTAGGCCTAGGCTAAAAATTAGGCCTAGGTTTAAAAAACGTGGTGGTGTCATCCCTATCCTGACGGCTGGGAAATAACACTTGGAGTCACCATCCCTGGAAGTCTTAAAAAAAATGAGTAGATGTGGTGTGGTTTAGGGGCCGTGGTGATATTTGGTCAAAGGTTGGACCTGGAGGTCTTTTCCAAGGTCTTTCAGAGGTGTCCCAGCTCCCAGGTGTAAAATCTTCCCTGTGTTGGAAAATCCTGGGTGCTGCTTCCGACTGGGGAGGTTCATTCCCATTAAATTCATTTTTAATAAGAATTCCGGAGACATCAGGAGCGCCACGGTCATGGAACTCCCAGGTGAGAACGTCTGGGGTCCTGTGTGGATCAGGAGAGGCCACAGAACCTCTTCCCCCTCATGGAGAAGCTTTGCAGAAAGGGAAAAGTCCAAAGAACACCAGAAACTTGCAGCCCATGTGTTCAGAGGTTCTCCCGCTCCTTCTGGGCACTGGAAATAATTCCAGTTTTTCTGTGGGTGGAAGATGTGCCCCAGATAAGGCTCAGTGAGGTTTCCCAGGGGTTTTGCTGATGGGGCAGAGCACGTGGCAGAGTTTCTCTGTGATTTCTGAGTTCTGGGGAGGTTAAAAATGTGTCAAACTGAGGTGCCACCAAGGGGGTAAGCCACAGGCACACCCAAAGTCCCAAATGGGGCTCGTTCCTGAAAGGTTTTCCAAGGAAACCATCTGCCAGCTGCACCAAAAACCCAGGTTGGCTAAAACTCACATTTTTTGGGCTACTTTTTACCAGAAAGAGCCAAAATTATCTTTTGCTGAGCTGAGATTTATCTTACAAATAAAGCACAAGTCTAATTAATTGAAATTAGGAGTGTTCTCACCATCCGCAGAGGAGAAAGGGGAAAAAGGTGTGAAAACAAAACAGAATTCTACCGGGGTGCCCCCTCCATGCAAGTAAATCCTGCAGTCATTTAGCAACATTTTTATTCCTGGTGGATTTCTTTAATCCTTCCAAGAAAAGTTAGAGGATCAAAAGCAGTGCTCACTTTTGACAGGGTTTTCATGGAAAGTCTGAGGCAGTGGAAAACAATTTCTTGGTTTGTTGTTTGTTTTCGTTTGTTTTTTTTTTTTTTTAATGTCAGTGATATTTACAATTTGCCAATTCTGTGACATTTTCGGCAATTCCTATACATGCCAGAAAATCCCAAACACCGAAAGTGGGATGCAAACCATGGGAATGGAAAAAATAAAATGATAAGGGTTGTTCTATGTGGGAGCCAAAGCTGTTACCTTCAAATGAGATTGATCATTCTCAGAACAGATCAACTATTTCTGTGGGGAAAAGCTTTATAAAGACTATTGTCTTGTTAAACTATGGAAGAGAAGAACTTGAACTCTCTCTTAAGAGCATCTGTCCAAAGTTGTACAATTCTGTTTATGGTTATCCAACACGAGGCCAAACCGCTGGGACTTCAAAAAAAAGATTTTCAGAAGAAAATAGAAACTCTCATTCATTCATTCCAGCAATGAAATTGAAAAATAATTAAGTAAATTGAAAAATAAGAAATTATTTCTGCATTGTTATATGTTCATAGTTTCCAGTGTTTCGATGTTAAAATTGTGGTTGGTTTTTCTTGGTGGCTGAACTAAAGAAAGAATAGAGAAGGGGGAAAAAGGTCCAGAGGGGATTTCATTAAAGCATTAAAAGTTATGAGGGGCACAGCTGTCTGATCACTTCATTGTCCCTCAGGGAACAGTCAAGGGGTCAGGATTAATGACAACTACATTTAAAGCATGTCAAAGGGAAAATATCCGACGTGTTTAAGCAGCCTTCGGAATTAGCGGGCGCAGGAAGCCGCGGGAGGGGACGGCGCAGTTTGACTTTTTAAAGGGCTGCATCGCTTTATAAACAGCTATAGCTGGGAGGGAATATTTATATCCTGACACTTATTTATATCCTGACACTTGACAGCTCCAAGCTGAGCCGCAGGGCTGGGGTTTCGTGGTGGTCAAGCCTTGGCGCAAGGAGAAGTTGTTGATGAGCAGCGAAGCCCCACACGAGCACGTTGGTAAATTAATAAATTCAATTAGATTTATCTTTTTGAAGAGTGGCTGATGAGATACAGGAGTCTGAGTGTTAGGTTCAGATTAAGGCATGGCCACCATGAATCCTCTGTGCCTGGATGCTGTGGCTCCTTTAGACTTTGCCCTACTGCAACAAAATCAAGCAAAATGTACAAAAAACCCTCCCCAAAATCCAATGTAAATCTTTTCAACACAGCCTGAATCTTCACAGATAATTCCTGTGGCACCCTGCACAGTAAACTGCGAGTGGATGACTGTTTATTCCCCCGAGAATTGATCTTTATTGCTTCTGTAGCAACTCTTACACACGACAGAAGTTAACAAAGAGGCTGAGCCAAGGCACTGGCAAGCAGTGAGTAAAACGTTACCTGGAGCAGCCCATGGATGGAATTGAAATCCAGTGTGCTCCTGGGGTCGTTTCTGATCTTGTTTGGCTCCTGAAGAAAACCTGCCTGTCTCCCATCCCTCTGCTGCAGCCAGGGATTGTGAGTCAGGCCCAGGTTTGCAGGTTATTGACTCATCTATTCTTAGTAATTAAATAGAGAGTGTACGATGTGCAAGTCTGAGCAAAAAAAAAAAAAATTACAAAATGTAGGAAAATTTGTTTCCCCCTCTTCCAAGGGTTTATTTTTTGCTCAACTCCCTTCTATTCTTTCATTTTCTTGGCATCAGCATCGTTTCCAGAAGTCAAATCCCACGTTAGCCTTTGTTATTTTTAATTCTCTCTCTGCTTCCAGGGATGGGGCAGCCACAGATTCTCTGGGCAACCTGTGCCAGCATCTCACCACCCTCACAGGGAACAATATCTTCCCAATATCCCCTCTAAATTTACCTTTTTTCAGCTTAAAGTCATTCCCCCCTCATCCTACCCCTGCATTTGCATCTCTTTTTCTCCAAAGCTTCAATGAATTTTGAATGCAAAGCATTTATGGAAGTTCGTATTCACTGAAGACCCAACTGCGTTTAATAAAAGTTCTGTTGGGTTGTTTTTCTTCTGTTTAAGATTAGGAGCGGGCAGGAAAATTTAAGCATTTAAATCAAGTATCCTTTCAAACCATTACCCAAAGCCTGTGGGCTCCTTTCAAGTGTATTGATGGTTTCTTCTGGAAATATCCTGGCAAACAACAGCTTCAAAAAAATTAGCAATTATCCTGGAATTGGAGCAGGCTGGAAGTTTGCAAATGTGGGCAAAATCGGTGCAAGGGTTAGTGTGGATCCTACTGCCAGGCTGGAATCAAAGCTCCCTGCCAGGGTGCTGAATTTACCTTTAAATGTCCCTCAAACTGCTGTGTGTGCCCCTGGAAACTCCAGGTGAGTTAAAGGTGGAGATATCCCATGTACCTGACATGTCCTGACCCCGGAGATCAGGGAAGAGCAGACAGCAAGAGCAAACACAGGAGCAAACACAACCTTCTCCTGCCTCTGCCCACTCAGTCCTTCCAGGGGAGATACAGGAGGAGAAGCTGAGTAATTCCATTTTGTGATGGGCAATTGTGGAAGGTGCTGATGCCTCAGGATTTGAGCTGTTGTATTTTCCATCTATTTGTAATCCTGCAGTTCTTCAATGTGTAACTCCAAACTCCACACACAGCGTGAGCTGCTGCTTCCCCATGTTGGGCAGACACAACAATTCCTCTCCAGGCCTGGAATCAAGGACCCCTCACTGCCTCAGGGCCCAGAGATGGAAACAAAAGTGACTTGGGGGGAGCAAACCTGGGCTAAATGACTTCATTACCTGACACTGGAATTGGAAGATTTACCCCCAATATGCAAATGGACCGAATTTATAAAAGTGTGAAAACCCGTGACACATTTTGGGTGGGCTTTGCCTGCCCTAAATGCACCTGAAGGCCCTTCAATAAACAAAACCACTTTTTATTCCCTTAATTTTGTCTGGCCTCTGTTTTGAGGCAGCCCAAAAGGCACCAGCAGCAGTGGAGAGCAAAGGGGTCGGTGTGGCAGCTGCTCCCAGGGATTCTCCAGCAGCTCAGCCCCACATGTCCCACTGTGAGGAACGGGGAGATGGAGCAACGTGCCTCTGTGCTGAGTCAAGAGAGCCAGAGCCTCCCTCCCCATGTGCATTGGGTTTGCAGCTATGGCAACAGTGCATGCGTGAGGAGAAGGCAGAGCTTAAAATAGGCTGCAGCTCCTGCTTGGAAAGGGCTGAGAGCAAACACGTGTGGTCACCCGAGAGCAGAGCGGGAGGCGCAGCCGTTCCCAGGGACGCCTGAAGTTTGAGCTTCCATGTTTTCCACACTCTGTGCTGCGTTCGTGTCTACTCTGAACTTCGCAGAAAGTGTCAGCAGGTTCTTCTCACAGCTCAGTCACACCCAACAATCCTTTTCCAGCCCCAGAACCAAGGACACGCTGCATCTCCAGGCCCAAAAAGTGCAAACAGCAGAGAATTGAGGGGAGAAACTGGGAGGGTGGGGCTGCATCACCTGGAGCTGGAGTTGGACTGATGCCTTGTGAAGGCTGACCTAGAACAGAGTCACAGAATAAAGCAGGGATTTATTCAAAGNGGGACCAAAACTTACAAAAGTGTGAAAACTTGTGACTCAGAGTCCATCTTGGACACGGGTGAAGTCCTGGCTGGGCTCTTGCACTGCCCAAGGTGAATCCTTTGAAGGCCTTTTAAATAAATCCCTGCTTTATTCCTTTATTTCTGTCCAGCCTGTTCCAGGGAGCCTCTTCAGGCACCACCAGCTCTCTCAGACCCACAAGCTGGGAGCACCTGGAGCAGCAGAAGCTTTGCTGGATCCTCCAAACCTTCTCCAGAGCTCTGAGGTTTCCTCCTCCACGCCCCTTCCCAGCTGGGGCTGTGTCCATCCCCAAGGGAGCTGTTGGTCAGTCGTGGTGGAAATCTGACCACCAGGTTTTGTGAGGTCAAGACAAAACCTCCCTGCACAATCCCTCAAAAAAAAAAAAAAACAAAAAAAAAAAAAAAAAAAAAAAAAAATCCTGCAGGAATGAGTAGATTTCCTAGGGAAGAAGGACATTTCTTCCAGCTCCAGCCCTACTCCACTATTTTGGAGAGGGGGAAAGCTGGGGAAGTGGAAAAAAAGTAGCTTTGGCTCGGGGGCTGTAACCTGTTTTGGTCTGCGTTAATTAATTTGGCAGTGGCTGCGTTGTGTGCTATTCTTAGGCTCTCTATCCCCCTCTGCAACAAATTAGGGCTTTCACATCTGCCTAAAAATAAAACTTTCCTGTCTGCTGGCACACGAGCCAAACCAGAGTGCAGCATATGTGCAATAAAGATGCACAGCTGTTCTGTCTATGAACTCGGGGATGTGTGAGGGGATTTTTGGGAGGGATACAGGAGGTACCCAACACTGAGAAACAGCTTTTCCAAGATACTGTCAGGCATTTTAAACAAGTGGCTGCAAAAGGTGAGATTAGAGGGAAACATCCAAGCAAAATTGCAAGAACTTCAACGGAAAAATGTTCATTTTTTGGATTGTGAAAGGTGATGGTCTTGATTAAGGAGGAATAGTGAAAAGGGAAGGTTTAATTCCCTTGTATTCCATGGAACTCCCAGAGAGCTCTCAGTTTCAGAGCCTTTGCAGCTCATTTTCTGCCCTGACCCTTTCCCCCTCTGTAGGTGGTGCCCAGGTGTGGAGCAGTGCCTGATTTTGGGAAAAGGTTCTTCCCCCAGGGAATGGGCACTGCTCCAAACCTGCCAGAGCTCAAAATCACTTGGGCAAACCTCTCAGGCACAGGATTTGTTATTTGGGGTGTCCTGTGCAAGTCCCAGCCCTAAAATTCCACAAAATCCCACAAATGCCAGCCCTAATATTCCCCCAAATTCCCACAATTCCCAGCATTCCCATCCCTAAAATCTCCCAATTCCCAGCCCTAAAATTCCCCAAAATCCCCCAAATCCCAGCCCCAAACTCCCCAACTCCCAGCCCTGAAATTTCCAAAATTCCCCCAAATCCCCCAAATCCCAGTCCCAAACTCCCCAAATCCCAGCCCTGAAATTCCCCACAATTCCCAAAAATTTCCCCAAATCTCAGCCCTGAAAGTCCCCAAAATTCCCCAAAATCCCCCAAACCGCAGCCAAGGATCATCAAATCCAGGGGTTGAATTTGCTGCTCCTTGTGCACGCCTTCCTTCAGGATATTCTAGAATTATTGATCTATAAAATACTTCAGTATTTCACTTTTTTTTGTTCCTTTCAAGGCCCCCTGTGTGAGCTATTTTGCAGCAAGCTGAGAAGGTGATGGAGCAGAAGGTGTGGGATTTAGAGCCCATCTTTGTGCCACCAACCACGCGAGACTTTTGTCACCTCCAAAGCTGTGGGGGCTGAGGGCTCTGCCACTTCCATTCTTTCCATGGCTCAGGCAGGGAGCTTTTCCAGGGAGCTTTTCCAGGGAGCTTTTCCAGGGAGCCAGGTGGAGCTGGGCTGCCTCTCCATCACCTGACACTTTTAGATTTGCTCTTTAGATAAGATTAGCTCAGGAATTGCCTCTGACATTCCTTACACCCTGGGCTGGAGTTCCTTGCTTTGTTCCTCTCCCTCCTGGCACCACCTGTTCATTTTGAAGGTTGTTATGTGGGCAATAAGATTTTTTTTTTTCTCCTCTAAAAATTGGTTAAATGGAAAATTCACGTTTATCTTTGGTCCCAAAGTTAGCTACCAAAACAATGGGTTCCGAGGAATTTTTTTTTTTGAGATAAAGAGGTAAAAAACCAACCCCCTGTTAATCTGATTAGTTTAAAGCGCGTTAGCAAACAGTAATTAACACCTTTAATTCCTAATTAAATGCCTCGGGAATGGGGATTTCTGGAGCTCTGGAGCTTGAATCCAAGGTCCTCTCTAAGCTCTTTCCCCTCAAGGTTTTCCTGGTACCTGCAGGATTTTCCTGAGAGGGGTCAGGGGAGTCCAGGCTGCTGATTCCAAGCCACAAAGTCAAGTTAGACCAGCCCGTGCAAGAACCAAAAGTCAAACAGAAATAACACTCTCTTTATTTTCCTCCTTTTATTCTGAATTCCATGACATTTCACAGAAATGACTGCAAAACTTTTTCCATTCAGATTTTAGCGCTTGGTTTGGTGACAAACTTGGGAAGATTAGCAATTTTCCATCATTAGAAATGAACTCTGGTGCTGAAGCTGACTAAACCTTTCCAGGCCAAGATGCATTTTCAGGTCTTTTACAACGTTGCAAAGCTTAGGCCTTGGTTTAAGGATGAGGATTTTCTAGGCCAAGAATCCTCATCCTAATTCACTAAAAATACACAAATTTGTGCATCAGCAGGACCCTCATCCACAGCTGTCATTGGCCCCATAATTTCATTATTTTCCGTGCTCATTTTCCTGGCTTTTATCTCACAGAGCTTCTGTACACTTTGAAATAAATGGACCTCATCAAAGAGAGGAAAAACCCTGAATTTTTAAAAGTGTTTGTGTTTTTTGTGTTGAAAACCAAACACTTGGAATGGTTTTGGTGAAACACATCGAGCTTTCAGGCAAGGGGACAATTGCAAAAGATGGTTTTCTTTTTAAAAACACATAATTTCAAGTTCATTAGCACTTGAAATGCCAAACAAGCACGTTCCAAAAGTCTGTTTTCGTGGCCTGAATTGTACCTGCAAAAGCAAAGCATTTTTTCAACTAAGGAAAATATTTTGCATGAAAAATATTGATCTGTGGCCACCCCGAGCATTGCCAATAGCGCCTTTTCTTATCTCTCCTGACTTCTCCACATTCCTGATCAGACAAAAAGCAGCAGCTCTCCTGTTCCCGGTGATCTGCCCCTCAGAGCCAACGTCAATAGTGCTACTAACGTGTTTTCCACAAAAAAAAAGAAATTTCAGACCTTTATTTGAGCTTGGTGGATGATGCACATGAGGTGAAAAGTGAGATTCCACAGGGATAAAGTGGGAAATAATGAATTCCTTCATTTTCAGCTCCTTCCCCAGTTATCCCAGCGCCTGTCAAGCTCAGCAGCAGCGTGAAGGAAGAGCACAAAACGAGGTGGTTTTTGCAGGAACTTGCCATTTTGCCAAACTCTGCCATTCCCACCCATGGATGCAAGGGATCAAAAGTGACACCAGTGACTCACTGGTGTTCCCAGGAACGTCCTGCCTTGGGGACAGCTCCTGAGGAACAGCCTGTGACTCAGCAGGGATGGCACTGAACGCCTTTCCTGGGGGAAAACCTTTTCTTTTTTTAACCTCTTTTTCTCTAAAAAATACCTCACATCCCATTATTTTGGTAGCTAACTTTGGGGCCAAATACAAACGGGAAACATTTACATTTAAGCGGTTTTTGGGGGGAAAAGTCTCATTACCCACATAGCAACCTTCAAAGTTAAAAAAAGTTAAAAAGTTAAGGTCAGGCCAGTGGGGAGAGCAGCAAATTTTAGATTTAAGGAGAGGAAAACTCCCCTGGCAGGGCCCAGGGCTGGGGGTGGCACTGAGGAGATGGCACTGGGGGAGTGGCACTGAGGGGGTGGCACTGAAGAGATGGCACTGGAGGTGGCACTGAAGAGATGGCACTGGGGGTGGCACTGAGGGGGTGTCACCCTGAGGGGGTGGCAGAGGTGTCCAGCTCAGGGCAGGGTGATGGACTGAAATTTGGGCTCCTTAATTTGAGGTATCCTCCCTCTGAAGGTCACAGGGATGGGACTGGAAATCCTGCGAGTAAATGGGCAGTGAAATAAATCATGGATCAGTTTGGATCAGAGATGAGGAGGAAATTCTTTATTTCAGAGAAGCTGTGGCTGCCCCTGGATCCCTGGAAGTGTCCAAGGCCAGGCTGGGACAGCGGGAGGTGTCCCTGCCCATGGAATGAGATGGTCTTTAAGGTCCCTTCCAACACAAACCATTCCGTGATTGATAAGGCACACCCTGTGTCCCCGAGGCTCTGGGAAATATTTGTGGAAATGTCTGAAATAGTTCAATACAGATGGAAACTGAGAACTCAAACGCACTGAAAAACTCCTTTTGTTGAGTTGAGCTCTTTGCCGTCAAGTAATAAAAAGGAATAATATTTATTTCCATCCAAAAAATAAAGTCCACGGGGATCTGCAGGAGAGGTGCGAATCTCGGCATTAACAGCATTCCTATAGCTTCAAAGCCAAAAAAAAAAAAAAAAAAAAGTTTAATAGAAAATTAGTGGGGTTTATGTAAAAATAAAAGCAGAAGAGATTAGATAAGAGGCCTGGCTTGCAGAGGTGAGATCTGTCTTTGTCAGTTAAAGCTGCTCTGCTCCCACAAACGAACCCAACTTGTGGGAAGAATTACAGTGCCCATTTGCCCTTTCTGACAGATTCCTTGGAGATGGATTGGCCCAGGAGCTCGGTGGGACACCCAGGCCTTGCACTGATCCATCCAATGCTCTTCCTGTCCAAACAACCTCTGGGTTCTCCAGCAAGACCACCTCAGCCAGGCTCCATCATCACCTCCCTGTTATTCCAATTCCTGGGCTGATTTACGTTTCCCAGTGTCTTTAGACAGTTATTTCAGGCCTCATTCCTAATTATTTTGTTTCAGGGTAGTGTTATCATGCTATAGATGTATTTGTTTAAATCCTGGCTGACTTCACAGGGGCAGTTTTTTAAAGGAAGGAGAAAAGGAAAATCAAAGTCAAAATACGTGCTGGCTTTTTTGGGATGGGTGCCAACCTGGTTTAGCTGGCACAAAAATGAACAGTAACAGTGGGATTATCCACTCTTTTTTCACCCAAATAATCATCGGGTTTTTGCTGGGATATTTGAGTTCAGAACCTTTCTCTGCCCAACAGAAAAGAGCAGAACTTCTCTGTGTTCCAGCCCCACACTGATCCATTCTGCTCCTTCAAAAGAAATTAATGGAAAAAAAAATAATATAAACTTTTAGATACTTCCCCCCAATAGAAAACTTTCTCTTGATAATGTCATGTTAATATTTTACTCTCCCACTGTGGAATGAGGCCTGGACTTAGGATGTTTTCCTGAATAGTATTAATTGGAATTATTCCTTATTGGAGTTTAGCATTTAAACAGCTTTGATTTGGCTGTTATTTATTTATCCAGGCTGGTTTTCCACACTTGTTATCAGGCATCCTGAGCTTCCTTGGAAGTAGACACTTCCACAGGCACCAGCCAGGATCTGATTGAAAATCTGAATTCCTGAAAACGGATCTGAGGAATGTGAGGACACAAGAAATGCTCGGGATGGAAAGGGGTGGGAGGAAAAGGCTTAGAAGGGGAAATTTGGGTGAAGTCTCACTTAGAGCAGCAGAGAACACTTTGTGTTTATCTGGGATCTCGGCCCTCCAAGCTGTTTATTTCCAACAATCTCAGCCTAAAGTGATCCCCAAAAACTGGATGTGGGAATGTTGAACTTGACCATCTCGGAGGCCTTTTCCAGCCTTGGAGATTCCATGATCACTCAAGTGCTTGTCCTTCCTTTGGGTGGGTGAAGTTTGGTCCAGGAATCTCCTTGGATTAAGTGGGAGCAGCTGGGAAAGGGATCCAGAATTTGGAAAGGGGATCCACAGTCTGGGAAAGGGATCCAGAGCCTGGGAATGGGATCCAGAGCCTGGGAAAGAGATCCACAGCCTGGGAATGGGATTCACAGTCTGGGAATGGGATTCACAGTCTGGGAATTGGATCCACAGCCTGGGAATTGGATCGACAGCCTGGGAATGGGATCCACAGCCTGGGAAAGGGGATCCACAGCCTGGAAAAGGGAATCCAGAGCCTGGGAATTGGATCCAGAGCCTGGGAAAGGGAATCCACAGCCTGAGAATTGGATCCACAGCCTGGGAAAGGGGATCCATAGCCTGGGAATGGGATCCACAGCCTGGGAATGGGAATCCAGAGCCTGGGAGTTGGATCCACAGTCTGGGAATTGGATCCACAGTCTGGGAATGGGATCCACAGCCTCGAAAAGGGGATCCACAGCCTGGGAAAGGGGATCCACAGCCTGGAAAAGGGAATCCAGAGCCTGGGAATGGGATCCACAGCCTGGGAAAGGGATCCAGAGCCTGGTTCCAAAGTGGAGGGAAAATTCAGGCTGCAGGGGCGGGCAGAGGTTGGCACATCCCAGCTCCTGCCTCTTCACCCAGAAATGGGACGTCCAGCCCGGCCAGGAAACAAGGAGAGGAGAGAACTCCTGCTCTCAGACCTCGCCCAGAATCATCCAAATGCAAGTTTACATTCTCTATCTTCTAATCTTGGCCCCGCTGCTGCTGCTGCTTTCACTCTGAGAGTGCTGAATGCACAGAAAGAGAAAATAAAAACGGAATGACAGATGGAAAAAGTGTGTTTGAGCCACAGCTGTTTCCTCCTTCCTTCAGCAAAAATGATTTAAGCACCTTATAACCTAAGGGAGGGGGAAAAAATTTAAAAAAAAAAAAGAAAAAAAAAAGATGGTTTTGTAAGTGAAAAATGTCCTGTCAAAACGTCTGCTATAAAATTTCTCATTGTTAAGTAATAATTCTGAGATATTATCTTACTTAATGATTTAGGATTGGGGTTTTTTCTTAACCAGTCCCAAAAATTTCCATTACAGAGAGAAAGGAACTGGCCACTGGTGACAGATTTTATGAGAAAAATATGAACGGAGTAAGGAAAACAGACAGGGGAAAAAAAAACCCTGAGGATTTTGCTTGCGTATGATGTTCTGCCTAGATGGGGAAAATAGAGGATAATCAAAGGCTTTGGGGAATAATTAAATGGGAAGACAAGAGCAGCTTCCCACCTAAAGAGTGGGAAGTTCCTGTCTCAGGTTCATCCCACCCAATATCAGCCAGTTCTGTCTGTAGGATGGAAAAAGGGGGGAGATAAAGGGAGGAATTGATGTTTTAGGGGAAGCAAAGCCCCCTCCAGGCAGGCTCAGGTTCCTCCATTACCTGAAACCATCAAAAGACCAAATTCTTCATGCAAGAATCACACCCTGGGCACAAAACCTGGGGGAGGAAAAGCAAGGTCAGAGCTTTTGGAGACGAGAGGATGGAAATGAAACTGGTTTTAAGCAGCACCTGAGTTTAGATCCCACTTTTTAACTTTGTCCTTGCATTTGGTCCCTGACTAACTCTGAGAAGGGCTGGGGAAGCAGATTTTGGTGGTGATAAAACCTGACTTTTTCCTTTTATTGGTTATTTAATCCTATTTTTCCTTTCAAGCCTGGTCTAAGTCAGTGCCACTGAAGAGGTGACTGTTGGGAAAGGTTTAAAGCTGCTTTATCCTGCTGGGGCAGGGGAGACAAGGAGTCAATTAAGAGAATAAACATCACTTTCAGGACGTGGAGAGGTTGGTATTTGGCTCTCTGCCTGGAGCTGTTCACCTGACAGCAGCTGCAGCAGAGGTGCAGGAGTGGAGAGGAGCCAGGGTGATCCTCACAGCGCCACAACAGCACTGGGAATTAGGCAAATAAAGCTATTTTAGCCTAAAAACTGAGGGCATTTAGTATGGAAACCAGGAGGGAGGAAGAGACGGAGCCTTAACTTTACCTCTCCTACAGCCCCACATTTCAAAATGCCTCTAATTTAGCCCAAAAATGTCTCTATTCCTTTTCACGAGGTAACTCAAAAGCAGATTTGGAAAGAGCTGCCGAACATGGGTCTAAAACAGAATTTAAAGCACCTGAAAAAAGCCTGCACTACAAAACCAACTTGGAATTGTGAGGCTTTGCTGCTCGGAACAGGGGACCTGTGTCAAAACAAAACTCTGCTCCTCAGTCTTGAACTGAGCCTGTGCACGAGGCAGAAGACATCAGGTATGAACAAAAGCAGACAGGTTTGAAATGAGAAGCAGATGGTCACCCCAAAGCTCTTGTCTTGGAAAATAAATGAGAGGAAAGAGAAGCAAATTGAGTAGCAGTGCCGGGTTTATATCCAGTGATCCGCTCCGAGATCTGGAAACAGTTGACAATTAATTGAAATAACACATTGCAAATTGTCACTGTACGCTGAAAAATCTTCGGGGGGAAAAAATGCTGTTTGCTCTGGAAATTTGGATTGTGCTGAAGGCATTGTAAGGAAAAAATGTTACCCAGCTCAACCCAAATTTCCACAGAATTTTGCCACCCAAAACATTTGCAGGGATTTTAAGTACAAGCTGATATTTGGGGCTTTTTAACCATCAAGAGGTGAAGTTGGCCTTTCTCCAGTGCAAAACCCTGACTCCCTTCATGGGGAAAATAAGCAATAAATCTTTGTTCAGATTTAAATCAAGCTGCAGAACCTCACCAGCATCCCCACAAGTACCTGGGTTTTACTGTCCAACTACTTGTTCAGAAATAACTCAAGATTTAACCTCATTTTCCTTAAACACTTATCAAAAACAAGGCATTGAGGCCAAAGAGGCTCTTCTAGGATTTGTTCTCTCTTATCTCCCTCATAAATAAGTCCTTTCTGCACTGGAGAAGGAAAAGGGAAGGAGGGAGGGAAATGCCACCCACTGGGAAGCAGGAAAATGAGAGAAATCCAGCACAAAATCCCAATTTTCCTCGATTTTAGCAGGTGTTTGAGTGCAGTGGCCAAGCAAGGTTGGCTTTGTGGAAAAGTATTCCCGTGTGTGGGGGTTTTAATTGTCACTGGTGCAGTATCAGAATTGGGAATCAGCAGGAGAAGGAATCATGGAGCACAGACTTCCTCCTGCCTGCCGTGTCCCACAGCCTCGGGCAGGCGTTCCCTGCATTTGCTCCCGGCTGGAATGAGGGCACTGCTGCTCCCCAATCCCCAGAGAAACAGCAAAGAGGGCAAGGGGCAACTGGAAAAAAAAATATTAAAACAACCCCAGTGCAAAACCTGTTTCCACTGGGAATTGGAAATACCTTCCCGCTGCATTCTTTCCACATCTGCAAGGGCCGTACTTGGGTTTCATTAAAAAATATTTCCCCTTATCTGGAGCAGGGTCTGACACAAGCCATGGATTTGTTACTCCTGACATAGTTTCTTTTTGAGCTGCTTGGGCTTTTCCTGCGAGATCTTGTTATTTCTGCCCTTTCTGCTCTTTGGAGAGGAGGCCTTGGGTGACAGATGAGGCAGGATTTTTGTGGGAAGGTGTAAATCGTGGTAACACCACGTGCTCATTAGCAGCAGAGACCCACTGTGGATGTGGAAATCATGAGTGTGCAACTCCAGCAGGACCTTGGATGATCTGGGCACAGGGGGAACCTTTGGAAGAAGTTTTAGCTGCATTTTCAGCCCCACTCTTCTTTCTGTGACCAACTTCTCTCTGCATCTTTTGAAAACCTCTCTGGTTTTTTCTGTCCTGGATGAGGGTGCTCTGCTAAGTGAGGTTATCACTGAAATTCATTTTATTCCTGCAGATTTCTGTCCATGTTACAAAAACCAGAACCCTCATCTGCTCCTTGCAACAACAAGAAGTCAACAGGAGTTTTATCACTGACTTGACTTCAAGGAGAAACAGATCTTTTATAGGAAAAGGAGTGGGAATGGCTTCAAGTTGAGAGTGGGTTTAGATTTGAGACTGGGAAGGAATTGTTCCCTGTGAGGGTGGGCAGGCCCTGGCACAGGGTGCCCAGAGCAGCTGTGGCTGCCCCTGGATCCCTGGAATGTCCAAGGCCAGGCTGGATAGGGCCTGGAGCAGCCTGGGACAGTGGAAAGTGTCCCTGCCCATGGCAGGGGTGGCACTGGGTGAGCTTTGAGGTCCTTTCCAGCCCAAACCATTCCATGATTCCATGATATGATGCTGAATAAAAAGAGAGAGGTAGAGATGATGATAATAAAAGGAATTATTTGCACTTCCCAAGCTATGAAGGGAACTCTGTTCTCTTTACCTGTCTGCATCCTTCTCTACCCAATACACAGATATTCTGCTCATTTTTGAACTCCTACCTGAGCCTTAAAATTTTTAGAAGAAAAGCCAATGTCCTCATTTGCTCTTGTCAATGAGAAAATGAATATTCTGCACCAGGACCCACAGTGTTTCCTCCTAGCTCTGTGTGGGACACCAGAGGTGTAATTAACTCCTGCATTATTATATGGGGATGGTTTTGTTCTGGTGAAAGCAAAGGAAGCACCACAGACCTTTCCTCTGCGTCCTCAGATTATCACACGACCCTAAAACTCATGGGATAGAAAACTTCCATAGAGGAAGGGTTGTGGATCCTCATCAGCACATCCAAAAAGAGGAGTTTGTTGTAGGGTATGAAGAATCCAGGGAATGGGGACTCTTCCTCAGGGGTTATTAAATGGGATTGACTTGTTTTGCCGAGAGGGGCTCTGACAGCTGCCTGCGAGAGCATCAAGGAGGCGAAGCAGCAGGCAGAGGAAAGTTATTTAAGTGAAGAGACAATGTTGGCACAAGAAGAAATGGGTATAAATAGACAGAGGCTGGAAACCCCTTCCAATAGGAATAGTGAGGACACATGAAAGGAAATCAGGCCAGCTCTCCAAGCGAGGATCGTGGAAAGCGATTCCGCGCTCGCTGTGGCGGCCGGGCCCTCTCGCCCAGGAGGCCCAGCCCCTGCTCCTGCAGAGTCCTTTTCCTTCTTCTGCATTTAATATCGGGGCTGGCACCAGCTGAAGCAGGGGCCCTGTGCTGGTGAGCTCAAAAAAGAGCTGGGGATGGGGTCTTGCCACCAAATCTGTGCTTTGGATGCTCCCCTTTGGGACGGAGCTGGATGCTGTGCGCAGCCCCAGGGCCCGTCCAAGTGCAGCCCGGTCCAAGTTGTGACAGCAGAAATGAGATCCTTTCCTGAGTCTGAAATGCCTCTTGGTGTTGTGTGAGCTCATGAAAAAGTCAGGATTATTTTTGTCTTTCTAAGTAAAAGGGAAGATTTACTGCGCTGATTTGATGACCTGATGTGTTTTCTGGACCAGGCCGCGCTGCGGGCCTGGAACAAAGGGCGATGAGCGCATCCACGGTTTTCACAATAGCATCTTCTCCCCGTGGCACTGGGACAGATGTGGCTGCAGAAGGTTTGGATCGTTGAGCAGCTGGTTCCAGACAGGCAGAGGTTTGAACAGGCAGGAAAAACAGGATAGGAACAAGTTTCTCGCACTCATCCTCACTGTTACTCTTTGTAAGATTAAACGTCTTAAAGAGAGTCCCATCTTGGTGCTCCTTCAATTCAGCTTTTATCCTTGGTGCTTGGGGAGGGTTTTAAAAGTGGGTTTTAGTCCTCAAAGCTTTCAGTGCTTTGCAGAAACAGGTGACCTTCTCCAGGGGACAGCCCTACCTGGGTCTGCTCAGATTCCCTGACTGTCATTCCCAGTTTTTCCTTTTTGAACACATTTTCACCAAATCTTTCATCCGTTATTGTTTTTCACTCTCTGGAGTGAATGTGGTGTTTGTAGTTAGAGGAAACCACCACGAATTCTTGCAAATGAGAGGAGATATAAAACATTCTCTCATTGATAGGCCCCTTCAGTCTCTCACACTCAGAAATGGGCACTTTTATCTCATAAATGGTCGCTTTTATGTCATAAATAGTCGCTTTTATATCATGAATTGTCACTTTTATTTATTTTTTCACATACAAGCCACATTATTTTTGCATTTTCCCCTGGCATCATCTTCTACCAAGATCTCATATCCTGCCTCTAGTTACAAACCGAAGTTTCACAAATTGTTGAGCAAAAAACTTTTATTATGATGTTGCTAAAACAAATCCGACTACGTAAGGTCGTCCCTCGGCAACCAGCGCTGCTGCGGGGTCAGCCCCGGGTCGGGAGCGGGATGTTGGCAGTCCCGGAGCCAGCGGCTCCCGTATTTTCCCGTCCTGAGCAGTTGTGGCAGGAGCAGGAGCGGTGACGTTCGTGGCTCAGCAGGAACTCTCTGGCCACCACGGCTTTTTCCACGGCCGGAGCTGCTCGTGCCACCCCGGCTCCCGCGCCCTTCCCGTGGCTTCCCGCTGCAAACACGAGCTCCTCGCCTTTGTCCTGGAGGCCCAGCTTGGCCCGCAGGACCTGCTCCTGCCTCAGGCTGCTCAGCGAGCTCTGGCCTCGCTCCTCAGCTTCTCCTCGCAAACTGCTGCTGTCTCTGCTCTTACAGAGCTGGGGCAGGGCAGTGCCACGGTATTCTCCCCCTGAAACATCTTCTGCCATCCTGAAACATCTTCTGTCTTTCTGAAACACCTTCAGTCTTTCTGAAACATCTTCTGAAACACCTTCACCCATTCTGAAACACCTTCTCTCATTCTGAAGCACCTTCACCCATTCTGAAACATCTTCTGACACACCTTCACACATTCTGAAACATCTTCTGCCCTTCTGAAACACCTTCTGCCCTTCTGAAACACCTTCACCCATTCTGAAACATCTTCTGCCCTTCTGAAACAACTTCTGCCATTCTGGAAAACCTTCTGCCCTTCTGAAAAATCTTCTGAAACACCTTCACCAATTCTGAAACACCTTCTCTCATTCTGAAACACCTTCTCCCATCCTGAAAAACCTTCTCCCATTCTGAAACATCTTCTGAAACACCTTCTCCCATTCTGAAAAACCTTTTTCCCATTCTGAAACAACTTCTCTCATTCTGAAGCACCTTCACCCATTCTGAGACATTTTCTCCCCTTCTGAAACACCTTCACCCATTCTGAAACAACTTCTCCCATTCTGAAACACCTTCTCCCACCACGTCTAGATCTCTGATTTCACCCTCCATGCTGCACCAAACCTTTTCCTTTATATTATCCAGCCTTTATCCTCCTCCATGGCATGAAAGACTCACGTAGCTGAGAAGTCCCTAAACTTCAGCTGTGATGGGACAGTTATTGAGTAGAAATTCCTATTTTTACCTATAACACAGAAGAGGTGATCCCTGAATTAGCCTCATCTATCCCCTATCCTGTAAACACCCCTGTTTTCCATGTGTTTTGGTTATTCCAAGAAGGCTGTGTGGTTTATATACAGATATATTTTGTTGCTGTATCTCCACAGTTTATTAAACTTTTTATCTTATTGCTGTTCCTTTATTTACCCGTTTTCCCAAGTTTAGGGGAAGTCAGGCAGCCAAAACCACAACCCAGCAGGCTCCTGTTTGCTGAATGATTGTTAGATTAATTAGAAGCTCTACACAGAGGCTTAATGCTATTGATTTTATTTTTTTTTTAATCTCCCCTGCATGCAAAGGCCTTATGGATTGGATTTTCCTTGGAAAGGGCTACACTGCTAAGGAAATATTGGGTGAGTGAGTGATGACAGCAAGAGGCTGAGCCCACTGGAGAGCCTGACAAAGTCAGAGAGATGAGTGGGAGATTGGGAGCCACCACAACCTCAACAACCACTTGGAAAGCAGCTCCCACCTTAGAGTGGGGCAGAACTGGGTTTGGGGAGTGCTGTTTTATCAGAGGTGAAAGGATCATGGGTCTGTGTTCAACAGAGACTCTACTCTTAAAGAATTGGTGTGGAATTATCAAAACAACTCCCTCAGAACTCAACATTTACCCCAAACCCACCCACCCACCTTGGCTCCTGCCTGCTGAGCAGTGGAATATTCCTGCCCAGGAATATTGACATGCCCAGGAGAAACCAAACAACGCCAACCACGTGAAACATTTCGCCAAAGTGCAGCTGCAAAAAGTATTTTTTGCTGGGAGCAGTTGGAGCTCTTAATGACTGCTGAGCCCTGGGCACTTTTAACTCACCTAATCCTTTTTCCTACAACAGCCCCATCTTGGAAGAATCAACCAGGGACTGTGAACATATTTTCCAACTACTTACATTCTTGCCATATATTAATGATACATGGAAATGCGTGGACTACAAATACAGCTTCCTTATGGCTGCTCCAGAGGAAGTTTCCATAGGCACCCAAACATTTGGACACTTATCCAGCAGCTGAAATTAGCACAGGATTTTCAAAAAAGACCCTCAGGGTTAGAAGGTTTGATGGGCCTAATTATAAAGGAAAAGAGGCTCCATGTGCTCACTTAGCAGCAAAGCCTGGATACGTCCAGCTCTGGTTTTAAGGTGCTTAAATTAAGAGCAAGGTCATTTCTCCAGACACTGAATAAAGGGAGAGAGACATTTCCTCAGAATACCAATTTTCATTTTATTTAGGAGGCAAAATGGGGTCTAAATAGGTAATTTTCAGGGCTCAGGGAGCAGATTCCCATCGTGGGCATCAGTTCTCTGATACCTGCTGGGAGCAGGCTGCTGATAAAACTCAACAAATTTATTGCAACTGCAAAAAGGGCAAAGAACTTAAATAATTGTTATTATAAGTAATGGAAGTCTGTAAATAGATGAAGGAAGGAATGACCACCCAAATAAGGGAGAAATCATCTAACTGAGAAAAAAATCACTGGGACGAGTGATTTTAGTACCTTTCAGCCCTGAGACTGGCACTGAAATGCAGATTTCAGAGAAGTACACGAAGTGATGTGTACTTCAAAAACTGTAAGGAGTTTTCTTTTCTCCTGTTTGTCTCTTTTCTCGTGATTGGGTTTCAGTTTTGGCTTTGCCCAAACCAAGCTAATTATAGCCCAAAGCTGTGAGCTGAGCAGGCAGGCAGGGCTGGCAGCAATTCCAGGGTCAGTTTTACGTCAAAAGTGGTGTGAAAAGCTCAGTGATGAACCCGGAGTGATTTCATGTCTCTGTCCCCAGCCAAGGCAGAGTCTCTGCTGATATTCCATCTGGAAAGGGCACAGGCACCACAAACAGCGAAGAGCTCATGGCTTTGGCTGCCAAGGATCCCAGTAATTCTCCTAAGCTGCTTCATGGACCACTGGCTTAGTGAAAGGTTCTTCAGTTCCCGATTTTATTGCCCCTGAGAGGCGATGCCGAGTTGCTCCCCAGCCAGTTCATTGGGGAATGCCTTGTAGAAAGGGCTGACATTTCCTAAAGGAGCCTCAGGTTCAGCTCTGATGAATTTCCCTGGGATAAAACCATCAGAAGAGGCCAGGATCAGAACAGAAGGAGATCTATTGCTTCTACTCCCCCAGCACTTGGTGATAACTTTGTTATTTATGAGTAATAAAGAGGCAGGAATTTAAATACACATATCTTCAACAAACACCTGTGCAAGCCACCAGCAGGTGGGCAGAGGGAGAGCTCCTTGCCAGTTGCCCAGGCACAGCAAATCAGCTCCTTGATGAGTTCATCCTGTTGGATTTGTCTCTCCCCACCTGGATAAATAGAACTCACCTGTTCCCAGCCCCACCCAGGCAACCAGAGCCCTCCAGCCCCTGCCATCCCTCTGTGTCCCTGCTCTGCCACCTCCAGAGCCTCCTCTGGGTCCTCCCCTGCGTTCAAAGCAGATGGAAAAGGGCTTAAGGCTGTCCTAAATTTGATGTGGCCTTGGCTACGTCCCTTGGGCAGAAGGGGGAGGAGCAGCGCAGTGAATTCGTGTGGAATTTGTGGAGGTTTTTATTTTGATCCGAATAGTGGAATGGTTTGGGTTGGGAGATTATCCAGTCCCACACCTTCCACTCTCCCAGGTTGCTCCAAGCCCCATCCAACCTGGCCTGGGACATTCCAGGGATGGGGCAGCCACAGCTTCTCTGATCCAAGTGGAATTTGATTGATTGATTGATTGATTGACTGCTGTGGGTTTGATTTGGTTACAGGCTGAAAAACCCAAAGACTTTCCAGCAAAATTTTCTAGGCTTGTTTTCCTTTTTCTTCTCTTCCTTTTGAGACATAAGAAAAAATACAAAATGTTACTCTCTGCACTTTTCTCTAAAATTAAAACTCCTTTGGAATATGTCAGGCAAAACAAAGACTGCTCCGTTCCCCTTTCCATTGGAAGAGCAATTAAGACATCCAATTGCACACAATCAAAGGCATCCCTCGAAGCTGAGGCCATGATTAATTTAGGAGACTCTGGGGAGCCTTGGCTGTGCCCAAGATGAGCTCCCAATTCCCCTGCAGACCGCTGTGAGCTCTGCTTGCCGGGGCAGGCGAGCAATTTGTGCGGGGTTTGCATTTTTCCCTCGGCTGAGCTTTCCTTTGAACATTCCTTGCCCCTGATCCACCCTCTGACAGTCTGTCCTTTGGCTTAGCTGGTGGCACTCACCCCTGACACCTCCTTGTCAGAGAGCTGATGGCTTTTTCCTCCTGGGATGGTTTGCTGGCAATTCCCTGCATTGTTGTTTGATTGAAGTGTCCAGGAATTTGATTTTTACAAAGATAAGAGATGGCTGAAATTCGGAGAGAAGTCACAAAAAAAAAAGTTGTTTGAGATCGAAGACAGTGATCAGAGAGGGAGCAGGAGAATTTAGAGCAATGCCAGAGACTTTCCAGAGGACTTTAACCATGGAAAGATTATGGCTGGATGATCCCTGGAGATCCAAGAGAATTTGATGCCAGTGGGAAGAGCAGCTCCATGAGAGCTCAGTCTGCACCCAGGCATTTTATCCAAAATTCACCTGCAGCCCAAAAAATAAAATCACGTCACAAAAAAAATCCCACCCCCACGCTTCAGACTAAATTAAATAAATGTCATCAGTGGAACTGTGTGACATTTTTGGGAACAGCTAGAACCAATACAGCGTGATGTGGTAAGAGTGGTTTATGTTCCAGTCTCTGAAAAAACTTAAAGGGGGTTTTATATCCTGGCTGGAAGTTAGTCTAGTGATGGAACCCAGTGCAGATCTCTCTGTGAGTCACAGAGCTGGGGGACAAACACAAACCTGACTCTTCCAGGGGTTCTTTTCTGTCAATCTGCTTTGATTTGAGCAGATCAGGAAGGAGAGATTTCCTTTAACATCTCACAGCGGGGCGGGGGGGGAGAAAAATCCCCGTTTTTACAGGCACTGTTCAATAATTTCAGTGTTTGGCTGCAAGGATCTAAAGGTGTGGCTTTGATCGCTGGAATTTTGAAGATTGAAGGGAAAGGGATGGAAAAGCCCAGCCTGGGGAGGAAGGGATGAGATGAGAGAGCATCGTGAGGCTGGATTTCCATACCTGGGCTGGAATATGGGCAGGAAAAGCCTTGGAATGTGAGGTGGAGAATCCAGGGATTCTCTGCTGGATCTGCCAAACTCCTCGAGCTGCTCTGGAGAGTGCTGGCTCTGAGCAGGCAGCACACAGGAGCAATTTTTTGGGAATTTTGGTGGCACCATGAGCATACAGCTGTTTATGTTTATAGCTCCTCTGTGTTTAGTTTGGGGTTTGTTTAGGCTGTCTATTAAGTGCCAAAAAGAAGAATTTGAAACTCAAGTATAAAGCAAAGACACAAGTTTTAAAACACGAGGATAAAGCCTCAGAAAGAGAAGAGCTGTGGGCAGGGGAACAGTGCCAAGGAATTAATGCAGGAATATATTGGTGAGCTGAAGGATTCCTGTCCCCCAGCTTGCCCTTCTACCTTATTTTCTGAGCTCCAAAAATTCAGATTAAAGAGGTCTCTGCCATCATCTGGTGCTCGTGCAGGAGGCCACAAGTCTGTGACAATAAAACAGGAACATTTAATGCAATTCTGATCCCTGACAGCTCCTTAATGCTGCTTATCCTGCCTTTCCTTTCAAGCTTTAGTCATCCTAGATTTCCTTCCAAATGTGAATGAGGTGGCTTAAATCAAAGTGTAAATTATGCTTCCAGTTATTATGTGCTTGCTAATCAGGATGGAAATGAAAAGTTGGCTGTCAAGCAGGGCTCTTTCCCACAATATCCAGGAAAGTGTCAGGATTAGGCAGTTTAACAACAAAAGGAAACCGGATTGCACCTTGAGGAAGAAAGAAAGAACCTGCTAAGCAGGAAGAATGGAGGAACGGGGATTTTTGCCAAATAAACTTTACAAAAAAAATAAATATACGAATAATTAAGAGGGCCTGCGAGCAAAGCTGGTGAGGACAGAGCTGCGATGCTTCCTGTTAGTAAATACAAAGAATGGGCTCTAATAGGGCTCCAGGGGAATGCAACAGCTTGGGAATAGCCTTGGGAAGAAAGACAAACAGAGAGAGGATGCAAAAACAGCGTGAGAAGCGATTCATGGGGGTTCCCGGCCATTCCCGATTGTTCGGGCTGCATTGTAGGAAAGCCGTGCTGGAGGTGAACAAAGCCTGCAGATTGCAGAGCCCTTTGAATGGCCAGCGGCAGCCCGGGCTGGGCGAGCACCTGTGGGCACAGCCAGCCCTGGGTATCTGCTGGGGATATCCCACAAGGCTGAACGTGGGGGAAGCTCCAGCCACGGGATTAAGGGAGAAAAGTCAGGGAAGGGCCAGTCCAGGGCAGGCTTGGCTGGAATTCTGCTCCTGCAGGCTCCAGCTGTGTTTTATGGATCTGCTCAGCTGCAAGTGCCAGGAGCTCCCCAGGCCAGACCAGAGCTCGCTGCTCCCATCCAAATCAGGGATTTTAAACGTCCAAATCAGGAGTTTTAAATGCCCAAATCAGGGATTTTAAATGTCCAAATCAGGGCCTTTAAATGTCCAAATCAGGGATTTTAAACGTCCAAATCAGGAGTTTTAAATGTCCAAATCAGGGCTTTTAAATGTCCAAATCAAGGGTTTTAAATGTACAAATCAGGGGTTTTAAATGTCCAAATCAGGGATTTTAAAAGTCCAAATCAGGGGTTTTAAACGTCCAAATCAGGGGTTTTAAACATCCAAATCAGGGCTTTTTAATGTCCAAATCAGGGGTTTTTAATGTCCAAATCAGGGATTTTAAACGTCCAAATCAGGGCTTTTTCATGTCCAAATCAGGGATTTTAAATGTCCAAATCAAGGGTTTTAAATGTACAAATCAGAGGGTTTAAATGTCCAAATCAGGGGTTTTAAACATCCAAATCAGGGCTTTTTAATGTCTAAATCAGGGGTTTTTAATGTCCAAATCAGGGATTTTAGACGTCCAAATCACTGATGGGAAAATCCATGGACAGACCAACACCCACCAAGGGGATCCAAGGCCCAGCTCCCTTCTCCCCATCTGCCCAAGGTGGGTCCTCAGAAGGGCCCTTTGACCTGTGAACATCCCAATTCTGACAGCTCAGGGCTCAGTCTGGAGCTGGCAGTGACATCTGTCCCTCTTGGAAGTGCCATTTTTAGTGCAGCCTCCCCTGGCCCTGCTGTGACAGCTTTGGGAGCAGCACGTGGGAGCTCAGGAGCTCGGAAGGAGCAGGAATGTCCCATCCCTGAACGGTCCCCACCTCAGCAATTCAAATAAACCCTCTGGCCACCTTTGTTCTCAGGGGGATCTCTTCGGAGATTTTGGTCATTTGGACACCAGTTGTCCTGGCACTGGGATCACTGGGAGAAGCTGGGCAGGCTCCTTTTGCAGCGTGGGATTGCTTCTCTCTGAGCCTTGCCCTTCAAAGCCAGGCCCAGGTGGAGTTCAGAGCGTCCCTCCAAACCCTCAGAGGTGAATCCAAAGTGTCCCAGCGATGCCTCAGGTTTTGGCTTTTCTATTTTTCAGGTTCTCTGCGTCCATCTTTCCACTTGGAGGGGTTTTTTTTCCCCTCTTTTTGGCCACGCTGTGACCTCTGGCCTGGCAGAACGGGGTATTTGGAACAGGAGCTGTTGCTGTGCTGCCTAAAAGAAGCTGCCCAAGAATAGCCTGCTCCCCAAAATATGAGTTCTCTTTGAGTTCCAAGCCCTAGAAAAGCTCCTTTGCCTGTGGAGCACATGCCAGATGGAAAGTGCCCCTCCGATTTCCTCCAAACACGCCTGCAGCTGTTCCTGCTTCCTTTTTTTTTTCCTTTTTTATTTTTCCCCTAATGAAATTTTTAGGCCTCACCTGTCGACGGAGGCATTATAGGGTTGGGATTTGTGTGGATGTGCGGGGGTTTTTTTGTTTTTTTTTATTTCCATCCCTTGTTCTCCTAAAGGAAAATGACTTGAGATGTTTTGGAGCGACGACACGAGGGGCAGGAGCTGTGCAAATACCTCTGGAGGGTGGGAAATCTCCAACTGTGCCCACAACACCGCGGCTGGCTGGAAAGAGGCTTTGTTTAGAGCTGCTTTTATTTGGGGAGACAGAAGCTGGAAAGTGCCCAGGTCTTAGGGGGAATACCAAGCATTGAGGCTGGACAGAAATAGAGCCCCAGCTTAGGGCACGGGGAAACAAATGGGAGCCCAAGGGCTGACCCAGATCCAAGTTATTAAGGGTAAATACATATTGACAAGATTAGGTGGAGGTGCTGACGCAGTGGAGGAACTGTCTGCGCTCTGTGCCAAGCAAACTTGAGGCTGCAACCTGGGGCTGCCTCAGAGCAGCTGATTTTTCATTAAAGAGAACAGAAAAAAATCCAAAGAAAGCTCAAAAGAAAAAAAAAAAATTCTCCGTTCTCCCAGCATGTGAAATTGATGCTGCAAAACCTGGTGATAAAGCTGGGTGGTTATTATTATTGTTNATTATGTTATTTTTATTATTGTTGTTGTTATTTTTATTATTATTTTTATTCTTTTTATTCTTGTTATTGTTATTGTTATTTATGTTATTTTTAGTATTGTTATTTTTGTTATTTTCATTATTATCGTTATTACCATCATTTTTATTATTACCGTTATTACTATTATTAGTAGCATTACTGTTTATTGTTTTAAACCCTCCCAACTTGAAAGGCCTCAACTTCAAGCTCACACACACCAAGAGGAGCACAAAAAAAACATTTTCCAAGCAGCCAGGTGAGGTGAGGCAGGCGGGCTGTGCCAGTCAGGGGTGGCCGCTGGCGGTGTCACAGCCCCGCTGTCCCCGCGCTCACCTTGAGCCCAGCCCAGCCCTGTCTGGCCCGGGCTTAGCGGAGCCTTCCGTGCCTGGTGATGCTCTTAGGGATGAGCCACGAGAGGGGGAAGCCGAGGCTCCTCCGAAGGGGTTGAAGGAGGACACGAGATTTTCTTTAGTGGCTTTAAATACGTGAGATCTGCGTGAATGGGGCGATAAAAAAAACAAACCAGGGGTTAAAGAAGCAGGTGGGAAATTATTCCCAGAGGAGAAGGGAATTGTGGCTGAGCTGATGTGTTCCCTCTGCCTGAATGCATTCAGGAGAAAATATTCCTGTTCAGCTGCTGATTTTATTTTTATTATTATCTATTATTTAATTATTTTTCATTTTAGTGCTCGCACAGGTGAAAGGAGCACATCCCACACGGAAAATAAACTTAAATTTTATTTCATTCGAATTAAATGAATAAATGAGGTTTCATTTTAAAGAAATCAGATTTATTGGGATATCAGCACCGGTGTCAACACCGGCCTGACTCCAGCTGCACAAAAGCAGAGGTGGGGGAATATTTGGGGGATGATTTCCTATTGTGTGAGATGAGGAGGGCTCAGTTCTAGCCCGGCTGGATTAGCTGACAATGCCCCGGGTCAAGAAGCACAAAGCTCCTGGCGTTGTTGGGGCTGTGTTTAAGGCTGGTTAAACGCTTAAGGGTGCAGCCACATCCTCAGGTGCTCCTGGAAATCCCATTCTTAGAAGTGGTGCACAAATATCTCGGGGTTTTATTCGCCTGGTGCCTCTGGGAAAAAGGAAAGGAGGAGGAAAAGCTTTTCACCTTGGGAAGGGTCTGCTCCAGTCTCTGCAAACACAGAGCAAAGATTGTTTGCTCTGGAGCAGAAGCAGAGCATTCAAGCAAAGTGAAAAATCTTCTTTAACGCCCAAGTGATGCTTCATTTGTGCTTTAGTATTTTTTTAACTGAGAGAATTTCGTTTTAATAATATTGAAATAAAAATCGAAACTTTTCCGAAGGGAAAAATTGGCTAGAATTTTATTTCAGTCATGGTTTATTGTGGTACTACAATTTTTTTTTTTTCCCCCGACAGTTTTTTTTTTCAGGTAATCACAGAACAGTTTGGGATGCAAAGGACCCTAAAGATCATCCCATGCCATGGCAGGGACACCTTCCACTGTCCCAGGGTGCTCTAAACCCTGTCCAGCCTGGCCTTGGGCACTGCCAGGGCACCCCAGGGTGGTTTCTGGACCTTTTTCTCAACCAACCCCCAAATCCCTCTCCTTGGGGTTGCTCCCATCCCAGTTTCCAAAGCTGGATTTGTAGCAGCTATCAGTGATCACACAGCTCCTTCTAAAGATTCTCCTCTGTCTTGATTTTCCTCTTCATTCCCCAAATATCTTGCAGAATTTGGCCCTGTGACTTTTTAAGCTGTTAGTTTAAACAATCTCTTCAAACTTCAGGCCCAAAGCACAAACAACGTGAAAAGAGGAGGGCGGGCAAGCAAACAAGGAGGATGAAACTTCATCATTTGAAACTATTAATTGGACAGTTAACTCCTGTATGCAAATGGACTAAAACTTATAAAAATGTGAGGTCTTGCGGCTTCTTTTGCTTCCATTTTGGAGCCACCGGGTAGAGCCACGTCCGTGATACTGCCAGGGTGCGGCCTTTGAAGCCATTCCAATAAAATCCACTTTATTCCTCTTAACTCCCTTCCACAGCTTCTCTGGGCCATCTGTGCCAGCCTTCACCACCCTCGTGGCAAAAACTTCTTCCTAAAATCTCACCCAGCTCATCTCAAAGCCATTCCCCCTCTCCACACACAGCCCAGCACCTTTCCACCTCTTATCTCCTCCTTATCAGCGGCACGAGGCGGGTGCTGACGGACCCACAGTGGAAAACTGCCCCCCAAAAAACTGCTGGGATTTCCTGTGCAGAACCCCTGCCAGTCGGGGTTATTTAAAGGAGGCAAAGCAGCGAGGAGGGGGAGAAAAGCGCAGTTGGCATCGTGTGAGCTGCTGTGCTGGGGAAGCAGCACCACCTCCCACCCACTGCCACCCTCCCGCTGACAGCTGGGGAGGGCACAGCCGCTTTTTGGCAGAGCTGGGGGCTGAGATTTCCATACTTGGCTGGCATCCTGCTGCTAACGCTTTCTTCCCGGTTAAAAGTTCTCCTCCTCAAACGTAAGCGCGCTCCGTTCGCGTTTTTGCAAGAGGGGAGAGAATATTTCCGGGAAAATGAGCCCTAAAATCCAGGCTGGATTTCTGTTTCCATCATGGAAAATAGTGTGGCCGACCAGGAAAATGAACCCTAAAATCCAGGCTGGATTTCTGTTTCCATCATGGAAAATAGTGTGGCCGACCAGGAAAATGAACCCTAAAATCCAGGCTGGATTTCTGTTTCCATCATGGAAAATAGTGTGGCCAAGTAGGAAAATGAGGGGTGTGAACAACCAGCAGCAGCAGTGTTGAAGTGCTGCCTCTCTGGAGGACAGGAGGGATGAAAAAAAAACCAAAAAAAAAGTATGATTAAAAAAAAAAAAAGTGTAGTACCACAATAAACTCTGATTGAAATTAAATTCTAGCCAATTTTTCCCTTCAGGAAAAATTTCGATTTTTATTTCGATGTTATTAAAACAAAATTCCCTCTGTTAAAAAAATACTTAAGCACAAAATGTTTTTGTTTGTCATCCAACAAAACCAGGAAAGAGGGAGAGGAAGGGCACTGCAGTGAAGGACAGGAAGGTGGAAATAAAGAGCAAGGAGAGCAGGAGAAGGATGGACACATCAGAGGGAAAAACTCCAGACTGTGCTCAGTGAGAGATGGGGCAGGAGGAAGGGGAGGAAAAGGGGCACGAGACCCTTCCTTAGTAAAAAAATTGAAATATTTCACTCTAAAAACCTGAAAATCCAAAGATTTTGCAGCGGAACCGGGAGAGACAGAGGCAGAAAGTTTTTGTGAGCCACCAGGGCTTGTTCTCTCCTCCACCCGCAGGTATTTGGGGCTCGGAGCTCTCTGGGCCTCCCAGGCTTTTCTTCTCCTCTTGCTGACAGCCAGGAATTCAGAAAATACACAAGATGTCACACGAGCGAAGGTTTGGCTTTATCTTTTTGGCCGCGTTTTTGTTTCTTTTTTTCGACCCGTTCCATCCAAAGCGGGCGAGGGAGGGCAGCCAGGTGACAGAAGGAGCAAGACAAATGCCTTGGGTTCTTATCAGCATCTCCTAATTGAGCAATCTCCTTTTTGCAGGAACATTTCAGGGCTGGCCCCTGCGTGTGCTGGCCAGTGGGGCTTTGCAGGGAATTCGATAAATTGCTGATTTTGCAGGATGAACCTCGAATGCAAAGTGCAGCCTGAGTATGTAAAAGAGAGAGAGAGATTTGGGTTTTTCTGAGCAGAAAAGAGAAGGTGAGAAGCTCTCCAGGAACTCTCTGAGCACATTTACCTGCTGAGAGATTTCTCTTTCCCTTTGAGGTCTAGGTTGGGATTAATTATAATTTTCAGCAGGGCAATGACTGCCAGGTTCTTTCTCCTTTCTAATGGTTACGGTTACTAATTTTTAAAATTAATTACTCACAAATCCACAGATCTGGGACCCCTGTGCATTGTCCTTGGCTCAGACCCACAGAAAACAATGGCTGCAGTCCCATACATGCTCTGGCACTCACTCAACATCCAGCACAATCATTTATGCTAAATTTACTCCTGTTTTCAATATTCCCAGCGTGCCCTAACCCTTCTGACCTACAATCTGCTGTAAATCCCTTTTACTGCTCACTGACATGCGGCTGTGTAAATCATGAGGGGGCACTAAGATGATCCTAGAGCCCAGCCCAGGGTTTGGGCTGCGATGGAAAGGTCGGGATTGTGGTTCAACAGGTACAGTTTGCACATGATCCAATCTCTGACCTTCAGAGCAAAAGGAAACACAAAAGTTCCCAAACCCCAAAAGGAAACCCAAAGGTTTCCAAACCCCAAAAGGAAACCCAGGCTCCTGCTCCCTCCCACCACCCCACACACATCACTTCATTCCTCAGCTCTCTGAGTTACTCACTCCTCAGAGCCCACACCTTGCAGATGCCTGCCACCAGCCCTGCTCTGAGATTCACATCCAGCTGCTCCCCAAAGCCTTTCCCAGAGAGGGAGAGGCTCCAAACATTTCCCTGCCACATTTTGCTCCCTGGAAAGCTCGGGTATTTTGCTGTGACTGGAGCAAAGCTGGGCCCTGTGTCCCTCAGTCAAGAGATTGCAAATGTGAGGGGTTTATATGGAAATGCTTGTCCAAATGTCCTGGAGATTTGGGGTGGAATGGGAGAATTCAGGCTCCTGTTGGGATAAATGGAAAGGTCCCTGCCAGCTGCCCTGGAGTTTGTTCTGAGGACATTTTCGGGTGGGTTTGTTCTGAGGACATTTACTCCTTTCACTGAGGGGTAAATTGGAAGTTTCTCCCAATCTTTAAAAGGAGACTAGGAGGAGACTCAAGTGGGGACATTTCCAACACAAATGCCTAAATTTGGGGAGGATGAACCTGCCTTTTATCCCTCAGGAATCACAGAACCACAGAAGATTTGGCTTGGAAAGAACTTAAATCCCATCCAGTTCCCATCCCAACACCTTCCCTGTCCCAGGGAGATCAGATTTCTCACAGAACTTTCTTTATTTAATTTGTTTTGCTGAATAGACAGAGGATTCAGATTCTTTACTATTCATCCTTTATCTCCAGTGAAGGTATCAGAACAGGTGAGAGCAAAGAGGTTCCTTCACCTGCAGAACAGAAATTGATAGGGAAAAGAAAGAATTATTGCAAATACCCTTTTTTTTTTTTTTTAAGATATGGCCACTGTAATAAATAGGAAATATTTTGCTAATGAAAGCATTTTAAAGGAAATAAAAATTGATTTGAAATTCCATTCTAGAAGGTTTTCCCAGTTGTGATGTGAATGAACTGTCCAGCACTTTGGGAACATCCCAGTCCCCACGTGTGCTCTGTCAGTGCTCTGGGGATGGGGATGCAGAGCCACAATCCCAGTGTTCAGTGGCTCCAGAGCTGAAACAGATGAGAAAAATGACTGAACACAGTCAAAATTAGCAGAGAGTGATGGAATTGCAGGTTGGAGAGAAGAAAATCTTCCACTGGCAGCCTTTGAACCTAAAATTATTCTTAAAGTCACTCTCTGCGGGCAAGGAGGGTGAAATGCAACATTTTTCCTAAGAAATGCAGGGAAGTATTCTCTAGAAGCCCGTTTGACTGGTGGGATCAGCTCTCATGGGGGTTTCTGGGATTTGGGGAGGCACCTGCAGCAGAGGGGAGCGGGGTACGGAGCCGGGGGCGGCAGTTCCAAGAAAAGAGCTCGGAAACAAAGAGGGGAAGCAGAAATGCAGGGCCCTGACAGGGCCTTGGACTGGGGCAGGGAATTCATCCATAATCCTGTGGCCTTCCCAAGGAGCCATTGTCCAAGTCCTGGCAGGATTTGTGCCTGTGCTTTCTCTGGAAGAGCTTCCCTAATTATTCCAGGTCACAGGGCTGGGATTTAACTCCTGAGAGTTCCTCCGGTGCCAAGGGGGAAAAAATCCCCCAGAGCTGGCAGCACGTGGTCCTCATCCTCTCCATAAAAATCTGCGTTCCTGCAGGGAATTTGGGAAGGTTTTTCTTCCTCAAAGCACGGGTTCATACTGAGACAAGTCCCTGAAAGTGGAAACCCAGGCAGCTCCTTGGGAAGGCATTTTTAAGGAATGCTGCCAACCTGTATCTACTGGCCCTGGCTTAGCAGGGGATTCTTTGACAGGCACTGGGAGGGTGTTTTAATTAACATTTCAAGAAAAGCAGGGGGAAGAATGATTCTTCAACTTCTCAAAGGTCAGGAGGTGCTCAGACATCACAGAATTGGATAGAGGGCAAGAGCCTAAAGAGACAGAGACCTGTCAAAGCTCTTGGACAGCACAGCCCCTCAGAGGAGTTATTTTCTCTCTGTTATCAGGTGAAATGGAGCTATCAGAGAATGAATCTCCTGTTCAGACACGCTCCAGAGAAAAGGCAGAGCTGGAGGGAGGTGTTGTTCTTCAGAGGGTCTCTGCTGCACTGGGCCAAGTGATGAGGGTGATTAAAACAAAGAGTGGTGTGATTATTTTGTAACTTTTCACGGCACTGAAATCCCCCACAAATGGATGTGGTCCCTTTTCGTGGAGGCATTGAAAAGTGGGAAAGGCTGAGGGGATTGTTCTTTGCCAGGCACAGTGCAGGGCACCTCCCATCTTCTGTCATGGAAGAGATAAAAGATCAAATTTGCAACAGGAAAAGCTTTTCAACTCCAGCTCCATGGAACCCCTCAACTCCTTTTCAACTCCTTCTCCAAGCAGAGCCCTCAGTCCTGCTGAGCTCACTGAGAGCTCCTCACTGCACTTCACTTGAACTCCTAAACTGCTCAGCTCAGCTTTTGTTTGAGCTGGGACCAAAATCCAACTGGGTTTATAGGGAAGAGGTGGTTTTACCACTGGGAATCTCATTTGTCTGACTGAACTTGCCTCAACGCCTGCACACGAAGAAATGACCACTTTTACTGTGCACAAAAAATGCCTCACACCAAAACCTGAGCGTGCCTGCAAATACAAAATCCCCCAAAAGTGCTCCTGTGAATGGGGTGTGCCCAGACAAACAGCTTCTCAGCACCAAAACAATGCAAAAAATATCTAAAGTCAATTTATATAAAAAAATAAAACCTCCTTTCATGCTGTTTCAGTGATAAAAAAGGCATCATGAAGCTTTCTCAATTTTAAAATTATTTTAGTCAAGCTTACACTGGATGCAAGGTGGGAATAATAATGAGGCAATGCTATTAAGTGGGAATTTTTTAGGAGTGGTTGTGGGAGATGCTGGGAGCTGAATGATGAGCCCACTGGAAGGAAAAATTGAACCCAGCTCCCAAACTCTCACAGAGAACCTGCACACCTACAGGAAGGAATTTTTAGGAAGCCAAAGATGTGACAAGATACTTTCGACAGCTCAAACGCTCTTTCAAGAGCTGAAAATAGAAAATTCCCCCCAATCTCCTTCCCCACCCAGGGCAGCCCAGCTGAGGGTGGGAAGAGTTCTCAGCTGAAATGTGGAGTTTGCTGCTGTTGGTGGCTGGAGGTGACACAAAGGTTGCAGGACAAGAATAGAGTGGGATTAGCTGAGCTCTAATCCCGCCGGTGCCGCAGTGGCCTCACCTATGGAGAGCCTTGCACTGCTCCAGGGAATGTTTCAAACCTGGACTCCCAATCCTAACTGATCCCCCTCTAAATCCTTTTCTACCTCATACCAGCATCAGGAACCCTTTTAGTTGTTCCATTGAGCTGCCCAAAACAGGGCTGAGGAGGAGAGCGAGCCCGGGGCTGAGCGTGGAGCTCATGCTCAGATCCAGCTGAATCCCAATGCTTGGATGGGGACAAATGCTGCTGGAAACATCCCAAAATGCCAGCAGAACGGCAATGTTGGCCCATCAGAATATGAATTATCCCCACCTCTGCATTGCCTCGTGGGTTTATCGTTAATAAATTCAAGTTTCACAGGCAGGCAGAGCCCAGGGAGGGAGAGGAGCTGTGGAAGCACCAAACATTCCAGTAAATCGCGGAAGGGAAGCGCTGCCATTGCCACGGAAAAACAAACGGGAGCTGCGAGCTGCCTGCCTGGTGGGTGGCCAGAGCAGCACTGGTGCCGTGATCCACAGCCTCCTGGAAAACCAGAATCCGCAGGATTTAACTCCGCGGCTCTCCAGAGCGCGGAACAATCGGGCGGGGTGGAGGCGGCTCCAGAGCAGTCATAAATCTTTCTTCTCCCTGCTCGAATCTCACGCTGATAGCAGCGAGTTTTCTTATCAGCCTCTGATGGCAAGAAACGAGGATCTAGATAAAGTTGTTTATTCCAGTCAGGTATTGGCATGATGTGAGAAAACACACTGGGAGACCAGATGTTCCCGAGCTGGCCACCGCAGGCGTTTGCTCGGGAGCAGGAAAAACGATTTTTCCTCCTTTTCCCTGGCCTTGCTTGGCCTGTTGTTATTTCCTACGAGCACCTCGGTGTTTTCCTCCATCAGCTGGAGCAGAGCCTGGCTCCTCCCCTCCTGCTGCATCTGTTTTCAAAGCAGTTTTTGAGAGCTCTCAACACAAAAGTGATAAATCCTCCTCGGGATGCGGGGAATTGCTCGGGTGAGGATGATGAAGGGAATTTAGGCACGTTCTTGGTGATCCCTTTGGCCAGCCTTACAGAGGATGGTGTTGAGGTAAATTTATCTCCTGTATATCAGGGAATCACCTGGATTTTGCAACTTCCTGGACACCAGAGCAGGGGGAATGGACAATGAAGTTTCTTTGAGAGGAGTTGGCAGCACAGGGTGGAAACTTTTTGGTCTCTCCCCAAATTCATCTTTTCCTTGGGAGATCTAGCGGCAAAACAGGACAGAATTTGTGGGTGACTGTTCTTTTGGGGTTGGTTTTTTCCCAGTAAATATTTCAAGAGCAAAAACACAGCGTGGAGGGTTCTTTGATTTTGATCAAATGTTGACTCTATTAATTAAAAAAACCGAGCAGAGCTGCACGGCCTCATCTGTCTGCAAAGCATTTGTAGTCTCCAAACATAACAGGAGATAATCAAATGTCCACATAATCTTCCCTTTTAACCTTTGGAAGAGGAATTTTTTCCAGCCTGGCTGTACCTGAAGCAATCAGCAACGGCAGGACTCAGCAGAGAGGAACAAAAAAATAAAAAAGTTAGAAAGCCCTTCATTAACCAATCTGAAATGAAAGCATTCAATCTTAATCCTGTCATCAGGGTTCCCTAATTAAGGGAATGGGCAGATTTATGAGGTTTCTATTTTTACCGCGAGCCCGGCGCGTTCGGTGCCACGGAAGTGATGTCAGGGCTGGCCGGAGCCGACGGGAATTGTGTTTAAATTATCCCAGAAGTCCTGTGTCCTCCAGCTCCCACAGCACCTCCCCAGCGCCTTCAGCTTCCAACAGAAAACCTCAGGCAGGGCTCCAAGGGATTCACACCAGCTTGAGCTGCAGCGTTGTTTTCCTTTCATGTTTCACCTTTCCAGATCTTTTCTGGATTATTCCTGTGAAATCCCCATCTTCTGCAAGCCCAGTGGAAGGCAGTGGGATAAATTTTCTTCCTGATTAGGCTGGAACATATTTTAGAGGTTCCTATAAAGTCACCAGGCATCACTCACGTTTGCAGTGGTGACAGAAATTGGACAAAAGGGATTAGGAAGGAGAGAATGGGAGTGCTGGGCCACCTGTAAGTGGATGAAAAGTGAATTTAGATCATAACAGGCAGGGAATTTATAAGAGAGAGCTGTCTCTTCTCGGCCCTTTGGCAATGTTGGCACCACTTCTGTGTCTACCGCGTCATTTTCTGGAGAAACTTCCTCATAAACAACTTTTGGAACAATGAGGGATTTTCCATGAAACAGCCTCAGCCCCTTCCTCCCCACTCTGTTTGGAGCTGCCTTTAGTGATGGGGGAAAAGAGGAGATGGGAAAATTCTGAATTTCAAATTCAATTCCTCCAGCAAGTGACAATCTTAAATTCAAAATCCCCAAAAATTACACAAACCCAAAACCAATGAAAGAAACCATTAATCCAATTTCCAGAAGACAAAAATCCAAGCTCCAAGTGCTTTCAGGATTTTGCTCTTACCATGTATTGATGGAAAGCTTTTAGCTTTACCTCTATATTTAGCATTGCAATAAATGTTCTGCATCCCCACGCTGCCATCACTGCTCATTTAGAAGCTTAAATAGCTGAATTTATGACAGGTTTTCTTTCTGATGCCACTGTTTTCATGCTCATGAATTATAGATCCAGCTCTAGAGAGAGTGGTGGTGTCAGAGAAAAACTGATCACTCATCTCTATGAAAAGAAAAAGTAAGACAGGAAGAAGCTCTGTGACAATGGACGGATTTATTGGTTGGGGGGGAAAAGGTTTTTTTGTGGAATCTGTCAGATTTTGCCTTTTTCATTATGAGCGGAGGAGCAGGAATTTGATTTCTGCCAGCAGCCCAGAGAGCAGGATAAATGAATCCCTGTCACAGGCCACATCCCCGATCCCTTTTCCAGCAGGGATGACCCCTCACTTCACACCAATTTATCAAGACCTCTCCCAAACCAAGCATTCCTTTGTGGATTCTGCCCTGGCCACTCTCCCCAGCCAGAATTCCACATTTTCCTGCTGCTGACCAGCATTTCCCTGCTGCAGCTCCACTCCTCCTTCCAGGGGACTCTGTTAGCAAGGAATTCCTCTCCTGGAATTCCTTCCCACACCATGGCGAGGAAGAATAAAATACTGAAGTCATTTTTGCTGTGAAGTTTGGAGAACAAAAATGCTGTCAGTTATGCAGAGGTTGTCTCGTGCCTTGTTCTCAGCACTTCCACAAGATGATTTTTTCCTCTTCAAAATGAAATTTGTGAATGGCACAGGGGGTTTGTACTTCCTCATTTTCTCCTCTTACACAAGGAGTTTTGCCAAATGCTCCTTATTCCCTTCTCCATCTCTTCCACATCCCCCTTCCCACATTAACTGACAGCCTTTCACGTCCACACTCTGGGAATTTCTCCTCCATTCCAGAGGGGAGGAATGCACAGGCCAGATAGTCCAACATAGCTTTGCAAAGACTTTAAGCTGCTTTTCCTCTTGTCAAACCAGCCTAAAATAAATGTATTCCACACCTATAGCCTGAAAAATTTTTACAAGGCAAGGCTCTCGTGAAGAAATATAAATCTCAGTGGGGAGAAGAATGCAAAGCAATAAAGTTGTGTATACAGCTGAGGGCAGAGGGATGAAGGGCTGGCAGATGAATTATTTTCTAGTTGTTTCCTCACCCAAAAACCATCCTCTTCATCAAAGCCTCAGCAACTTCCAGGAATGGAGTTTATCTTCTGCTTCTGACAGAAGTAGCTGTGCCAGCCTGACCTTCTCCCTAAATCCACTCAGCATGGCCCGGAAAGTTTTTTTTTCCCGAAAAGAACTTTTTTTTCCTGCTGTTTCCTTCTGTTCTGTCACTTTTAGGGCAAGGGGATTATCCCCACTGAACGATCAAAACATTGCAATGAGGAGAGGAGGGGAAAAGAGGGAATGAAAGCAGCTGGAATTAAAATATTTTAAAAATTAGAGCCACCTAATACTGAAGAATAAAGTCTGAAATTCTGAGTATCCAGGGTTCCAACAGGTCCTGAACATCCCTTTTTTGTTGGTGTGCAGCATCCCAGCAGCCCCACATGGAGCAGGACCCCTCAGGTTGCTTCCCCAGGATCAACGTGTTTGGTTATTCCTTTCTCAGCAGTCAATCCTGAGGGGCTGCTCCTGTTTCAGGGGTAAACTGTGTTTGTCAAGTCCACCCTTTGTCTCCTGCAGAGATGGAGGGGATTGATCTTTCCAAGGAATATGCTGGGACTTGTGGAGGCATTTCAGGGGCTGGAAGGTGAGCTCCTGCCAGCAGCTGATGGAGAGTCTGGAGCTGCTGCAGCTCATTTCCCTCCAACACTCACCCACGCCTCTGATACGTCACCAAGAAGTTTTATGGGCAGTGGCAAATATTGACCAATGCCTGGTGCCTGAAATGGAATTTTGCAGAGGTGGAAATGCAGGTGGTTCTTTATGAGGGGAGAAAAAAGGCCTAAAACCTCTGTTTGTGGAAGAGGCAGAAGGATTTGGTGTCGCGAAGCCTCGCAGGACTCATGAGACTGAAGCTGCGCAGTCCCGTGGCCACCTCCAGGACCACCGAGGTCCCTGGGACCTCCTCTGGGTCTGTGGCACCTCCTGAGCTTGGAGCCAGCCCCGTCCACCCTGCGGCCGTGTCCGAGGAGCTGCTTTGGCAGGAGGAGGCTCCTGGAGACAATGGATGGCTGGAGAACAGATGAAGCATCGCAGAGATCACTGCAGGCCAAGCTGATATTTGAGATGGGCCCAGACTGAGTCAGGATTGTTGGGAATTCTTTCCATGCCTTTGCTGTGTTTTCTCCTCCGGCTCTCCAGCACCACCCGTGCTCCTCAGGCTTTCAAAGTGCTGGAAGTGCTGGAAGCCCTCAGCTCCTCAGAAGCCCCTCCTGAATCCGGGCGTGGTTCCATTGGAAGCCAGACTTTGGTTCCCCAAAAGCTCGACGTGGCCAAGATGAAAGAATTTTGGGTTCTGCGAGGAAATAATGACCCCCAAAACTCTTCCAGCCAGCCCTGAGCGCTGCAACTTCTGCGGTGATGAGCTGCTGCCTCTTCATCAGCCCCAAGAAGAGCCAGATTCGATATTTTGCCCTGTGTTGAACCAACAATGGTGGCCTGAAACAAATGCTTGTGGGTGGCTAAATTAGTCCTTACAGATGTATGAAGTAATTTGGGTTAATTGTCAGTTAATCAGCTCAGAAAACAAAGCTTGGGCATTTCTCGAGAAGTGTGTCAGCAAGAGCAGAAAGAAAGCAGACTTCTGATATTTTTAAGGTGAAAATTAACCAAATTATGTAGATTATTTCAGAACTTTTAGGCTATTTTTGCACATCATCAAAAGAATGGCAAAAGGGAAGAGATGCAGTGTCCCAGATTTCTCCTGGGAAGTAAAATCTTGGTTATTTCCTGCCTTTGGAGCTGGACCTCTGAATAATATCAGAAATTTATGGTTTCAGTAATCAGAAATTTATTACTGATATCTGCCCTGTCAGATGTGCCTGTGACTGACGAAGGTGAGGGGGTGAAAACCAGACAGAGTGGAGATTTTCAGGCTTATTTTCAGAAAAGAAAACTGAAATGAAGCTCCCACTCTGCCAGGCACTTCCAGGGGTTTGAAGAGGACTGTGTTGAAATCTGTCCCCTCTTAAGGAAGCAATAAAATTCCGCTGCTCGTGATTAGCACATCATTAACATGCCCTGGCTCTCAGCAGACTCTGAGTGCACCCAGCACACCTCATTCCCTCCTGCCTCCCGAAATTCCAGTTTCCATCAGAGAAGGTGATTTCCTTCCTGTCAGATGTGAGCGGGAGCTGTGTTTAATGGGTTCAGCTCCTCACTCGGAGCTGTCTGCCTTTCCGTGGGAGGGCGTAGCTGAAATTCCATGTTTTTGTAGGATAATTGGACCCTTTTCAAGAGGGCAGCGGATCAGCATCAATCAGTTTGGCTTTCCCACCTCTCTCAAGCCGCTTTGTGCTCGGAGCAGGAGCCGGAGAACTCGTGCTGGATGGAAATTCCCAGGTGGAGATGGGAGCAGAGCCCTCCTCAGCAGGAGCTGAGCACAAAGATCTGGCTGGTGGCGGTGGGATTGTGTTTGATCCGTGGGAAGGACCCATGAAAAGCTCAGGTCATTCCCAGGCTGTGTTTGGAGACAGGAGCAGCAACCTCGTGGTGAGGGGCGGGATTGGGAGGGTTGGAATCGTCCCTGTTATCCCACAGGGATCTGTTACCCCAACAGGGATCTGTTATCCCACAGGGATGTTCTTATCCAACATGAGAAATTCCAACTGGAGCAGAGAAGACATTTTGTTAACACTTACAGGACAGAATTAAAGACCTCCACCTCTTTACCCCCGAAGGGACGGCCCTGGAGAGGTGAGGAGGAAACTGCTGAAGCTGGAGGAAGAGTCAGGAGAAGGAGAAATGGCACAAAAATGATGCTGGATGTAGTTAGGCTGGAGATCAGACAAGTGCCAGTAACCCGGGCAGGAGGAGCTGGAAACTCCTGCTGGAAGCACTGGGAACACTGGGAGCAGAGACTGATGGTTGGGAAGATGGGAATTACTCACAGTGTGGAATTGTTTATCACAGAATGGTGGGATGGGTGGGGTTGGAAAGGAGCCTAAAGCCCAGCCAGTGCAACCCCTGCCATGGCAGGGACACCTCCCACTGTCCCAGCTGCTCCAAGCCCTGTCCAGCCTGGCCTTGGACATTCCAGGGATCCAGGGGCAGCCCCAGCTGCTCTGGGCACCCTGTGCCAGGGCCTGCCCACCCTCCCAGCCAGGAATTCCCTCCCAAAACCCCGTCTAACCCTGCTGTAACTCAGTGTGGAGCCATTCCCTGTGTCCTGTCCCTCCATCCCTTGTCAAGAGTCTCTCTCCACGTGTCCTGTGGCTCCTCCAGGCCCTGCAGGGCCTCAGTGAGGTCACCCCAAAGCTTCTCCTCTCCAGGCTAAACAACCCCAATTCTCCCAGCCTTTCCCCACCTCTGATCATCCTGGTGCCTCCTCTGGAGTTGCTCCAGTATCTCCACATCCCCCCCATGCTGGGAGCCCAGGACAGGGTGCAGAGCCCCAGGTGGGGTCACAGAACCCGTCCCAACCCATTCTTGTGGCCGTGCTCATCAAAGATCTGAGATGAACTCCCCGAAGGCATCACCAGCCTGCCCGTGCCCTGTCCCTCTGTCTCTCTGCTGACTCCTTGGCCCTTGGGGATTTTCTCTGGCACGTGTGGTATGCTTTGTTCCAGGGGCACCTCTAATCCCAGCTTTCCTGGCTCCCACTTGGGGCTGCTCTCTGAAACGCCCCACTGATGTGGAAGAGAATGAAGGCACAGCTCACACAAGAGCAAAGGAAGGCTCTTGCTGCAGGAATGTGCTGGCACCGAGCCACCACACACAAGAATGGGCAGAGATGACCAATGGTGTCCCCTGAAACAGCCCAGGAATGCCACTAGCACCCTGCCTATGCCCCTTACATATCTGGGTGTTACACACAAACCCTTTGCTCTGGGCAGAGAATTGGTATCAAACAGGTTTTTGCTGTTCCTTTTTCCTTCTAAATCCTCTCAAGCCCCACATTTTGGCTGATATTTATCACTGCCTGCCTTGGGATCCTGTGGCATCATCTCTGCTCTTGTCTTTTTTCCCCCACTTTTGATATATCCCAAGAGCAGGAAATCCTCTGTTAATTCTGTGATCCCCAACAGTGACACTCCCAAAGTTTTATGAACAAAACCCCTCTTAAATTCCCTCCCTCACCCCTGAGTTAACCAGATGACATTTATTAAATTCCACATTTGTTTCATTCTCACTGTGTACCTGCAGGTGCAGAAAGAGTTGTCAAAGCACTTTTTTTTTTTCTATTTAATCAATGAAAACAGAGAATCGAGGTCACGTTCCCTCATGTGACTACAAATTCATTCATTGTTTTGGAGGGGATGGAAAAGGGTTGTGACAGGAAAAACATTTTTAATCAGCAATTCCTGTAGAAAAGTTCCACAGGGGCTGATCTTATCTCTTCTCTGTTGTCCTAAATAACCAAACAAAAATTCCTGTCTGAGTTTCACCAGCACCCCAGAGCCCCCTCTGTCACATTTCACCAAAATGCCGAGGGATGCTGAAGCACTGGGGATGTCTCAACCAAAATTTTTGGTTTAGAGTTGTGTGTGGAAGTGAGAATTGCTGAGGGGGAGGCTCTGTGCTGCTTTGGCAGCCAGAGTGGGGCAGGAAAAACCTTGGGAAAAGTACAAACCGAGCCCAGGCAGGTCCTGAGGCATCCTTTGGTTCCAGCCAAAGAGTGAGCCAAGACTGGAAGTGAAAACTCAAATTTAAATGGAAATTGGGCTGGAGGGGTCAATTTTAAATGGAAATTGGGCTGGAGGGGTCAATTTTAAATGGAAATTGGGCTGGAGGGGTCAAGTTTAAATGGAAACCGGGCTGCTGGAGGGCTCAATAAACAAGTGCAGAGCTCCCCAGGCTCAGCCCCAGGGATGTGCTGGTGCCACTTCCCCCAAATCCCCTCCCATGGGTGCCTGGCCTATCTGAAGAGATGATTCCTCAGGTTTGGGCATAAAAACTCCCAAAAAAACCCCTCATATTTTAACTCCACCCCAATCTCAACCCTGTCTGCAGCTTTTGCTGCCCTCCCAGAGTCCCTGTGTGAGAGGAGCTGCTGCTGCACAGATGAGGATGGAGCTGGGGAGGGCTGGAGCTGGGAAATGAGAAGGGAGCTGGGGAGGGCTGGAGCTGCAGAGCTCTCAGCAGGCTCCGAGGGCACCACGAGGGATGGCTCTCAGAGAGGCAGCCAGCTTTCTTCTCCTCCTCCTTCCTCTGCTTTGCTTCTCCTCCTTCTGCCTGCTGGATGCTGAACCCTCAGCAGTCGCATCTCTCAGATGCTCCAGCAGGCCTTGAACATTTATTTTAAGCCAAATAAAAGTGGCTGTTCCCTGCCTTGCCCCAGCTCACCCAGGGTGTCTGTGGCAGAGCCAGCAGTCGAGCCCAGACCTTCAAAATCTCAGGCCAGGCTTAACCACAAGACCATTCTTCCTCTCACAAAGATGATCCCCATCCCATAGGAAAAATATTCTAACGGGATCTTGGAGAAAAAAAAGAAAAAATCCTATAAAAATACTTAAACCTGAACAAATATGTAATAATTGCTATTCAGGATCCATGCGGGGGCTAATGAAAGCCATACTCCGTAACCTTAATTTAAAACAAGCCCAATATTATTTTTAGGGCTTGGATGGGGATTTATTGCTTCTATCAGCAGCGTGTTTGGCACCCAGTGCCACACAAAACTCTGCTGTTTCATCAAAGCCCTGGCAAAAAACTCTGATTTCTGGACAGCTGCTTCATTTCCCTGATTAAACCCCCCCTGGTGCTCCTGCTCGTGTTCCTGTCCCCTTGGAGAACAGGGGGGCTGTGACACCGAGAGTGGGAGGCGAGTCCTTGCTGATCTGAGCTCCCAGCCCCAGGCTGGGATTAAGCTTTAATTCCGGAGATAGGAGTTATGTAATGAAGCAGAATTTGAGTCCCCACTCGCTGACCTTCCAGCCCAGGGATGCTGCTCCCAGACACCCAACCTGAGCAGGCTCTTCCCTCTGTCAGGGATAATTTCATTTTGCCTCTCGGTTTCTGGCTCCAGGTGTGTGGAGTGCAGGAGCTGACTCAGGCTGGGGGTGTTGTTGTCACACGTGAGGCAGTAAATGATGTTCTCTCCAGAGGAATTGAAAATAAAGGCACATGGCAACGCAGCTCATCTGATTTTTTTTCCCCCCCTTCTTTATATTGTTTCTGCTTCTCTAATTCCAGGATCTAGGAGAGGAACTAACCACAATAATACAGTTTTTTTACAAGAGTTTAACTTAATTTTGGTCGGGGACAAGAAACTGAAATATTTCTGGTAAACAAGAACAATGCAGGCTCTGTGAACTGAACTCAAAGGCTGAGCCCTGAGGAGCTGCACAGCATCTTCTTGTCCTCACATCCTAAACCCTCTTTCTTTACAGAAAAGGGTTAAAAGCAGCAAAAGAAAACAATGAAGACATCAAAACAGCTCAGGCCAAGTGCAAAGCCACATATTTCTGGTGTTTTTACCCCAGGTCTCAGCACCTGCCAGCCCAGTGTCTCCTTTTTTGTTACCCCAGCAATAACAAACCCTGCAGCCCTCAATCTCTGCCCTGGCCCCGAGCCTCGGAGCAGATGTGGTGGGAGGCTTTGGAAAAACAGGGAGTGAACAGCCATGGCAAAGCCGGGCTGGGCAGGGAGAGCAGGAACCTGCGTTTGTGCTGCCCTAAAAGTGGCAATTCCTCTTCAGCTTTGTTTCTTTGTCTTTCAGACTGTGAGCGCAAATCACCTGAATTTCCCCTGTCTCCCCTCTTAGAGAACTCTTCAGCCTCTCGCAGGCCTGAGAATCCAGTCTGGGACAGAAATTCTGAGTAGAAATTAAGAATTCAAGAATTTCTGGGACAAAAAAACCCCCACAAACCCTTTTGCTGCAGTTTTAATGCAATGTACGAACGTGTCCTGCTTTTTCAAAAGCGTTTTCCTGCCCGTTCACTGATGTCCTGTGACCCCGACAGAGCTTTGGAGGGTAAAAAATCCCAGATGAGATACCTGTGACTCAAACCTGCTTGTGTTGGGGTCAGTACTGATCACCTTCAGTCTGAAGAGCCTGACCCCAAAGCCCAAAGCAGCTCTGGGGCAGAGGATCAAAGTTCCACACAGGGCACTCAAAAAACAAATTGACACCAGCACAACCACCTGAAGCTGGGCACTCAGTGGAGTTTGTGCTTTGGCACTGAGAATTAGTCAGAGGAAGGAGAAATAAGCCCTGGAAAAGCAGAAGCTGCTGCCTGTCGCTTCCTCTTTATCTTGTTATGATATTTGTGTCCAGCCGTGCTTCCCCCCGCAAACCGCCGGGGCTGGAAGCATCCATCATCCTATCAGTTCACTTGGATTAATTATGCTCAATCAAAATGATTCAGAAGGGGACAGAAATGTCTGCAGCAGTTAATCCCGGCCATCGGGGTTGTCAGGACATCGGCATTTTACACTTCAGTTCAATTACAAGACAAATCTGCTAATGGGACGTAATCTTCCAGAGTAAACAAGGAAGCGGGGCGCTGATATTCTGGCAATTGATTTGTGCAGGGTAAATGGTGCAGAGTAAAAGCTTCGGGAAGCCACATGAATGAGAGCAGCCCTGAGCTCGTCTCATCCTGCTTTCCCTTCCCTTCTTCCGCGGGAAAAAAAAAAAAAAAATCGTTACGTGAAGTTTATTTTTAATTGTTCTGCATCCAGGAGTCAGCGCTGCAGGGACACCTGAGAGTCCAGGGGACCTGTCCTGCATGGGGGGAGGCTGGGGAGACCTGGGGCAGCTCACTGAGGGACCAGGGGCTGGGGGTGCTGATGGGAGACCATTGTCAGACTGGGAATTCTCATGAGGGTCTCCCATGGGGTTTGGGATGCTGCTGAGAGACCCCAACAAGGCTGGGGACGCTGATAAATGTCCCCAGTGAGGTTGGGGATGCTGATGAGAAACCCCAACAGGGCTGGGGGTGCTGATAAGGGTCTCCCACGGGGCTGTGGGTGCTGATAAGGGACCCCCATGGGCCTGGGGGTGGTGAGAAGGGTCTCCCATGAGGTTAGGGATGCTGATAAGGGACCCCCATGGGGCTGGGGATGCTGATAATGGACCCCCACAGGGCTGGGGGTGCTGATAAGGGACCCCTACGGGGCTGGGGTGCTGAGAAGGGTCTCCCATGAGGTCAGGGATGTTGATAAGGGACCCCCACGGGTTTGGGGGTGCTGATAAGGGTCTCCCATGAGGTCAGGGATGCTGATAAGGGACCTCCACCTCCTCTCAGCAGTCCTGCCCCTCCAGCCCAGCTCTGGCCTGGGCAGCAGCGGGGTCAGGAGCGCTGTGAGCCCCGAGCCTTCCTGTGACCCGAGCAGCCTTTGAAGGTTTGATTAAAGCGACTCGGAGTGATGCAATCGCCTCCCCACACGCGCTGCGATTCCCCAGGCGGCTGCTGGAAGGCTGGAAGTGCAATTCCTGCACACCAGCACACAGATCATCACACACTCACATCACACTCACATCACACTCACATCACACTCACATCACACACTCACATCACACTCACATCACACTCACATCACACATTCACATCACACTCACATCACACACTCACATCACACACTCACATCACACACTCACATCACACATTCCCATCACACACAGTCGCACGCTCCCTCTGCAGCCCTGGCATCCCCTTTGAAGAGCAGAAGGAATAAATGTGTGTCACAATAGAGTGTGACACAAATCACAGAGACACAGCAAAATCCAGCCTGGGAAAAGACGAAGAAAAAGAGACTTTATTTTGATTTTCGAATTAGATAGAGTTTTGGGAACGGCCGTGGATTGGAGAATGAGGTCACCACCTCTCCAACCACACTGCTCAATGAAAAGGTCCATCAAACCCTTCTCCTCCAAACCCTTCCAGAAAGGACTGAAAAACAAAAGGGCAGTTCGAAAAAACATCTGCGTGCTTACAGAAAAACCTCGTGAGAAACTTTATCACAAAAATGAAAACATCAGAAGGCTGAAACTCAGGGTGACAAACGTGGATCCTCCGTGATTGCTGCCCCAGGGGGTTATTTACAGCCTTGTACCTGCCTGGTCACCCACGGCCTCCAGCACCCGCCTGGACATGGTGTTTTCATTAAGCATTTATAGCAAAGCAACTGCAATTAAAGATTCATAAATCCTATTGCATTACAGGCAGGAATTGACCTGGGTCAACTTTCCTTTCTCTCGTCCTGTTTTCTGAGGACAGCAAGGAGCTGGAATCAGCTGTCAGCTCAAAGTGAGCACGCTGCTCGTTCAGGGGCTCGTCCCAGTGATTTCCTTGGACCTCAGTTCTAAACCTTGCCTGCCCTTCTGCACAAACTGTGTGGGCTCCTATCAGAATTACTTAACACTTACTAATAACAGTGTTTTGTCTGTGCTTTTTAATTACCCAGGACCTCTCTCTGTGTTATTACTCCTATCCTGTCAATTGAAAGCAGTGAAATTTATGCCTGGCTTTGAATTTTTTCCCCATTTTTCCAGTGTAAAATTAGTGGAAAAAACCCCTCCTCCTCTTCTCCACACTTGGATTTCCTGGGGTTTCAGGGCTGAGGGAGGTGAATTGCCCAGCCTCAGCTCTGGAACCCCATCCCCTGACTGCAGCATCCACCTTTTGCCCACCAAATTCCAGCCCTGAGCATTTCCCTGCTGGTTGTGCCTCTCCCCAGGGAGCAGCGATAACGTTTTGACTTGTGACAGATGCTTCCTTCACAAGGATATTTTCCAGGCTGACTTTTCCCCAGCCACCTCATAAAAACAGGGTTGGTTTTTTTTTCCTTTTTTTTTCTATTTGAAACCAGTTGTTCGAACTGGTACGGGCTGCTGGAGGCGGCTGGGGCATCCTTTAAAATATGTCTTGTGATTAAAAAAATGAAAAATAGAATTCCAAAGTAATTAACGTGTGTTATTGGATGTACGCTGATGATTACATTATAGAACTGGTTATCAAAGGATTACAGTTAAGAGGTTTAATATTCTCCAGCTGATCCTGGAGCAAATTAATCTGCTCTGACCTTTACTGTTCTTTGTTATGTCACCAGAGTATCATTTGAGCTACATCATCCCTTACCCCTGTCAGGAAAGCTAAAGAAGGAAGGAATTTCAGAAATTTGGCTTTTAGGGGAAAGATTATCAGAGTAAAGCTTTGCTGAGATGAATAGATCTCAGATCAGCTGAGAGAAATAGATCTGAATGGCAAACTTTGGGATCTCTGCAGAGATTGTTGGAAGAACCAAAAAAAAAGTGAAGAAATCCATTCCCAGCACCAGGATTAGGTTCAGTACAGGATAAAACAGGAGCTGTGGGTGCCACATTCCGTACTGAGCGTCCTGTCCCTACAAACAAAGCAAAATCTGAGGCCAGTCCTTCGAATCCATCAGGTTTAATCCCCCAGTGTCCAGATGAAACCCCCCAATGAAGAATTTCTGCATGAAATTCATCTCGGGGTCCAGATGAAACCCTCCAGTGAAGAATTTCTGCATGAAATTCATCTGGGGGTCCAGATGAAACCCCCCAGTGAAGAATTTCTGCATCCCAGTGGGATCATGAGCCATGAGTGGATTAAAGCCACGCTCCCTCAATCCCACGGATCCCAACTCCACAGATAAGGAGAGCTGCACCACCAGAGATTCCTGAGCTTCTGCTCTGACTCAGCAGAGAACAAAAGCCAGTGAAACCACTGACATCTGCTTTTTTCTGTGCCTCTGCTCCTGTGCATGGACAGGAATTTTCACAGCCCTCCCTTGCTGCTGTGGATTTGTCACGGAGCAGGGCTGGAAGGATGGATTTTTCCTGCTGGAAGTGTGGAAAGGCACCAGTCAAAAGTGGGATCTCCACACCCTGACAAGGACAGGCAGCCCAGGGATCTGTAAAATCAGGGGAACATCCAGGAAAATCTCCTGGAAACGGGGCCTGAGCCAGCTCCAAGGAACCCAAACTCTGTGGAGAAGTCACAGGTGCACAAAGCCCAGGCACGTCCAAGGAGGTGCAGGAGGAGGGAATTTCCTGCTTCATTCCCCCCATGGGATCTTCTATTTCCTTCTGGTCCTTCCTGGGCTCTCCACCTCCTGATCAGGAATTTTTTGGGTGGAAAATCTGATTTTTTCAAGGGATTTTTGCACCTTCAGTCATTCAGTTTAGGAGCAGTGCCACTCCACCCCCTCCCTGGGAAAGGAAGGTCTTTAAAGAAAAAAACCTTCATCCATCTGACACCATTTTCCCATTCCCATCCAGATTTCCCACCAGAGCAGCTCCCACTTTTCCCTGCCCCGAATTCCAGAGCTCCTCTGCTTCAGTTTTCCTGCTTGCTCTGGATTTGGGTTTCATTAGATAAAAGGACACAGCCTTTCCATCTCAGCACAAATTGCTCCTCTGAATTTCTCGTTCCTGAGGAAGGTAATATTCACGTTTCCTAGGAAACTTGGAGCACTGCTCGCTGCAAACATCATCTTGGCATATTTGAGGAATTAAGGCTTCTCTTCCATCACAGGAAAAAAAATAATAATGATATTTATCCAGTCTTTTTCTCTGGATGATCTTCCCAGAAAGGGAATTTGACCCTCATTGTTCCCTTGGATCTGCTGAGCCCTTGATTTCAAATTCTTGCAGATATTGTGATTCGAAATTATTGCAAATATCGTGGAAAATATTGGGTGCTCCTCTTTGAGCTTGAAATTATTGCAAATATTGTAATTCAAAATTACTGGAGATATTTGAAATTATTGCAGACGTTTAAATTTGAACTTATTGCAGATATTTTGATCTGAAATGATTGCAGATGTTTCAATTTGATATTATTGCAGATATTGTAATTTGATATTATTGCAGATATTGCAACAATTGCTGAAATGGTGAAAAGCAGAAGCAGGACACTGGTCCCCAGTGTTCCCAGTGCCAGGCTCCAACTGGGAGCTGGGCTCTGCTCCTTTGGGTGCCCAAATTATTGACTTTGCTCAGCAAAGTTAATTAAGGACTGGAGAATCTCCTGCAGACAATGGGGGCTCTGTTCCTGCAGATCTCAGAATAAATACTTCATTCCTGAAACCAGAGCTCCCCAACTGATTTGCCCTACAGGGAGTAACTCTCCCCTTATAATTAATTGATTGATCACTTAGTTAATTACTCGGTGAAGTGATCACTCAAGTGTTTTGTGGTATTGGTGGGGTTGATAATGATCTCATGGAGCTGCTGGAATCCCTGCTCCAAGCAAGGAATTGATATTCATTTATTCATTTATTTGGATGGGCACAGAGGGAAGGAATTTCCCCCAGCTCGATCTGATCCTTCTTTCAGTCAGGAATTTTACATTTTGTCATTTTTTGGGGATGATTTAAAAAAAAAAAAAAGGAAAATATTGGGTAAATTAGGGGAGTTTTGCAGGTTTTTTCCAGCATTTCCTTCCTTCCCTGTGGCTCCATAGGGATGGCTCCTCCTCCTCCTCCAGGGAAATTCCCTGTCTGAAAATTGTGAATAAATCAATTAATTGATGCTTGAAAGTTTTCATGAATAACTGTGCTCCACCTAGATATTTGTTCATGCTGTCTAAATAAAAAATACTTCACTGTAGCACCTAATTAATTCAAATCCTCGTGCAACATTTCTTAGAAAAATTGCAGGTATTACGGCATTTTCTCCTAAAAATGATTTGGGTTTATTTTGCTTCTCACTAACATTTCCATAAGAAAAATATCGTTATAAAAAACATTTCGCTCGTTGAAGTTTCAGTTTGGGCTTTGAATGGGTTTCATTCCCTCTGAGCAGCTCAGTTTTAGACAATTCATTTCAGAGTAGCAACTGAACCTGCCCAGTTTGAAGCAAAAATTTACAGAAATTGTGGTTTGAGTGGAGCACTTAATCTTCTTAACCGAATAAAAGGGTTTTTTTTGTCATGAATATCAACTACAGCACTTCGAAAAATTGATTCACAGCCCCAAATTTAAATGTCCATCCATAAAAATGATTTTTTTTACAATTCCCATTAAAGGCAAGAATGCTCTCAGCTCCCTTTCATTTCATAGGAGCCAAATTAAAGGATGTTTTTTCTTCAGGGCTTCTTTTGCCCTGTGAGCTTCAATTAAACGTTGCCTTTTTTTTTTTTCCTTTTTTTTTTTTTCCCCATGTCTGGCTCACAATTAAAACCAATAACAAAGAAACCCTACAAAACCCATTTCCCAAAGTCTGATCTCAGAGCGAATTTTTTAAGGAATTACACAAAAATCTGGAGATCTTCAAGATTTTGCGTGTCAAGTTTTTCAGGGCTTCCCTCTAGGTTTGAACAGAACATTTCCCTTTCACTTTTAAATAATCTCCAGCTGGGATCACGAGGCAGAAGGACATGGAAAAAGGAGCTGGTGGAAGAGTGAGGAGGGCAGGTTTGTTTCATGGATGAGCAGCTCTCATTTTCACCCCTAAAATGAAATATCAACTTCTTGGATCTCTTTTCTTCCCTGCATTAAGTGCCCTGCATTCACCTGGCCACTCAATACCTTCGGTTTCATCTTTCCAACACAAAAGTCCTTTTTTTTTTTTTTTTTCCCTCCTCTTTTTCTCTTCCTTCTCCTCCTATTCAACTCCAGCAGCGTTTGGGAGAGTGGAAAAATTAATTGATTTTCCTTAATGATGTCTCGGTGAGCGGATCAGGTGAACTGTGGGCAGCAGCTGCACTTTAATTTGGGAGCGTGCAATTGAAAATTAGGAACTCGTTGGGTTACTGCACCTGGGCTGGAGGTGGTTTAGAAAGAGAAGACTCATTTAAAAATCCAGAGAAATTCTAATATCTAATAATTCTAACATCTAATGTGGATGTGAAGGAAAGGAGAACGGAGATCATCCTGGTTTGTTTGGAAAATGAAATGGAAGTTAGGACTTGAGGAAGTCCAGAAAAGTTGGGTTTAGAGATAATGAAATGTCATTTTTGCACTTGGTGGTAGTGAACCCAACCTCAGAAGTGAAACAGAAACATGGAGGAAAAAGCATAAATTTTAAATTACTGCAGAGTAATTAATAATCCAAAGTGCCAGGAAAGTATCAAAGTATTGAGATGAAGAGCATTTGGAGCCACATTTTCAATCAAAAAAGACAATTTCAACCCAATGAGAACCTTGATTTTAGTTTTTCCTTAAAGCTGACAGTGTGTGTGAATGTTTTTGTTTTGTTTTGTTTTGTTTTGTTTTGTTTTGTTTTGTTTTGTTTTGTTTTGTTTTGTTTTGTTTTGTTTTGTTTTGTTTTGTTTTGTTTTGTTTTGTTTTGTTTTGTTTTGTTTTGTTTTGTTTTGCTCTGTTTCGTCTCACACTCCACGTTAAACTTGAGTCATTTCACTTCCAGGATCTGCTCAGATCCTCTTAGGAAACAACAAAAAACACATTTTAGGTGTTCCTAAAATAGAAAAGTGGAACCAGTGTTTGGCCCATTGGATTTTTCCATTTGAAATCATCGATATTTTGCAATCTGGATGAAGCTGGGGATGTTTGTACTCTGAAATGTCAGCCAGCATCTCTGAATTTCACATACTTGTCATCATTTTACAGCTTCAGGTTCACATTACAAACTGGCAGTGACACTTTTCAGGTCATCTGAATATTCCTTTTTTTTTTTTTTTCCCCTCCCTTCTCTCTCCTTTTACCTAAATTCTTAAATTCACAAGGAAATCAGAGGGAGCAGCAATTTAGGACAGAACTGCAAAATCTTCGTTGCTGTTCTTCCCTTTGTGGCCTGATTTCTCAGGGCAAGGAGTCACCCCTGGAAACTCAGCCAGAGGTGGCTCATTCCAGGTGAGCACAGGGAGGAATTATCCTGGCAGGAGGGAGAAAAAGGAGTGACAGGATCCCCATCTGTCCCCATCCCTGAGCAGCAATTCCCTCACTCTGCCTGCCCAGGGAATATTCAGCCTTTGGACAGAAGAACTCCACAGAAGGAATATTTTCAAAGGATTTCACAGCCAGGGATTCAGGATTAAACACAACATTGTCCTGCTTTTACCAAAAGGTTCACCCAGTGCCAGACACAATTCCAAGAGGGACAGGAGCACAGGGATGGGTTTTTACCTCAGAGGGACAAACAGAGCAGTGTGAGTTAGACTGAGACTACTCAGATTAAAACAGTGATTTCTGTACCAGGATTTAGGGTCTCTCTGAGGTAAAATTCCCATTTCCATACATCCAAGAAGGAAGAGTAGGAACCTTCATCCTCATAAAAATGGGATCAGGAAGATCCAGCCTTATCCAAGGTCAGAGTTGGTTCCACCTTCAATTATTTTTAGGTTTCAAGAGAACCAGTTGCCATCTCCTGTACAGAATAAAAGGTCAGCTTAGGTATTAATATCAATACAAAATAAGGTATAAAGCAGGTTTTTTTTCCTTGCAGGGACTGTTTTTGTGGTGCAGGAGTCTGATGTAAGAGGAAATGTAATTCATATGGTGTCACCACGGCAGGAGTGCCATCCCAAGGGATCCAGGTGTGTTTATGTCATTCTTCTCAGATCCTCCCTGGAAGGAGTAAAAGACAAATATTCCCAGAGAGGGAGAGGTGTGGGGCTCAGTGTGGCTGAGCCAACTCTTTGTTGAGGGCCAGGGGGCACTGAGGAAAGGGCTGTATGAAGGTGAAAGCTTTTTGGGGGGAAAACCATTGACAAAATTGTTGAAATCCCACAAAAACCCGGATCTTTGCCATTGGGAATGATGCACAAGCTTGATTCTTCCCGCGACTACAAATATTACACAAATTCATGGGTGAAGGTGGTGGGATTGCAGGGATAAACTCTTGGTAATGCCCAATTCTTGCGAGAAAACTGGGGAGGGAAGCAGGAAAAGCCGTGGTGGCCCTGGAGCATCCCTGTGCTCCCCATTTTTCAGTGGCAGGGGTGTCCCTGTGCTTTCCTGTCCTTACAGCTCAGAAGGGCCCCTTTGCTGCAGCTGCCTGAATTTTGGAGAGCAGCTTTCCAAGCCTGAACTTCCTTCCTGCCCTGTGATTCCTGCAAATCCTTCCCAGCCCCTCCAGCTGATCCTGCACGGCCTGGGGCAGCTCCAGAGGAGTTTGCAGCCCCTGGGGCAGCTCCAGAGGAGTTTGCAGCTCCGGAGAGCAGAGTTTGGTGACTCCACCGCTGCCAGGATCTCCAGGATGGGCAACAAAACACAAAATCCAGCGCTGAGCTGCAGAGCAGGGTCTGGCTGCTCACATCTGTGCCTCTGAGCTGCTTTTGGAAGCCCTGCCCTGCCCGGTGCTGGGGGAATTATCCTAATGAGACACTCGGGAAGAGTCCCCAGGGAGCTGCTGGATCCTGATCCGTCCCTAGGTCACTGCAGAACAATTTCACACGTAATTCAGACGGCACAAAGCGCGGTGAGTTCACAGAAACTCTGACACAGCTTTGTGCTGTCCCAGTCTGCTCACATTTGGGGCTGGGTGAAAGGCAGCTGGTGAAGCTCCTGCTGTTTTTAAAGTCACCCCCGCAGGGATTTTATTCTCCTTCATCTCAGAGCTGCACCCTCTGAACAAGCAGGAGTAGATCTGCTCATTTCTTCATTCCCCTTTCAGATGATGATGAATTCAGCGAGTTCTTCTTGTCAGCTCTGTTTATTGAGATGGACCAAACCCAGAACCCAAACAAACCCAAACCAGAGAAGTTCAGAGCTGCAGCCGGACCTTTTACCTCTTTTCCCTTTCCAATGACCCAAATCCAAATTTTAGCAACATTTCCATGAGGTTCTGAGCTATTTTTAATTGCTAAGACTCCCAGCCTCTAGCTCAGAAGGAGATAAAGTACAGATAGAAAGATCTGGCTGCTCCTCCACAATCTTTTTTCCAGAGTTGTGCAACCAAGGCAATTTTTATGACCAAAGTGGTATAAACTAGGCAGAAACAGGCACAGGAGGGGGGATACAGCACCAGGAAAATGGATTTAGCACCAGGAAGATGGATTTAGTACCAGGAAGATGGATTTAGCACCAGGAAAATGGATTTGACACCTTCAGCCATCATTTTCTGTCTCTGACCCATCCCGTGACTCTTTCCCAGTAACTCTGCCCTAATCTCCGGGAGCAGAAATTGTGGGAATGTTTCTCCCTCAAGGGTTGTCTCATGCTCCGGGATTTTTTTGCAGCCCTCAATGTAAATTTAGAATTCCAATTCGGCACAACTGAGGTCACAAAATTAGAGAGCCAATGATACGAAATGAGGATTGTTGGTCATGGGGATCTCTCCCAGAGGGACAAAACGTGCAGATTGTGCTGGACATTTTTCCAGGGCTGTTCATTGTTTTGTGCCTCCACGGTTGAATTTTCATCAAAATCCCCCAAAAAATAGAAAATTTCCGCAAGATCTGCGAGCAGCTTTGGGCTTGGAGAGGTTTGGAGGTGTCCAAGGAAGGCCTGGAGGTGGCACTCAGTGCAATTTTTCAGGCCCAGGAAAATCCAGTTATCCAGCACTGCCTTTCATGTTCTTTTTTAATTCCCCAGTAATTTAATCCATAGGAAAAATAGCCATGCTCCAGAAAACCATGGGATGGGAGTGGGAAATGTGGGGGAAAAAATCACCTTTTTGTTAGGTAGTGACTCTGATCAGCCAACAAACCAACCCAAATTCTGCCAGAAGGTCACACCTGCACACAAAATCAGGGTTTGTGTTTTTGTGGTCGTGTTCCAGCTTTGTTGTTCCTTATTTTTGTTTAATATTTTGGTGTTTGAGGGAAATTTTTCCATTCCAATGGAGTAATGGGACTAAAAAGATAAATAAACTCAGCCCAGGGTGACTCTTTTTACTCTCTAAAGGAGGCTCTGGCTCCCAATTTTGGGCAGACTCCATCCCAGACCAGGCTGGTCCAACACCAGGGCCCTGCTGCCCTTTTGGGAAGTTTCTCTTGGTAACTGATTTTAGGAAAATCCTCTCTGCTCCCTGATTTTCCAGTGGCATCACAAAGACTCTGGGGACAGCAACATCTTGCCTCTTTGAAAAAAGATGTTCCATGCTTAGAGGGAGACTTTTGGATCTTCTGGAGAAGAATTCCACCCAAAACCAGCTCTGGATCACAACATGCACGATGACAGCAGCGACACAGAAGGGCCAAACCTCTCCCAAAAATCCCCTGAACCCATCCCAGTCCAGCTCACAGCTGAGAGCAGAGCTGGCTGCGAGAGGCTTTTACTCTGAATCCATCTCGGACTGGATGTTTTGGTGAACTTGTCTGTTTTATAATAAATATTTTCCCCCTAAAATTATGGAATTGTCTGTTTCATTTCAAGCTCTTTCTTCACCCCAGGCTCCAGAAAGAGCAATGGCTTTTTAATGTGGAAATTTCTTGCACAGGTTCCTTCGTCCCTTGAGCCAAATCCCATTTTTCTGTTTCTTAAAGATTTATTTATCGATCCTTTTTTGGCCCACCTGATGAGTTACACAACCACATATCACAGAGGGGATGTAACCAGCAGTTTAAAAACCTTACAAAAAGGATCTGGAAGCAGCCAAAGCAGCTTTATCAGCATCACTCTGATTTATTTAGCACATCCAGTGATTTACTGCGGCCTTTGCTTTATGCTCGAAGCATTTTTTCATTCTTTTTGTGCAGCTTTTTGTTTTTGGGTTTTTTTTTTTTTTTTTTTTGTTTTGGTCTCTTCTGAAAAGTTGACACACACAGCCACTATTGTTTTCTATTCTCATATTTTCAAACTTTCAGGGTTTAAATCATCTCTAATAAATAAAAAACTTGCAGTTGAAACACAGGAAGGAAAGTTTTTTTTTTTCTTTCCAGCTACTCCTGACCGTAAGGCACATTAAAGATTTGGGGGTTTTTTTTCTGCTTTCTGCTTCTGTTTGGTTTGTAATTAAGAAACTACTTGAATGAGAGAATGAATGTGAATGTAAATGTAAATGTAAATGTAA
>VWZP01003406.1:80919-113756 GCA_013396995.1 Dicaeum eximium
ATATGTAAATATATAAATGTGTAAATATATAAATATGGAGATATATATATATATATATATTTATCCAATCCTGGATCCTTTATTACTTCCAAAGCTAAACTTCCTTGAAGTTCCTGACAGATCCCAGTGGTTTTTTTCCCTTTTTCACACTAAATTCCCATTCTCAGCTCAAGCTGGGAGTGCTGAACTGGCAGAAGGAGTCAGCATTTTAACCCCCATCAGATTTCCAATCAAATTTTGGCCACCTGGGGAAATCTAAGCTCAAGATATTTAGGGAAGGTACCTAAATAAATCTTTTCATCCCTCAGTCATCCATCAGGGGATGGACTGTGAAGCTCTGTCCTTCACAAAGGCGTTGCCCGGGGCGTTTTTGGGGTCGGGGAATTCCTTTGGTGTGCCTGGGGAGCTGACCCTGCCAGCAGCTGCACACATGGTGAAGGAGCAGATCCTGCTTTGCCTGGAAAAGCTGGAATTTTAACAGCTTTTTTAAAATTATTATTATTATTTTTAGAGATGCTCTGATTTTCCCAAATCCTCCTGGCAGCCAGGGAAGGGTGGCTGGGCACAGTGAGGATGGGGCAGGGATTGGGTTTGGTGATCCTGTATTGTCACTGGTGTCCCAGCAGGGGTGGATCAGGACTCTTTGACTCCAATATCAGAAGGTTTATATGATTTATTAAAATGACTCCATTGTTCAGAAAGATTTGGGCTGTTTCTGCCCAGGTACAGAGCTCAGCTTCTCGCTTCTTCAAGCTCCACACTGAGAGTGCCAGAATGCTCACAAATTCCACTGATAACAATTTTTCCCATCACTGGCTGACAGAGAGAAGAGAGAGAAAAGCCCCACACCCCCCGTGGGGGAGACAGGGCAGCCACACACCCATGTCCTTGAAACCTGATAAAAATGAGAGTTTCCCTTGGGATAAAACTCAGCAAATCTGCACTCAGGGAAACTCACAAAACATCATAACTACAATCCTGGAGGTCTTTTCTTAGTGGTTCTGTGAGGTTGGGTCTGGCCTGGCTGGAAGATGGGAAATCCAATTTGTGAAGTGGGGATGGTTCCTTCAAAGGAAGAGTCCAGAGGAGGACACAGAGCTCTGGGCTCCTCCTCCAGTGCCACAACCACCAGAGCTCGTCCCTGTCCTTGGTGAGGAAAAGCTCCTGGCTCACCTGTCCTGGGGCACATTTTCCAGGGCTGGGACGTCTGGGTTTTGTAAAAATGCTCTCCTGTGGCACCTCCACAAGGTTTTCCCAACAAATCCTTGTCCATCACGAACCCCTCCCTCCTCATGGAGCATTTTGTGGCCCTGTGAAGGTTTCAGAGCCCTCTTTGTAATACAATTAATTTGTAATACAATTAATTTGTAATACAATTAATTTTCAGTGGTAAATCCCAATGGCACTAGATTATTTTACAAGATGGTTCTCCTAATCTCTGATTAAACTGATAAGTTCTGATGGATATCTAAAAACAGCATTACTGCCAAATTCTGTGATGTTGATAAAAGCATCTTTAATTCAAGGAATGAGAGGAGAAATTTAATAGTGACTGCATAATCTCTGCATCTAGTTTAAGATGCAAGAAGAGAAAATGAGTGTAAGAGATTAGAAAAAAAGTACTAAATTGACTAGATCAATAGCTGGACAAATAAAACAGAGAAATTAAATTGACTCCGTTGCTAAAATGCTTTCCAGTGCCAGGCATGGACTGAGCAGGAAAAACTGTTCCAAGCTGCTCAGGTGCAGCTCTAATCAATTTTCCAATTGATAAATGCACTGGATAACTCCCACCTCTCCCATTTCCAAAGACATAAACAAGTCCCAGACCATCCTGGGATGGGATCCCAACCAAAGTTCTGAAATCCAGCCCATTATCTCATATTAAATACACTCCTAGAATTCCTCTGCTTTCTGTTTAATTGAAGTGTGACACACAAAGCAGGAGATGTTAATTGAATTTTATAGCTCCCAGAAGCTGCCAGGTTGTTGGAGATAATTTTTGCTGAGGGGAAAATTTATCTTCTCGAGCTTTATTTCTTTTTGGGTTGGAAGCACTGAAGGAGCTGAAGGAGCCCAGCTTGGAGAGACACCACATTTACTTATTGGCTTTGCTTTCCTGCAGCTAATGGCTGGATTATTTTGCAGAAAACATGTCTAGCTTTGTTCTTAATGGCACTTTCAGTAAAAATCTCATAAAAACGAGAAAAAAAAAACCTGTTCAACCTCTGAACTTGAGCCTTATCTCAGATTTAATCTCGGTTTGAAATGAGGGCTGACCTCTCTGAGCTGAACCTCCCATCACCTGCCAGAGCTCTTTGGTGAAAACCAGCTTTTATTTCTGCTTGTAACCGAGCCTAGGTTCGATTTACAGTAATCCCTGCTGGGAAGGGCTGCTCTGAACTTGGGCTTGGCCGTGCCTGATCAATTAAGACAGGAACAGAGCTGATTAGAGCCAGTCTGAGAGTGGGGCCTATCACAAACCATCCTGCATCGACTTGGGCTGGGCAGGAGGGCTTTTTTTTTACACTCTGAGTATTGATCAGCACCTGCAAATGAAGACATTGGAGAGATAATTGCTCCTCCTGCAATAAATTTAAAACGTGGCAGCACTAAAAGTGTGATCCTCGGTAAACACAATTCACTGCCCCAGAGGTTGGGCCTTATCAAAAACACTTATCTGGGCCTGGGAGGTGCCCTTTACGGGTCCCTTTCTAATGTTTGTGCCACCTGCTTCAACCTCAGCTGGTAAAAAAGTATTAAATTAAGAAAAAAAAAAAAAGAATTTGATGCTTTGAGGCAGCTTTATTTATTTCCTTCCTGCCACCGTGGTGGGTAGTTCAGGCCCCAGTCTGTGTACTGGGAGATAAAATTTGAAAACCATTCTACTTATTTCTAGTTATAAATATGTATTTATAGCCTCTCTAATTAAATCAGTAATTTCTTGCAAATTCTTGAGGAGCAGCACTTCTTGATTTCTTGTAGATTGGTTCATTTTGGACCCACCAGCAAGGAAAAAAAGTCAAATATGGCAGGGATAACAATGTTCATCACTTCTTGCCTGGTGAACACCTGTCTCCATGTTCTCCAGGAAAATACAGAAGGTTCGTTGGCAGGTTGATTAGAGAAGCTAATTGCATTTTTATTAATGGGCCTGCTAGATTTCATTAATAGAGCGGAGAATTCCTGATTCTGCTTGGGAATGAGAGCTGAGCAAGCAGAAAACAAAACCTTCTGTAGAAATACATCCCAGATGTAGTTCCAAGTTGTTAATCAGCAAAACTCTGTATGACTTGATAAAAAATATTTGATAAGGAATCCTGTCTGTTGGACACAAGTTCCACTAATCCAGGGCCCTATGAACAATTCCTATTTTTGAATTAATGAATAATGTGCACAATGTTTTGATAAGCTGCCTCCACCAAGCCATGCAAGCACAGAATGTACAATCCTAATTAGCTGCTTTGCCCAGCTACTTAAAATGTTTTGCACATGCCAGCAAATGTAAATACACAATTAGGACACGCTGAGTTAAAAGGCAAAGCAAGATAAAGTACAACTATTATTAGCCAGAACAAAAATCTTCCTGATCTTCATCATAGCGAGGGCTAATTAGGTTGGTAAAATGTGCAAATGAGCTCAGCTGATTGTTTAGGGTGTGAAAAGCTGGAAAGTCCAACACTGAGTGTGTTGAGGGGTGGGTTTGTGATTATTGCTTCTGGGAGCTGCTGTCTGCACAAGTGTGAAAATAATCAGCATTAGGAGGTTGTGTTAACAGGAATTAGGAAAGCGGTCACAGGAGATCTTCATGGCAGATGAACCCCAAAAAATGTCAAATGTATCAGCTGGTTTGTGGGCTGGGCGTCTTTCTACTTATATTTAGGGAGTAAATAAAATTCAGCTCATTGTCAGCTTGGTTTAACAAATAGAGTTTGAGGGGGAAAATGGAAAAAAAGTTTTTTATTTCTCTCTTTGAGCATTTGCCTGTTTGCTATCTCAAAACCATTCATGCATTTCCCAGTACTCCAGATTGTCTGGGATTAGGAAATGCTTCATGGGTTAATGCCAGGGAAGATAAAGAGGAACTTTCTTCCAGGGAATTTGAAGCATCCTGCAGTGCTGTGGGTGTTTTTCTTTCAGGTTGGAGGTGATTCCCCTCAACCACAAGTTCTGCTACAGCAGCCTGACAACTTCACTCTCAAACACAAGCCAGGAACTCATTAAAAGAGAGGCTCTTTAATTTCCAGTGCAAAGGTTTCAGTGTTTATCTAAAGACTGCTTTTGCCAGCTCCAACTGGTCCCAGCAACATCCACCTGAATTCCTGCATTGACTGTGGACACCTGGCAGGGCTGGTCAGAGTGGAAGTGACACCAAAGCCACCACCAGAACCCCAATTTAAGACCCTGCCTGGTCTCTTCGTGTAGCTTGGTGTCCTTTTGGGTCTGTCCCTGTGAGGGGCAGCAGCAGCTGGGATTCCTGGAGGAAGAAACAGGAATGTTGTGGAAATAAGTCAGGGGAGGCAAAGCAGAGACCACCACTCATCCCCTCAGTGAAAGCACCCATCATTACCTTTCAAGCAAATTCATATTTACAGTCATAGCATAGTTAAAGCTACTTTAATTACACCAAATAAAATACTAATAAAGCTTTATTAGTGGTTCATCTCTCCCTCCCCTTCTTCCGCCTCGTCTAAATTTTAATTGTGGTTTCTTTCCCACATCCCTCGGAATCCAAGGAGGTTCCAGCAAACCACAGAGGAGCAATTGGGAGCTGATGACTGGTGCAGTCTGATCCCGGCCCAGATAGGCTGGGTTTGCCTAGTTAAGCGTGCCTGCAAGCCTAGCAAGCTGATTAAAGCTGAGCCCATTCTCACCTTACAGGCACTCCGTGTCTGTGGGACATGAGATACCCAAAAAAGCCTCCTGTGTCCCTGATCCTTTAACTGCAGCCAGGCCTGAGGGAGGTTTCATCTTTCCCGAGGTGGTGCCAGGTGCTCATTAGCCTCGGGCCCTTGTAAAAAGGGAGAAAGTTCGGGAGCAGATTTCAGTGGAGATCGGTTTCCTGCCCACTGTGTAGAACTCAGCCCCGCAGGAGTCTGTGGGATTTATTCCCATTTTGTGCTTCTTCCAGGCATGGACTCTGCACTTACAAACAGAAGTACCTGTTGCTGATTGAGTGGATATTTTAGCAGGCTGAATTTCCACATTCCCTATCCGGAGCTGTTTATAACATCCCAAAGCAGAGGGAAGACAGAGCAATGTTTAAACCCCCCATTTCTTGTTCATTTGGCTCAGCTAAGGAAAACTTCCATCCTGGACCTGACAACTGGTTTGTTAGACCACTCTAAAACAATAAGAGAGCACAGCAAGTTCCCCAAGTCCCAGGGGAACGTGGGCAGGGCTGGACCAAGCCACAGGTCCTGGTGTCCCAGCCTGGATCCAGCCTCAGTGTCGTAATGGAAAGCAATGGGAAATGTCCCTGATTCCCCGATAGCCTCAGCCCTACGTGCTCCAGCCTTTCTAATAAAGGCCTTTGGGAAACTGCATGTGGGTTTGGCCTAGCCAGACACCCCCTTTTTATTTGTTTTTTCTGTTTTACTGTTCCACTGGCGGCGAGGGAAGGAAGTGGTGAGAGAGCGAAGCTCGCGCGCGGCCGTTCGCGGCATTCCCAGCCTCCCGAGGATGGTCAGACCCTTGGCAGGCTGCTGGTTGCTGTGGGCTCACCTAAAAGCGCTTCTGGCTGCTGTCAAAGCCTTCCCAACACGCAGAGAGATCTTGTTTGTGGATACCCGACCCTTCTTTTATCCCATTTCCGACTGTTCCGTTACCCGGGGCGCTCTTGGAGCTGCGTCATCACCGTCAATTCCTTCTTTGGGGGGATTGCATCCAAAGCTTTTGGGCTTTTTCAGGTCATGTGGGCCAGACCTCAAAGTGACCTTAGCTAACAGTCCCTTGTTTCTCTTCCTCTTTCGTGTGCTTACTTTCCAGGATCAATCTCTTTCCAACAATAACATTAATGTTGGCAGCCTGTCCTGCTCCGTTTCGCTCTGGAGTGTGTCTGGAGCAGAGACGAGAAGGACAAAGCTCCCTGTCTTTAAAACTTTAAAGCACTCCTCTTCCAGCCACACTTGGGGCCTTTTCTTTACATTTGTTGTATTTCTAAACTGGAGGTTGAGGGTTTTGTTGTAAGAGAATCCTGTGCCCAGTGACTGGTGCAGAATCCATCAGGGCTTTGCTGGGTTTGTTCCCATCACTTTTGGTATTCCTCAGACACGAAGGGGAATTTACAGAGCTTGTTCCCATCACCTTCTGATAGTCCTGACACAGAACCAGGAGCATTAATACACAATCACTTTGTTTCAACTTTAGCCAGTGCATTCTGTGTTAAAAAAATAAAGCCCAAAATAAGTCAAGTGCAGAATAATGCACAGGCAGGGGAGCAGAGTGGGACAGAAATGGGAGGAGAGGCTGGTCCTGGAATGCTGTGCTCTGTTCTGATGGCTGCAGTCAGAACCAGCAGCTGAACGTGACTGGTTATAAAATTAAAACAAATTAGATGGACCCGTTTAATAGCAGAGAGAAATTCCTGCAGGAATGAGGGGACCTTTTTATCACCTCACAGCTAGGCTGGGTGCATTTCCAGAGGATATTCCAGGCTCAAAGCCTGGACTCCATGAGCTGTGAATGACGGGGAGGATGGAGAGCGCTGCTGTCACTTGTCACCGTCCCCGTTTTGGTGATGTAACAGCAGGAACTGCCCCGTGCTGGGCGCTGATGGCAGCGATGAGAGGGGACAGGGGCAGGGCAGGAAGGGCGAGACAGAAGCGTTAACGCTCCATTCGCTTATCTGACGGCTGGAATTGGGCTTTTTCTTTTCATTTTTCCCATCGACAAACACTGCTGTTCTTGCTCTTCCTCTCCCGGGAAGAGCTGATTGCCATCCTCCTTCCCTCCCTCTCCACCCAAACGCCCGTGCAGATGTTCCAGCTGCCACCAGCCCAGCGCTGCCCAGCCTTCTCCAACATCATCCAGGCTCTGCATCCCGAGTTTTGGGGAGAAATCACCCTTTTTGCCCATTTGCAGCCGTTTATCCCCATCACCTCAGCAAGCCTGACCCTTTTTCCCTGCCCATGGTGCCCTGCTTTGTGATGATGCTGGACAGCAAAGGGTCTTATCCAAGCCACGTTTATTTGTGAGAGACTTTTATTTAGGAAAAGAAAAAAAATTAGATACTTTTAAGAAAAAAAATACACTTTTAAGACAAAACAGATTTTAAGGGCAGTAAATCACTCTGTGTCTTTCTATCTAGAGGTTGCTTATCCCCTGGTGTTAAATAAATGAGGTTTTTGAGCCTTTTCTAGTCACTGCCTTGTTCTGGGCTGCTGCTGCCCTCACAATCCAAGGGATCCTCACACCCAGCTGGGGCTCAGCAGCAATTTCAGTTTGGCTGGACCTTGAAATTAGTCCCTACCCTCGTGATTGAGTTGTCAGCATCTGCTGAGGGATCATTTATTGTGCTGTCCCTTCTCATTCAGACAGGAAAGCCTCACACAATAACTTCACCTCGTGGAAAAGGTCGTGCCCAGAGTTCACAAAACACTTGTCTATATTCCTTTATTTATTGCTTAGCGCCCCAGTGCCCATCCCATAAACCGCAAAACAGAGGAAGACAGTTAAAAATAAAAATCTGCTTTGGCACATTCCCCCGATTTGGCAGAATTTGGGTTGAGGCTTTTGGTTTGTATTTATGTGAAGAAGCAGGACAAAGCTCAGCTGGAGTTTCCCCGAGAGCCCCAAAGCAGAATCAGTGCAGGATTTATAGCTCTGCATCCAGCCCATAAATCACTTGAGGGTAACTTTAAACCCAGCCCAGGTTTGCCAGGACAGCCTGGCAGCCCCAGGCTGCTCCACAGAGTTTTGTGCTCTGTTCCTGCCCTGCCACTGATTTTCCACATCCCATCCCTTTTGCCTCCAGTGCTCCACAGCCACCACACCTCCTGTTTCCCTGTGTGCTGTCCCCAACGTCCCCATGTCAGCGATGTCCCGGTGTAACCGCAGGCAGAGCCGTTATCACTCGCAGCAAACGGTTCTTTCCCCTCCACATATTTTTATTTTTGAGTGTCAGATGTGGAAAACTCAACAGGATGATCACTCAGCATGTACCTCGTGTCTGCTGCCCGCTGGGAAGTCACAGCAGAAATGACAAATGAGAGAGGGAGGAATTCAGAAAACACCAAATGGCTCAAAAGGCAGCGGGGCAAAGCAAGTCCAACCCTGCTGTGGTTTTGCTGGTCTTGATAGAGCTGCAAAACCAAGAGACAAATACTCAGATGTTCCACTGGTTTGTCAGCAGGCAATTGGTAAAAAATCTTTTAGCACTTTTCCTTGAAGAATGAGAGTTTTTTTTTTTCTTCCCACAGAACTGCTGTGGGCATGACAAGGCGTTCCCCAAAGAGCACTGATGATCTCATCCTGGGAAACCTTTATCCCAAGCAGTGCTCCCTTCTCCCAGCACAATTGCTGGATGATTTTCCCTTTGCTCTGGCATCCACCAGGGTTTCCATGGTGGCTTAGGTGACAAGATGTGGCTGTGGGTGTGTTCTATTCCCATCTATCAGAGCTGGGGCAGTATCTGCTGTTCTTTGGGCACTTTTCTTTGTCTCCTCCACAACCCATCCTCCCTCCAGGGGATATCTGCTGTTCATGGGCCATTGGTTATTAATTATCTTCTGTTCATGTTCACAATCTGAGGATTGGAGCAGCACAGGCAGCCTTTCCCCATGGCATTCCCAGGGATCAGCCTTTTCCCACTGCATTCCCAGAGGAGCAGCCTCTTCTCCTCTGCATTCCCAGAGGAAGAGCAGGCCCAGCTCCAGCAGCGCTGGAGCTCCAGAGGAAAACTCCCCCCTTGTGCAGGATCAGAGCTGCAGCAGAGCCACATCTGTCACTGCAGGAGGAGTGACACCATGGGATGGCACTGCCACCACCACCCTGAGCCACAGGGGCAGCTCCTGCTCTCACTCTGGCAGTGGTTTGGCATTTTTATTTCTACATTTTCTTTTAATTTTTTTTTTCTGAATAATGTACTCTTATTCCTACTCCCATATCTTTGCCTGAGCGCCCCTTAATTTCAAAATTATAATAATTTGGAGGGAGGGGGTTTACATTTTCCATTTCAAGGGAGGCTCCTGCCCTCCCCAGCAGCCACCTGGCTTTCCAAACCAGGACACACGGGAATTAACATTCCCCACCATACCTGCTCCATCCTGCCGCGGGGAGGATGTGCCACATGCCAGCGCCATAAATCCTTGAAAATCCTTGGATGTTAAGGGTGGGAATTCCCCAGCTCCCGTGGAGCAGAGCCAAAGCCCGGGCAGGCTCTGAGGAGCTGGAATTGGGCTCCAGCCGTGGCTCTCCCGGCACAAGGTGTAACGGGAGCCTCGTGGCCACGCGAGCTTTGCCTGCACCCAAAGCCTCAGCAGGGATTTGAGGGGTGGAATTCCACCCAGCTGATGCAAAGATCGAGGCACATTTGAGGCCAGATCTGTCGGTGGCAGTCCTGGCAAAGCCCTCCCTGCGTGTCCCCCGTGCCTTTGGGGGACAATTCAGGATTGTCCCCATGTGCCTGTGGCTGTCACAGGAGATGCTGGGAGAGCCACAGGCAGCATCTCCTCCTAAATGACCCTTCCATGAAACACAGGCTTCCATGGATTAGGGATTTGGAATCCATCTGTGTCCAGAGTGAGGATTCACAGCAGGGAGAGGGGAGATGGGACAGTCAGAATTCCAGGTGCTCCATGGGGAGGTATTTGCTAATTTTCCCCTGTATTCTGCTTGAAAGAGCTTTTGAATCCAAAATGCAGCAATATCTGACAGCCACCAATGGGGATTCACCTCCTGGAGTGATGCCAGATCCCAGAATTATAGGAATTCTTTGTGTGCACAGTATCCTTAGCGAAGCTGTGAGACCACAGGGGAAATTTGCCTTGTTGTAAATTCAGCCCTAATCACAATTTTCCAAATTTGGAGTGGCCAGAAAAGGCAAAAAGAGAACAATATAAACTTTAAAATGACCAGGAGAAAAGAGATCAGAAGGGTACAGAAGTGTGAGAGAAAAAAATTAATTTTAAAAGGAAAAATAATGCTTAAAGGAAAAATAATGTTTAAAGGAAAAATGTTAAAAGGGTGGGATACTGGTGATCCAACAGCAGGATAAAAGGATGTAACCACATTGTCACACTCAGTGTAATACTTTAATTTTCACCTCATTTTAAAGCTGCCTCTGGTTTCAGTCACCATCCACCAGAAATACCCTGGAATTAACTCTATTGTGGTATTTTCAGTAGTAGAAACACTTTCCTCTGAAGTGAAGTCCTCCAAGAACTGCTCTGGCAAGGACTGTGATCCCATTCAGAGGGAGACACGAGATTTATTCCCATGTTCACTGCTGCCAGTGGGATCTGCAGCTCCTGCCTTTATCCCAATTAATTTTGTGTCCCAGTGTTTACGCAGGTTTGTGCTGCAGGCACTGGAAGGTTCCGCAGTCCCTGCTGGGGGTGAGATAATTTCACGTCCTTCTGAGGGCTGGGAAGGTACAGCAGGATCCCTGGAGCACAGAGCACTCCGTGAACCACTTGTGAGAATAATGATCCCTCCTTTGCCCTGCCCGGCAGTTTGAGTTTGCGTTCCAGGCATGAATTTATGCAGGACTCTGGAATTTCTCATTAACCGGGGTTACAACCATTTCTAGGAGTTTCTGAGGCATTTTGCAAATATTTGCAGCCGGGGCATGTGGCGAGAATTGGTTGAAGGGAGACATAATTGATGTCAGCTCAGCAACACTCATTCGTCAAAGGGTAATTGTGCTAATTAAAGCTTTAGCCATAACTCATGTCCATCCCACAGGTGGAGGCCCCGTGCCAAGTGTCCAGGGCCAGGCTTGGAGCCAGCTGGGATGGTGGAAGGTGTCTCTGTGGAGCTGGGCAATCTCTAAAGTCCCTTCCCACCTAAACAATTCCACAATTCTCTCTCTATATCCCCACAAATAATCGTATTTGAACCAACTGTTCCTCACCTTGAGCTTGAGCGGTGAAACGGAACAAACCCCACAAGAAAACCCATTCCTATCTTTAAATTTAGAAGCAGAGATATATATATGAGCAGAGATATAATATAATACATATAATATACATATAATATATAGAACATTTATATATGTATTAATGTTATTATATATATTTATTTTATATATTATATCTAATTTTTATATATTATATCTAATATCTATATAATTATATCTAACATCTATTTNATACATTATGCATAATTTATTTTTATATCATATATATGATATATTAAAATATATAGAAATAAATAAATATAGAAATATAAATAAGAAATAAATAAACAAACAAATATATAAATAAGTAAATAAAATATTTTATGAAGCCTTTAACATTTAACAGCTCATTTAGCAGCACCATGCTGCCTCAGAGGGGGACAATCCCCCATTCCTGCACACAGCTGCACATCCCTTTAAGCCAGCGGATAGGAGTGGATTTGCGCCCTGCAAGGACCAACATCTTCATTAAGAGCCCTGTGTGCTGGGCAGTGACAAATCTTTCCCTCAGAAAAGGGTGATTAAGGTTTAATTTTATTCCGGATTATGGGCAGCTCCACTTGCAAAGCAGCCCTGGGCCAAGGTTGGGCACATATTGCCTGGAAATGAACGTTCCTGCCCAAAGTGCTTAAGCAGCTTTGGATAAGAAATGATGGTTTGGGGAAGATTAGGAAAGTAAGAAAGATCTCCAGGCTAAGAGGACATTCAGAGAAAAGTGCCACGGTGGGTTCAGGAAAAAGTGCTGAGGGTCTGAGGCTTCCAAATTGCTTGGGAGAGTTGGAGGAAGGTGGAGGGAAAAGGATAGGTCAGTGAGGGTGGTGGATTTACAGATGGGTGAGACAGCCAAGTTCATGGGGATGAGGTGGGGGTGTGTGTTTATAAATCATCAGCAGGGAAATTTCCAGGCTCCAGTTTGGTTGGAGAACCAAATCAGCATTTCTGGAGGTTTTGTGATGTGGCAGCAAGCAGGAGCATCACTTGAGGTGAAGTTTAGGTGTCAGCTTAAGCACAGTGGGGAATCAAATCTGTGCTGGCCAGCCCAAGAGCTGAGTTTGGAAGATGGACAGAGGGCAGGAGGAGAAGCAGAGGGAAAGGAGGAGAAGCTCCCAGGGCTGGGATGCAAATGTTTGTCCTGATATGCAATTCCCTGTTCCTGCAGATCCTCTCTCCTCTGCTTTTCCTCACAGGTACAGGTTTATTCTGCCAGAGAATGGCATTTAAATACAAGCAGTGATGATTATTTGTTCTCAAACACATATGTTCCTCTCTCCCCTGGGAGCAGGGGGAGGGGGACAGCGATGAGAGCCGGCGAATGTTTCACCCTCGCTGCAGTGACAGCTTTGATTTGTGACACAGCTTGGAATAAAACGCCGGTAATTTTTCATGGAAAAACCAGTGGACATAATTTTTGTGTGTCTCAAAGAGAACAGCTTAGAGCTGAAATGCCTGGACACACCATTGTGTGAGTGCCAAAATCCTGGATGGATGTAAAACTCAGAGAAATGACATTACAATCATCCCTGGTTTAGCAGATTCTGCTTGTTTATTGTTTTCCAGTATCTGCAGCTCTGCTCATCAATTTTTCACATTATTCCTTGGCTGCTCCCTCGTGTTCTGTCTCTTTGCTGGTTTCATGTTTTGTTCTCTGGAGATTTCTTCCATAAATTTTTATTATTTCCTCTGAGAAATCTTTTTTTTACGATTCCCAGTAAGAGCTGGGACTGTGATACGGTGGAGGGAGAGGAGAAAGCTGGGCAGTGGAAACTCCTTTAACTCCATGCCATGGAAAAACCCCTCTGGCTCCCTGTCAGCCAAAGAAGGTCAAACGCAGTCCCAGCTGCAGCTCTGCCAATGGATCCTAAATCCAGTATTTAATATTGATCTGCAGCCTCACAAACACCGCCCTGACAGCGCTGACAGCAGCCCTAACATCAGCGTGATGACACAGGGCACAAAAATGACTTCACACTGCCAGCTCTGCTCCCAGCCAGCACCAGGGCAACGCTGCAAAAGAGCTTTTGTTTAATTAGCTCCTGCTAAAAAGGTTGGGTTGGAGGATGAGGTGGGACTGAGGGGAGCAAAGCTGGGCTGGCTCAGTGCTTGGGCAGGGCTTTAAAGCCGGGGTTTAAGGCAGATCCTGGGCTCAGCTTGGCCGTGGGAGGAGGTTTTCCAAGCACATCCAACACCAGCACCATCACTCAGGTGGTTGGAGCTGCAGCTGGAGCTGATCTTCAGCTTTGGAGGAGATTTTGGAGATTCATCTTCAGCTTTCAAAGAGATTTATGGAGATTTGTTTTCGGCCTTGAGGGAGATTTTTGGAAATGCATCTGTCTGTGATCTGGATGAGCCCCACCCTACACAGGGGAACAGGAAGGTTCCCAAGGAGCAGGGTTAGAACCTTGGTGCTGCAATCACATGGAAAACCAGACTTAGACATTCCCAGAATTGCTGGGCTCATCCAACACCAGCCCATCACTCAGGTGATGAACCAAAATCTTCAGCTTTTGAGGAGGATTTTGGAGATTCTTTTTCAGTTTTAGAGAACATTTATAGAGATTTATCTTCAGCTTTGACGGAGATTTTGGAAATTCATCAGTGATCTGGCCAAACCCAACCCTACACAGGGGAATAGGAAGGTTCCCAAGGAGCAGAGCTGGTGCCCTGGTGCTGCAATCACATGGAAAACCAGACTTAGACATTCCCAGAATTGCTGGGCACATCCCTTTGAAGAATGATGGACGTGGGGTGTTCTGCCCTCACTGCCCTGCCAGTGCTGAGCCCATGGATGCTTTCTGAACTGAACTAAAATCCAGAACTACCACCATTAAATCATCCAAAGCCCAACAGAAATATTTAGGAAAAGGGAATGTTCCAAGTGACCACAGTGGGATTCAGGGAAATGGTTCTGAGCTGACAAGAATTCACAGGGTAACTCCTTTTTTTAATGAAATGAAGGGGGCAGGAAGAGAACTATTCAGACTTGACAAAATTACTTTTCACCTCCCCCAATGATCCTCACCTTCACTGCATCCATGAAAACCTGTGCCCACAGGATGAGTCAATAAAAGCCAATCCAAGGGGAACAGCATGAGCCAGAAATTGGGATTGTGTAAATAAAGCACCGAGGTGACATCACTGGGGCAGCAGGGATTGATACCAGCTGAGGAGCTGGCCCATAAAGTGGGAATAACTCCTTCTGCCCTGTGATTTATGCTCTCCAGTTATTGACTGCTCCGAAATAAGCCTCTGTTATAAACAATCTGGGCAGCAAAGAAGGCAATTGTGCCTTAATGAGCCCATGGTTCAAAGCACTGCCCTGCTACATTGACCCTTCTATAGATCAGAAAGTCTCCTTGATTTAATTACCTCACAGAACCCCAGACTAGACAGCTCCAAACCTCATTTATGCCCTTATTTGCTATTTTTTTTTATTTTGGTGCACTTTATAGTGATTTACCATTCAGCCAAGGGACTCTTCAGGCAACCGAGGAGAATTGTTCAGAGGGATTTGTGCGCAATTACATTTTTCTGAAGGAAAGAAAAAGGAGAAAAAAAGCTCACTTTGAGACTCAAAGGTCTTGTCTCCTTTCCCAAGCACAAATAATAAGCAGTTCTGCCTTTTTAAGTGTAAAGGACTAGAAGCTTCAAGGGTAGAATTAAGGGAATTTAAATCGAGGTGAGACTGCACACACTGGAAATGTTCCCATTTGGAAGTTCCCAATCCAGTCGTGCACGCAGCTTTCAGCAGATATTACAGGATTGTTCCACCAGGATTATCTCAGCTACCAGGGTATTTATTTTCCCCTTCCAATCTGTGGCACAGAGCAGTGGAAATAATACAATGTTCCCTTGCCTTCACCAACGCCTCGTCCCTCCTGTCTCAGGATCAGCCTCTCATTAGATAAGCCTCAAAAATTAATCCAAAATTAATCAAACGACCAAGATCACATCTTAATTTCTCCTGGAGCAACGCTGAAGTGCAACCAAAGGTGCAGCAAACAGCCCTGGCTCCTCTCTGCTGCTTCCCTGGCACACGGGATTCCATCTCCCACTGGCAGGGAGGGATGGGAGATAAAATTACAGATGGAAATCACAGAATCATGGAGCAGTTTGGGTTGGAAAGGACTTCAAAGCCCACCCCTGCCATGGGCAGAGACACCTTCCACTACCTCAGGATGCTCCAAACCTGGCTTTGGACATTCCAGGGATGAGGCAGCCACAGCTCCTCTGGAAGTTTTGCTGCAGGGAGCACCAGTGTTGGTCATGGATCCTGCTGAGGGCTGATCTAGGTTAAAAAAAGGGACCAGGACTGGCTCTCCCAGGCTGGAGGATGTGGCTGGGTTGAGTTGAGACCTTGCATCCACCTGCCCCAGGACAGAGCAGCTCCGGCACCTCCAGGGCTGTCGGATGTCAGAGCAGCTCCACAGTTTGGTGGTTGTGTTTCACTCTTCACATTCTTGTTTTGTGATAGAATTGGATCACTAAAACTGCCACATTATTCCCTTTCTTCCCCTCCCTCCCCCCTTGATTAGTAGAGACACTTATTGCAGCTTTAATAGGGAGAAACAAGTTCCCTCTGTCCTTTGCCAGTCCTAAAAATACAAGAGTGCTTTTTCCAGGGGAGCTGGTGATTGAGGTTTAAATGTTCAACCAGAACACATTAAAATGCTCTAAACATCAAGGAGAAAAAGGGAGCCCTGATACCCAGAGGAAAGTGGGGTGCTCGAGCTGAGTTACAGCGCTGTAATTATTGATACTGTCAGAGCTTCCAATCTACAACACTATTTTTAGGCCCCCATCCAATCCACAAAAAGAGCTCTAAAATAATTACAAAAAGACCTCACTTGAAGACTGTTTGTTTTGGAAAAACAGAGATCTTTGCTCCATTTCAGCATATTTCAGCTTGGAGAGCAATAATATTTTATTTGTGCTGAAAGAAGACACGGGCTTATTCAATATTAATAAATGGTTTACAGCATGGGTTAAAGTTCTTATTCTGCCCTGCAGCCCCGCCCAGGAGGCTCCACTCTTGTGGGAGAAGACGTTTCTCATGAAGGGACTTGAAATTAAAGAGAAATAATATTCACAGGGTATAAATCTGCCCAAATGGAGATGTTTTCTGCTCAATATTCTGCTACATTTTGCACATTGGTGCTAATTAATGGTGTGAGCTAATTAAGAGCAGAATGTTAATAGGACACCTGAAGTGACTCTAAAACCCAACCAAATCTGCTTTTTTTATACCACAAACAGGACAGAAGGAGCAAAACCAGTGGTGATGGATACAATTGACCACGTGTCTGGGGTTTTGGATTAATTGCAAATCAACAGGAGCCAGCAGAGTTTCAGAAAGTCAGAGCAGTTTCGGTGTTGCTGCTTTAAACATTAACCAAGCCCTGCTGCAGAACCCAGAGGTGCTGAGGGGAGAAAGCTCCTTCCCCTCGATTTTTTACCTCAATTTTTTTTTTTTTTTTTTAAAGTGCTGCTTTTCAGGGCTCCCAAGTGCTGGGGACTCCTCTGCAGGCAGCAGCTGAGCAGGGCTGTTTATTTATAAAGAGTCAACCAGAGCCACACAAAAGGTTATGGCCACGGGCCAAATGTCTTTGACATCATAGCCTGTCATTAATGGCATAAATCCTCCGTGATTTCATTTCCCACTGAGCCAACCAGCATCTCTCCCAGATTATTGCAAAGGAAAAAAAAAAAAAAAAGTCTAAACATTTACGTTCAAACCCCAAACAGATCGTATCGTTCCACTCTGCTTGCCCGATATTAAATATATTCTCTTGAACATGGCATTTTTATGGCAGGTTGTGACCACTCCTGGAGCTCGTTTCAGAAGGAGATAGGCTCAGAAAGAGAAATTTTCTTATTGTTCCCTAAGGGCAAAAACAAAAAAATGACATTTCATTCAACAAAACCTCTTCTAACCACTGCACTTTGCTGTTTTAATGTATTTTTGTCCCCCAGACCTCTGTCTGAAGGAGAGAAATATTTAAAAGCTTGTTCTCTGTGCCACAGCCTCTTCAGTGTGACAATATTTAATGTGGACAGGCTGGAAAAGTTTTCCTTTACACCAGTTTTGTGCCCTTTTTTACATCATGTCAATAATATGCACGTGGTTATGTGGAAAACATTAGGAAATCACTCTGAGCATGAAAGGTCTGAATACACCTATGATACCCAAATATTTTAATTTAAATCCTTTGGGATTTTAAGTCTGCCTCACCTTCTGCTGATGCATTGCTTGATAACAAGCCAGGTGGAAAATATTTGATAATAATACCAGATAGTTTTTGACCAGTCCTTGCTTGTTACTGAACTGGGCCTAAAATGCCCAGGAAAAGTTTTCCAAAGCAGGGCTGGCACTAAACCCGCTGGGATAAACCAGGAATTCTACACTTACACGCAAAAGCAGACAGTCAGAGAGCTGGGTTGGAGCTCACTTTTTGGAATATTTGCTGGAATGGCTCCAGACTGCCCCGTTTGAGATGCAAAGGTGCAGGACTCCTGCCCCCAGGAGCAAATAAACGTCCCTAAAGTCAGGGGAGGTCCCACTTAGCAGCTGCCCTGCAGGAGAATTAATTAATTATCCAAAATTACAGTGAGTATGAGATGCAAATGAGCTCAAAGAAAGCAAATTTAGGCTCAGCCCAAGCTCAGCTCAAATCTGGGCACACAGGGCACCATGAGAGGGGATTTGGTGTCTCCTGAGGCTGCTCCAGCTCCTGGAGCTGCCTTTGCTCAGCCCCTGGAGGCTCCGGGTCCCAGGGAAAGGAATCCCAAGGAGGATCCCTGCTGAGTCTCATCCTTTTTTTATTAGGGTTGGGATTAAATGTGTGAGACGGTATTTTCTGTTTGGATTTAGATGTTAGTTTTAATTTATGTTCTAGTCTCACAAACTGTCAGTTTTATAGCGAGTTTTATAGTATTTTATGCTAATAAATTTAAAAATGGGGTTGTATTTTTTTTTTACAAGGTCTTTTAAGGATAAACTGTTTAATTAAGAAATGATGCTTAAATTATTTTTACTTTTAACTTAATAACTAATCACTCGTGGTTTGTAATGTGGATTTTTTGTCTAATTACACAATACTACTTAAACCTATGAAGAAGAAGGTGAAGAAGAAGGATTAGCTTTTGTTTTAAAACTTATNTTTATATTCTTTATTCTAAATAAAGAATATTATTATATTCTATTCTATATTCTAATTCCAATAGAATATATTCTCTATTCTATTATATTCTAAAACTTTAAGTGTTTTAGTATGTGACATTACACACTTTTATTTAAACTACACACTTATAATTTTAGTTTTACCATTTAATTTTGGCTTTTCTACAGCTTCAGCTCAAATGTAGCATTCTCTTGGGGGTCAGAGTTTGTTAGTACTGAAAGTCTAAAATTCTCAATAACCAGCAGATCTGCAGGATGAAAGGATGAATGTGAATTTTCCCAGTGCAACAAAAAATCCTCAGGGGCTGGAGAGAGAGCAGCAAAGTCCCCACGTGTGACAAAGGCGCTGCTCAGGAGAGGAAGGACAGACCTGGAGCTGGACCTGGCAGCACAAAGCTCCATCCGAGCCACCACCCTGTGTCCATCCCACCCCCAGCCACAGCCTAGAGCCCTCACCGCCACCAAGGAACAGCAGAAGGAGCTCCAGCATACCTGAGGAAATCAAAATGGGCCGTTTCCCCTCTTTTTTTGTTTTTGAGTGGCCTGGAATCTCAGGAGGCTTCAGCGAGCGAAGGCTCCCCGGCCGGCAGGGCTGTGGCAGAGCTCTCCTGCCAGAGCCAGAGTTAAAATGTTCCTGCAAAGCACCAGTAGCTCCATCCTTATGACTAACACATCCCAAAGGTGCCATAACATGCACGGAGGCAGGGAATTGTGGGGTGCTGGAAGGAGCACAGCAAGAGGAGGAGCTGCAGGGGAGAGCTCCTGAGCAAAGCCAGCGAGTTCTTTTTCCACAATTTATCATCCTGCTTTTACTCCGAGCGCCGACATGAAAAGTCCCACAACTCCAGCACGAGCTGAGCCAGCCAAGAAAAAGAAAAGCAGCCTGCTCTGCTCCCCAGGGCACAGATTATGCCTGTTTGTGAAGGTTTTTTTGATAGGTGGAGGAGACAAACTTCAAGGAAGGAATGTGGTCATCTCCTATCAGAGACAGAATCTCCCCCACTGGAACGGGCTGAGCGTGTCTCGTGCTGGGGGCAGGCAGGGGTTTGGGTGGAATGTGGGTGGTTTTTGGCACAAATGGCTCAGTGCAGGGCTCCTTGCTGGGTAACTAACTCGTGGACTCTCCAGCACTGCTGAAACAGTCACAGAACGGTTTGGGTTGGAAGGGACATTAAAGATGATCGTGTTTCACCTCCTGCCGCAGCAGGGACACCTTCCACTGTCCCAGGCCGCTCCCAGCCCCATCCAGCCTGGTCTTGGGCACTTCCAGGGATCCAGGGGCAGCCACAGCTGCTCTGGGCACCCTGTGCCAGGGCCTGCCCACCCTCCCAGCCAGGAATTCCTTCCCAATATCCCATCCATCTCTGCCCTCTGGCTTTATGAAGCCATTCCCTGTGTCCTGTCCCTCCATCCCTTGTCCCAAATCCCTCTCCAACTCTCCTGGATCCCCTTTAGGCCCTGGAATGCTGCAATGAAATCACCAGGAGCCTTCTCTAGGCTGAGCAATCCCAGCTCTCAGCCTTTCCTCACAGGAGAGGTTCTCCATCCCTGGGACCACCTTTGTGCCTGCTCTGGGCTCTCTCCCTGTCCCTCCTGTGCTGGGGGCAGAGCACGAGGGGGATGAGCAGCGGGAGGCAGATCCCAAATGCTCAGGTCACAGACATTCCCAGGGCTTAGAGCTCCTTGGATGATGACCTGGGTGTCAGCAAAACTCCACCAGCCTTTAGAGTAGATAAAGTCACCTGTAAAAATGCTGGGAAGGTTCCCCTTGACCACCCACCACCATCCAAACCAGTCTTTCCAGGGACATGAAAATATCCGTGGAAGGAAAGGAAACCTGCCAGACTTAGAGCTGTGTGAGGCTTTCAAGCACCACCTAATTAATTACACCTCAAACACGTGCAAATGGCTTTAATGTGTAACAAAACACCCAAGTGTGAAAACACAGGACACAACGGGGCTGTTTACGCATTTCTGAAGCAGTGACATTGTCACTGATGGTGTTGCCTTAAGTTTTTAGCTTTTATAGTTTTCAGATCCTGTACTAGTATATAACTAGGTTTTTTTCTAGGATTTTTCAGACCCTGCCTTAGTGCCTAACTCTGAATCCATACAGAGTGTTAGCGAGCTCTGTTCACATTTTGGTCAGACTGAACAATCCTTCCATCCCTCAGATCCAGGGCAGAACAATCCCTCCATCCCTGAGATCCAGGGCAGAACAATCCTTCTATCCCTGAGATCCAGGACAGAACAATCCTTCCATCCCTGAGATCCAGGACAGAACAATCCTTCCATCCCTGAGATCCAGGGGAGAGCAATCCTTCTATCCCTGAGATCCAGGACAGAACAATCCCGAGATCCAAGGCAGAACAATCCTTCCATCCCTGAGATCCAGGACAGAACAATCCTTCCATCCCTGAGATCCAGGACACTCTGCCTCAGGCCCAGAGATCACAAGCAAAAGTGAATCTGGGGGGAAGCAAACTGGGAGTAAATTACTTAATTACCTGAAGCAGTAATTGGACAATTAAGCCCTGATATGCAAATGGACCAAACTTAAATCTGCCCCAAAACCTCGTGAGCGTGGTCCATCCTGAGTGCAGCCTCTGCCAGGCTCATGCACTGCCCAGGGTGGATCTGTGGAAGGCCTTTAATAAAATATTTTAGAGAATAAATGCTTTATTCTCTAACTCTGCCCAGCCTCTGCTCTAGGCAGCCACCCCAAGGGGTGGCACGGCGCAATTCCTGCAGGGGACAAAAAGGAGGGACAAGACATGCAAAGGCTGCTCCCATTCCTTTTCCCTGGCCTCTCCCAGTGGTTCCAGTTCTGCCTGCTGAGAGTTCTGAGGAGGAGGAGGAGGAGGATGGCTCCCTGAGACGGCCACTGGGGATCAAAGAGCTCTCATTATCCGCACGGAAAGCTCCGGCTCTGCCTCAGCCAGAGCTGTCACAACATGCTGAGCTCCAGGGATTCCTGGGGGAGCTGGGCTGACACATCTCCTTCTGATGTGCATGGATTCATGCATCCCACACAGTCTTTTTGTCCAGAGGTTCTGAAGATGTTTGGTCAGTGCATACCTGGAGTTAATTCGACAGAAAATCTGTCAGATACAATGCCATGGCACAGGTGATGCCTTTTGGGGCTACCAAAAAACAGAGGCCAAGCAAATGCTTTTCTCCAAGGTGACGTTCATCCCTCCCAGACGCCACTGCCCCATTCCAGAACATGAAAAGGCTTCAGAAAAGAGCAGAGTTATTTCTCTGGGTAACCTCTGTGCCCCGGGGTGAGATGCAGCCCTGCTGTAAAGATCCCGTGCTGCTCAGCCACACAAATCCATCCTTTCCTATTCCACATCAATTAAACTCTGCTAATGAGCTCAGTGGCAGCAGGATCTTGGACTTTGTGAGTCCTGGGCAGCTCCAGCAGCCAGGTCGTGCTCAAAGCTCAAAAACCAGGAGATTTCTGAGGTGGTGACCTCAAGATGCTCTGGTTTGGTGGGTTCTTTATTAATTTCTTTATTTAGAGCCGGTGTTGGAGTTCCCAGCGAGCCCCAGGCTGTGTAAATGAAACCCAGGCACAGCTAGGAGGCACTTTGCATGGCTAATTAATGAGCTGATTTGCACATCAAATGAACTTTACACAGTGGGATGTTTATAACAAAAGTTTTACGAGGGATAGCTTGACAAAAAATTAGCAAAATAAAAAATCCTGAAAAGCAAGAGCCTACAGCTTCCCTCTTGCTTCCCAAGCAGCAGGAGGGAGCAGGATTTACCTGATTTACCTCCCTCCTGCTGCTGGATGCAAGGAATAACCGGAATTAGGCCAGGTTTTAGGTGGAAATTTTAAAAAATAAAACCTGTTGTGCGTTGAGATCCAAGCCAGTAAGGAAGGGAAAGGCAAGGGAAGCATTTTTATTTTTAAAGGATAATATAAAATGCATAAATTGCTGGAACAGGTGTGTTTGTCCTGCCCACCCAAAACTCTTAAGCTGCATTTGTTTGCCTGTGACACCCTGGATTTGCACATTCAAACAAGCTGCAAATGTCGGTGTTGGGTTATAATCTGTATTTTAGTGAAAAGTTTGGAAGGAGAAAAATACATATATTTTCAAGACTTGTATTTAATTTTTATATTCTTGGCTTTTCTATCATTTTATTCTTGACTTTTCTACAATTTCATTCTTCACTCTTCTGCAATTTTATTCTTGAATTTTCTATGCATTTCATTGCTTTCCCTTTTCTGCCCTGTTTGCCAAAACTGGCAAAAGAGGCACCAGTTGCTCCACGCAGACGTTTTGCAGTGCAGGAGCCCCCAGCAGCATCCCTGCACCTTCCCCACGTTTTTTGGGGCATTTCATTCCCTCTGCCCGGCTTCGGGCAGCACATCTGGAGCCTGCAGAGCATCTTTCAGCGCAGCTGGGTGCAGAGGAGAAAAAAACTTCAGTTATTGCCCTGCTGGCCACCAAAATCCCGGGTGAATTGGTGCTGAGTGCGATGGGGCCGAGCAGAGGCGCTGACAGGAGAGGGTGCTGATGATTTAGGGAAGGGGCAGAGCAGCAGGGAGCGGTCCCCAGGCTGTCCCTGCGGGGAATCCAGGGCAGGGCATGAGCAGCTGTGCCCGGGGATGCCTTTCAGCAGCGGGGAGAAGCAGCAGATGCAGCCTGTGGCAGCTAATCTGTGCCTCTAAATCCAGCCCTGGGATTGTGATGATAAGATTTGCGAGAGATCAGTCGACGTGAAAAGTAAATTTGAATGTAGAAATATAATTCATGTATTCAAAAATGTCTGAGCGCGCTCAGCGGGGTCAGGGCTCCAGCCAAGGTGTGGTTAAATGGCATTACAAGCTGATAAAAGGGCTGGTTAAATGGCATTACAGGCTGATAAAAAGGTTTGGAAATCAGTGGAGGGGTCAGACCTGCATTGAAATGTTCCCCTCAAACGGGCAGCAGCGTTTGGTCCCCACTGCATCAGCACTTGGCAGCTGAGTCACGCTTGTGCTGATGCCTCAGGGTTTGGCTTTTCTATTTTTCAGGTTCTGGGCTGCTTCAGTGGATGGGTCTGGGCTTCATATTATGGGATGGTGACCTCCCTTCACAGAGCAGGGAGACAAAACAATTCCTGCTCCAGCTGGGGACCAAGGACAAATGATCCAAACCTCAGGCCCAAGAGCACAAACAACGTGGGCTGAGCGGAGAAAAACAAGAAGGATGGGACTGGATGGGCTAAAGCTGGAACTGGACAATGAACTCCAAGATGCAAATGGAGCAGAACTGATCAAAGTGCCAGAGCCGTGCCCGGTGTCCATTTTGTGCCCATTTTGGTTCCTCTTGGGTGCAGCCCTGGCTGGGCTCTTGTGCTGCCCAAGGTGGATCCATGGAGGAAATGCTTTTAATAAATCCCTGCTTTATTCTGGAACTCTGCCCAGCTCTGCTCTGGGTCAGCCTGCACAAGGCTTCAGTGCAGCCTCAGTATCTGCCCTGGAGGCCACACAAATCAGGATTTCAGGGCTCTTTGTGGCTCCTGGAGGCTGCACTGCCCTGTCCCGTCCCCGTGCTGGTGACACCGGGCTCAGGGGAATGTGGGATGCAGATTAAACCCAGCCTGAGTAGAACTGAGCCGTTCAGTAAGGAGATGTTCCAGGCACACACGGAACACGGGGATTTCAAGACGAATTCCCTACTTAATTTTCTAATCCCTCCCCAAATCTTCCAGCGTGCTCGCTGATGCTCTGGGTGCTTTCATCCCTCCCCCCTTCCCTGCTTTGGACTTTCCTTCCATTTCCACTCGCAGGCAAGGAATGACCTGGAGCTCTGCAGTCCCAGGTGTGACCTCAAGAAAGGCCCTGGGACAGATTTTCCTCCGGTACAAGTCTGGTTTGTGCTCTCCCATGGGAAATAACGATGGGATCACCTTTCCTCCTTTTCCTCCTGCCTTTTGTCGAGGCACAGAACGAGCTGTCTGCTCCTCAAGAGCTCCAGACAACCACAAACCCAGCTCAGTGTCCCACTCCAGACCCATCTCCCCCCTCCTTTACACACGAGCTGCACACGTCCTATTTTTTTTTTTCATTATTTATTTAGAAATAATAAAATAAGACATAATATATAAAAATCTGTACAATCCACAATTTGTGCAGTACGTTAGGAAGACTTCGATACAAAAAGGCTGCAAACAGGAAAAATAGTCATGGACAACTGTCAGACGCCGAGGTTGTTCGTGAGAGCTGCAGGCCAAAAAAGTCCTTAAAAAAATCAGCTTCTGATGGGCTGTGGGGTGGCAACTGTGCAGCACCTTCTACTCCACAATGTGGTGAGCAGCCAGGATTAAAGACAGTACAGTACTTCTCAGTTTTACCTTGTAATCCATCGTGAAAAAAAAAAGAAAACCTAAGAGAACAAATTAAATATCTGAAATATCTGAACCCTTTGTCTTTTTTCTTTCTTTCTTTTTTTTCCCATGGCTTCTGCTAACACAGAGATGTTGGGAGAGGGTAATTAAAGCCAGCTAATGAGGGAGGATTTCTACCCTGGCCACTTCACCCAGGACAACTCGCAGGGAAGAGACGGAGGGAGGGAGGGAAGCATCCCCACCTGCCTCTGCTCCTGTCACTGTACACAGAATTGTGGGTCAGACAATGTGTCTCATTCAAGTATTTTCAGGGAAGGGCAGAAATAACATATTCCCCCCCAGCCCCTAAGCAAAAGACAGGATAAAAGCTTCCGTGCGAGCCGGGAGAATTTATCCAATTTATCCTGGATAAAGAGGCTGAACCGAAGCCTGCGGGAGGCTGTGGGTAGAGCTCCATCAGTTTAAAGTTTTAAAGTTTTAAAGTTTTACAGTTTAAAGTTTTAAAGTTTAACAGTTTAAAGTTTTACATTTTAAAGTTTTACAGTTTAAAGTTTTAAAGTCAGCATAAGCTTGGCCCATGATCAATGGGAACTGAAGGAAAGCTGTCAGTCACTGTCCAGTCCTTTAAAATAACTTTTTTTTTTTTAATAATGATTCCTCCAATTTTCTGCTGAGAAAGCCAAAATTGATGGCAAAAAGGGCTCTTGCAGGGCTCTTCCCAGCAGCTTCCCAGAGCCAGGGTGAAATGTGGGATTCCTTGGGCTAAGACAAAGAGTTGTGAAAGAAAGAACAAGCAGAGATTAGCAATGGATTACACCTCGACACACCGCCCTCGACACGGCTCTGGGAGCTCTGCAAAAACGCCAGTAACTAGAACGTGTTCTCAAATGAAAGGTCCGTGCTTAAACAATAAATAACGAGAAGTTCAGAGCATTAGGAATCCTATAAGGCTTGCAAGTAATTTGCTAAAAATCATGCTAACCTGTAGCATCTAGTCCTAGCGAGCCGAGACTGCTGAGCTGAATTGATACTTTTTTTTTTTGTGGCCTTTTCGTTGTCTTCTCCTTGTCCTCCTTTACAGACTTCTATTTACATTTGGCTTTAAATATGAAAATACTTGATAAACTTTATAAAATGTACAATTTTTTAAAAATAGTTCTGAAAAACCGACTTGAAAAACAAAACAAAACAAATGAGAAAAAAGAAAAAAAGGAAACAAACAAACTCAAAACCTCTGCACCAGAAATGTTAAAGGGGAGGGGATTTTTTTTTTTTTTAACTCTCCAGATTTCTTGCGTGTCAAAGAAATGAGACAAGTCCTGCATTTTCCATCCCCCCCCATCTCTCAACCCTCTCTCAAATATCTCAAGTATCATTTAGTGGGAGCACTGTGCACCTGGGGGATGCTGATCTGAGACCAGGTCCCCTTTCTCCTGCTCAGCCTCCCTTTCCCCGTTGTGTTTTCGTGCCCCCTCCGTGTCACTGAATACTCTTTGGTTTGTTTTTTTTCTCCTTTTGCAAGAACACGGCCCTTAGCAGCACCAGCAGCGCCCTGTGGTCTCCACCACTGCTGACCCAGAAACTGCAGCCTTGAAATGTCCACCCTCCCCTTCCTCCTCCATCCTCCCACCCCAGTAACAGCCTCAGGACTTGCACTTCATCCTCTGCCCTCTCCAGGAGCCAAATCTGTGTTTACAACATGGATTTCCCCCAGTTCCCAACCCTGTAGATCGCATTTTATCAGAAACCAGTTCATTGCAGGCATTTCTCCCAGGCAGGGCTGGCAGGGGCCAGAGTCCTCCACTGTGCAGAAGACACCAGACCTAGAACAAGCTGTTTTTTAATGGCATACAGTGATCCAATACTGCAAGAGTCCTCCAGGATTGGCATCCCCAGCGCCCCCGCTGCGAGCAGGGGCCAAGCACAGCTTTGCTGTCTCCTTGAGCTTCGAGGCACGGAGAATTTAAAGCCAAAACACCGCCAGAGCTCTGCTGAGGGTAACAAAACCTGCCTGGTGATGAGTGATGGGTGAGGGTCACCTGCGAGGCTGAGGGGGGCAGGAGGTGGAACCTCCTTTTGCAGCCTCATCCTCCCCAAAGAATTGCTCCTCTCTCCACGAGATGGAAATCCACCTCCCTCACAGCCCTGCCCTGCTGAAGAGAAGAATTCTGCACAAAAAGAATTCTGCACAAAACTCTGCCTTCCCTCCGCCACTCCCGAGCGCTGTGCTGCCAAGGCCCTTTCCTCCTCTTCTTTCCTCCTCAGAAAACTCTTCTGGGGACTTCTCTGCTGCTTGGCTCACTCCAGCATCAGCCAGCAGCTCCAGGCGTGTCCATGGCACAGGTTCATGGAAAGCTCCTCTGCTCGGAGCTGGGCAGGCCAGGGAGGACACGCAGGTGATGCTGGTTTGCTTCCCCCAACTGAGCTTTTTTCCCCTGCAAGAAGGGATTTTATTCCCTCCACAGAGGAACAGGGGGAAAGAGGAGGAGGCCCAGCTCGCTTTAGATCCGAGCCTTAAGCCTTTAGAATAAGGTGCAAAATAAAGGTCTTAAAAATGAAAAAAAAACAAAACAAAACAAAAAAAAAGTCAAAACCAAAAAAGTGTCTGAGGTTTGATTTTTTTTGTTGTTGTGGTTGTTGTTTAAAGCAGCCTGTTTCTTTTTTTTTTCCTTTTTTTTTTTTTTAATAAACTCCACTGTGCAAAACTGTGCATTTTCTTTGGTATCCACTTAGGTAGTTTGAACTTAGTACTTTTTCCTATGTATACACATCTTTTGTCTCATTTTTCCTTTAGACAGAGAAATAAATTCTCCCCCTAAAACAATCATAATTTTGCTGGAGGCTACTGATTGGCCTGATATTACATAATGCCCCTTATGTAATTGCAAAGAGAGAAATTGATTCTAGCTATCAACTACTGGCCTCAAAAGGAGTTTAAACTTTCTGGCAACATTGGCCTCTCCAAACTGATCATGAGCTTTTCAACCCAAAAAGTTCAACACTGACTTTTTTTTTTTTTTCTTTTTAAATTACACAAGATAAAATAAAAACTACACTGCAACAAAAATAACCATTTGTGTTCATGTAGTTAGCAGCAGCTTTTTAAAAAATAATTATAATAATAATAATAAGGCAGATTCTTGCCTTTGTTATGCCATTAAAAACATTCTTGTTCCCTAGAGAGAAGCATTCTGGAAAAAGTTGAAAAAAAAAAATAATAATAACCCAACCAAAGCTTGCCTGCAAGTTCAAGTTTCGTAAAAAAATATATACATAATTTATTCTACAACATATGTGCCTTCTGTTCATACTTAGACATGTTTAGTGCTTTATGTTTAGAGTTCATTTCCTGTCGTCCCTCCTCTGAGGACAGCCCTAAAACCAGCCTGGGTTCCTCGGGTCTGCTGCCTTCACACCACTCTTCCACAGTACCGTTGTCTGCAAACTCTTCTGGGCCAGCTTCTCAGGTCAACGAGCCCTTGCCCGACGGGCACGGGGGGGATTTTGCCTTCCAGCCACGCGGGAGAGGCAGAGCCCGCCAGTCATATCTCCGACTCCCGCCGCAGCGGCCGCGGCTCCAGCGGCACCCCCGCCTGGTTGTGGTGCTCCATGTCCGGGTGGGTGTCCGTGCTCATGCTCTCCGGCACCCCCGTGTCGATCTCGTCCTCCTCCTTGCTGCTGAGGGCCACCTCGTTCTCGTAGCAGAAGGAGTTGGCGTTGGAGAGGATGTATTTCTTCTCCGCTAAGTCCCTGGCACTGCAGATGGGTGTGTTGGGCACTTCGTACGTTTTGTGGAACCTCGAGTAGTCCACTTTGTAGTAGTTCTTCTCTTCGAAGAGCACGGGCTCGTAGCGGTGGCCCCAGAGGATCTCGTTGGCCAGATATGAGCTGCGGCACTGGGTGGTCATGGCGGTGGCCTCCACCATGCCCTCCAAGATGACCACGATCTCAAAGTCAGCATTGTCCATGTCCTGCTTGCTCAGGTCGTACAAAGGGCTGTCCTCGTCTATCTCGTGCACTATTGTAATGGGCGAGACCAGGAAGATGCGGTCGATGCCGCTGTCAAAGCCCACGTTGATGTCAATCTGATCCAGGGGGATGTACTCCCCTTCCGACGTGATCCTGGATTTCAGGAGCTGCGCCCGCACGTGCGCCTCCACCAAGTGGCTTTTCCTCAGGTTCCCCACGCGCCACATCAGGCACAGCTTCCCATCCCTCATGGCCACCACGGCATTGTGGCTGAAGACCAGAGTTTCGTTCCTCTTTTTTGGCTTAGCCATCTTTGCCATGACGGCGCCAATGATGAAGGCGTCAATGATGCAGCCCACTATGGACTGGAAAACCACCATGAACACGGCGATGGGACACTCGTCCGTGACACACCTGAAGCCGTAGCCGATCGTGGTCTGGGTCTCGATGGAGAACAGGAAGGCTGCGGTGAAGCTGCTCACCTGAGACACGCAAGGCTTGCTGTTCTCTTGGTTCTCCAGATCCCCGTGCAACAGCGCGATCAACCAAAACACACAGCCAAAAAAAAGCCAGGAGAGGATGAAAGCCAGGCAGAAGATCACCAGCATCCACCTCCAGCGGATGTCCACGCACGTGGTGAAGATGTCGGCCAGGTAGCGCTGCCCCTTCTCGCCCACGTTGATGAACTGGACGTTGCAGTGCCCGTCCTTCTTGACGAAGCGGTTCCGGCACTGCTGCCGGGTGTGGACCTTGCCCTTGCCGTTGCCGAAGCCGTTGGCCACAGCCATGGTGGACAGCTTCATGCCGTCCTCCTCCGAAGACACGATGCTGTAGCGGTTGGCTCGCGCGCTGCCCATCACTACTGCCGGGGACTGAGGTGCTTCTGCTTTAGAAAACAGTCTGAGTTTCTGCAAAACCCTTTGGAGAAACAGTTTTGAAAGTTCTAGAGGAACACACACACGCGGAAAAACCGGGAGGAGGCCGGAGTCCTCAGGAGCCCTCGGATCAACCAAGGACAGTCTTCTGGCATGCAGGGTGAGCTCAGCAAGCCACCGTCATAGAGAGGGCATGGTCTGCAAGAGAAAGAGAAATGGCACTTTAGGTCCTGGAGGAAAAGCACGAGGAGTCAAGGAAAAGGTGGACCTGCAGGAAGTTTCCTCTTTTTTAATGGCATTTTCAGCAGTGCTCAACGTCCGCAGCTGTGCGTGGACAGGGGTCACACATCGGCACTGCAAGGAAGGAATTGCCCTTCCCGAAGGAAAGCGCTGAAGGGATCGTGTCACACCAGCCTGAGCAATATTCACTTTAAAGCTGGGCACGCAAAGGGTCTCTCTGCTATTTATATCTGTGATTTCTGATTATTTTCAAACAAACAACTCCCTTTAACATCCTTCTGTTCAAACGCAAATGCTGAAGTGGTTTGTAGTGACTTATGATGTGTCTTGTGGACTGTCTGACCCATGAGAAAGCAGGGAGGGAGCAAAAGGGAAGATGGAGACAGGGAATTAACTTGGGAAGTGCAGATAGTGGTGATTCCACGAAATCAAAGCACATACAATTGTTTTAATTAAGCTAAAAGAAGGAGTTGTGTACTCTCAAGAAATTTCAAGAACAAGGGCTGCAGTAGCTTCTCTCTAACTCCGTAAGTTCATTGGGATCTCTGAAGTTTTTACCCTCAAGTTTGGCCTAAGTTGCACAAAAAAATTAAACCTTTCAAACCTCTCATGTGCTTCTGCTAAAGCCACCAGTAAAACCCAGCAGAATCAGCTGAGTGCCCTCCTAACACCTCCAGGAGCCAGTCCCAGCACCTTCCCCTCGGGACCCCCTTCCATCTCCAGCAGGTGACGGTCCCAAGGGTCTCGTGGGTCTGAAACGTCACCAATCAAGACTCAGCAGAAAGGCTACAAAACCTTCTTCTGCAGGGAGAAGCCACCAAAAACTTGTTTCAGGGAGGTCTGGCTTAGACCCAGGTCCAGCTTTTAACAAGTGCGTCATCCATTAAGTCATGTACTGCATATCAGGAAATGGAATTGAAACACTGCAGAGGAGAAGGGATGCATTAAAGCAACTGCTCCGGCCACACATGGCCCACGGTGGGAATAAAGCTGAGCCCGGGTGGGGAGGAATGTCTGCTGTCCCTTTGGCACGGCATGGGAGGCTCCTGAACCATTTACAGTAGCAGGGGATTAAATCACGGCGCTCTTCCTAAATTAATGTTATCAAAACTCATCTGGCTTTGTCCAAAAGCCAGCAAAACTGCAGCCACCGTGGAGCACAACCCCTGCCCGGCAGGACCTCTGCTCTTTGACTGGAATCTGACAACAGCTGGAGATAAGATGTTATCTCCTTCCCCAAAAACAGCAGCCCCTGGAGCCCCGCTGAGGTGCTCCAAAAACTTGGGCGATTTCAAGCAACTCCTCAAGCCCTCCCACATCCTTGTTACAAAGGCTCGAGCTCAGCAAACACTTGTTGGGAAAAGAGCAGGTGACAAACAGCAACATCATCAGCTGCCTGCAGGCTGCTCTTCCCTCCAGGATCTCCTCAGGGTTTACTTTCACCTCCTCTTTTCTCCTCGCTGCTCCTGTTTGTTGTGCAAGAATGTGTCCCGGTGCCTCCTTGCCAAGATTAGTCATCTGTGACTTCAGCTCAGACAAGACATTTTGGCAACTCTTGGCGGGTTCTGTAATGCCCCTTTGAGTGCAGCTCTCAGCACTGAACACTTCTGGTGGAGCTGCCCTCGTACTTATTCTGGGCACTTAATTTTACTTTTACAACTGTCTTGTCTTCACTGTGTAAGGATCCACTTTTCCCCCCCGTCTTACACCTTTTTGTTCCCGGACTTTCTCATTCCCGTCAGGATATCGTGCTCAAAAATACAAAAGAATTCTTTTAACGCTCACTTAAATGATTTGTTTTGGCCAAAACCTCACTTTTATTAGAAACCTGAACACGGTGGGGAAGTGAAATTACTGTTAATACATCCCACATTAAAAAAACTTCTTGAAAAGCCGTTGCACTGCTCTGCAAATCGATCGCTTTCATAAACCACATCCTATAATCACAGCCGTGTTCGACTTCCACAGTCAAAGCCTGTTTTGTTCCAAGCTGATGGAAACACACAGCCTAGGAAGCAGTTTTTTCTGAAGTTTTGTTTTTTCCTTTTCTTTCCTGCATTTTAGAGTAAAACTTTTGGCGGAGGGAAAGATAAGCTGCAACATTTAAACCATCTGAATACGCAGCTTCTCCCACGAAAGTCTCAACCTGAGGACACTTGTTTGAATTCCCTGAAATCCTCTAACACCAGCATCCTGTAGGCTGCATTTAGGACCTGAATTTGTCATATTCCTCCCCTGGAGGACTGAGCACCTCTCCCCTGCTGTCTCTGCCCGGATCCCTCCTCGCTGGCTGTGCTGTGGGAGTGGAGCTGCCCCCCTTTGGTTCCACGGACCCCAAAACCCGGGGGTGAGCCTGGGGGCAGCTCTGCAACCTGCTGGAAGTTCACAGCACAGAACTCTGGCACGCTCCAGGGCAGCAGAGCTCTCTGCCTGCTTTTGCAGCCTCTCCTCCTGCCAGTGCTCGGGGTGAGGAGGAGGATGGGACGGGTGAGATGGGAGCAGGAGCAGCTCCACGCACAGGGGTCAGCCAGAGGGGCTGATCTCGCTCCTGCTCCTGGAAATCCAGGTGCTGTGAAATGCCCTGTGGATCCACTGCCTGCCCCAGCCCCTGCTCCGTGCTTGTCCTGACCCTCACAGCCACTTCCACCAAAAGTTCCCCAAAAAGCCCAGGAACAAAGCAGTGGGAAAACCAAGTGCTGCTTCTTACTGTGCCAATCCACCTGCTGCTCAAAGGCTGACAACGCTGCTGCCTCTCACTCCACCCCAGCATCAGCTGCTGGTGGCACCAAAAATTCCAGGCTGGTGTGGGAGCAGCCCTGCAATCCCCACTGGGCAAAGAGAGCCAAGCCAGTCCCACCCACCCAGCCCAGAATGTGCCTAACTGGGCCCAGGGCAGTGCAGCCAGACACACACAGAGCTGTGAATTCAATCACCAGCTGTGCTGTTGCTGTTGTTGTTGTTGTTATTATTATTATTATTATTATTATTATTATTATTATTATTATTATTATTATTATTAATCCAGGTGACCTTCCCTCCTGGCAGGGAAGACAAGCAATGCAGCTTGGAATTCCCAGCAGCGGCAGGGACACGGGATTACTGGGAAGGG
>VWZP01003406.1:117680-147783 GCA_013396995.1 Dicaeum eximium
GAGCGGGGATGGAGCCGGGATGGAGCGGGGATGGAGCGGGCATGGAGCTGGGATGCTCCGGAGCCTGCACCGAGCCGGGGTTCCCGCTGCCAGGAGGGGCCCGGGACAAGGCGCTGGGTTCCCCGGTGCCCGCTGCGGCGGCTCCTCGGGATCCCGGTGCGGAGGGTCCCGGGAGAAAGCGCCACGTCCCTGGATTCCCGGATCCCGGGATCACCGGTGCGGACGGTCCCCGGAAGACGACACCGGGTCCGTTCTGCGGAGAGTCCCCGGGTACACCGGTCCCCTCGGGGACTCGGTGCGGAGGGTCCCGGGAGAAGGCGGCGGTTCCCCGGTCCCCGGTGCAGAAGGGGCCGGGAGAAGCCGCGGGGGAGAAGGGACACGGCCGGGCTGGCTCGGCTCTGCCGTTTCGTTCCCCGGCTCCGGGACGCTCCGGACACCCGGCACCTGCCGCCGGCATCCCCTCACCCTCCCTCGGCAGCGAGCGAGGCTTTTGCGGGACTTGAGCGGGAGTTTGGGACGGTCCCGGGCGGGGGCTGGCTGCCCGTTCGCTCCCGGTCCCCGTCTGGGCTGATGTCCGAGGCCCCGGGCAGTGACAAAAAACAGCGGAGACACAAAAGTTTCGTTCCTTTTGTCCCTGTCTTTATTTTAGTGAAGGGAAATGCTGAGGTGCAGGGTGTCCCATCCCCAACTCCCGAGCCCAGCAGGCACGAGAAGCCGGGCAAACACCGCACAACGCCGCTCCTAAACCCAAATCCTTCTCTTTAACCGAACAAAACATCCCTTCCAAAACAAGAGCTTTGATCCCCGGACTAGGAACTTTTGGAGCAAGGCTGGAAGCAAGGGAAGGACGAGCCTGGCTGCAGCGCGGGGGAGCCACGGCTTTGTTCCCTGAGTCACCTGTGGCAGCTCGGTCAGGCTGGCCAGCGTTGGAATATGCAGAAATCCAAAGGATTTTTAACAGCTTGTCCTCCCTACAGTGGACGTGGCCTAAGACAAAGCAAATAAGGATGAAATGCCTGGCCGGGAGCCTTGCAGGAACAGAAACAGCCTTGTAAGCACAGCCTGAAGTTTGCCAAGCTCCGGCTCTGATGGACAGTGCAGGGGTGTTGGGTTCCAGGGCAGGTGTCCGCAGCAGGACACTGTCCCTGCCCTCGGCAAGGGACAGCAGCTGAAATCCACCGGGGAGCCCGTGGGGTGCTGGAAAAACGAGGTGACTGCTGAATGCAGGGGGGCAGAGCAGCCCGGGCTTTAGGGATCGCCATAAACACCTTGAATTGCACCCAGCACCGCCAGCAGCCCCTAAAACACCCGCAAAGGAGCGCTGGGGATGCTCCCGGGAAAGGCAGCGGCATTCCCAGCCTGGAGCTGCTCAGGGATACCCTGCTCCAAGCGGGTCGGCCTCCGGAGAGCTTCTTACAATGTCCAGAGCAGGCTGTAAATAATGATAAAATATGATATTTCCACAGCAATGCCAGTGCCTGCAGTAGCTCCTCGTTGCTTAAACTCTCCTCCTCCTCTTCCTCCTCTTCGTTATTTGCCAAGTTTCCAAGCCTGCCATGAGCTGTCTGTAAAGCTGGAGAAGCTCTGCCCTCGCCGCGCTGCTGCTGCTCCATCCCAAGGTCCGCGCCTGGCACCGGCCGTGTTTGCCGAGTTCCCCGCATCCCCAATGAGGAAGTGCCGCATTGTTGCAGCAATAAACACAACGGCCGAGGGCAGCTGGTTCGCAAAGCGCCACATTTGTGAGCGCAGGAGGAGCAGAATTGACGTGGTGGGCAGGGGGAAGCAGAGACAAGTGCTTCTGTGCGTTGGGCAATCTGGCGAGTTGGGCAACCACGCTGTTTGTGAGTTGTTCTTGGGTGGTTCTGTTCCTTTGCAAGGGGAAGAGAAGTCCAAAACTTAGGAGTGATGGATCTGGAAAGCAAAATCTGCAAGGGGGATGACAACTACTTTATCCATTTAGTGAGAGGAAGATAATTAAACTCACAGGATTTGAAAGACACGGGCACAGTTCATGTACCTGTATCAGAGAAAAAAAAACATCCCTCGTGTTTCTCTTTGTGTGCTTCCCATGAACTGCTAAAATAGCAACAATTTGAGGCGCCTTGAAGTATTTGCACCTACGTGTGAAATAGTGAAATAAAGAGCTGTGATCCACGCCTGCTAAGAGATGCTCTGCTGGGGGCTGGCTGCAGCAATTCCCTGTGCAAAATCTCCGAGATATTCCAGACTGCAGCGCGGCTCTGGAGCCTCTTACTCAGCCTTTACTCATGTGAAGCGACCGATAAAAAATACAGCCCTACTACAGATTTATCTGCCCAGATGAGTAAGGCTTACTCAGCCATTCAGCATTTCACACGAGGCAGGGGAGAGCAGACACATCACCTCTGCTTCACAGCTTTCCCCGAGTCGGGGCAGCTCTGCCCAGAGAGCTCTTCTCTGAATGAAATATCGATTCTAAACCTATTGCACAGATAATGAAAACCGTCACGGAGCCGCCTGCCCGGGCTCCAGCGAGAGGAGCCCTTCCAAACCTCCAAACAGGGAAGCTGAAGTTACAAGAAAAGTTTCTAAAAAACCCTTTCCTGTTGCAACAAGCCAGGACAAAGAGGGTGAGACAGCTGAAAACTTAACCCTCAGCGCTGAGCGAGGCCTTCGTTTTCCTTCTCTCCAGGGATGGTTTTCCATCCTGACCCGGCCTTGCTTCGGAAATCTCTCACTGAAATATCAGAAAAGCAACGTGAAACTGTCATGGGCTGAGAGAATTTTCAAGGCAAGGCTCTTTATCTGCATTAAAAAACGGTACCAAGGGAGAGGAAGGGCTCTGGGAAGGAAGAACATTCGAGAATTTTTCTCCCCTTTTCCTGCCACAGTTCTCCCCTGGGTTGTCACCACAGCCACCCTCAGCTCGCACATTCCCCCTGGAAGGAAATTTGGGAGTAGTGTTGCAGGCCCAGACCTTGGAGCAGAGGCTTCAGCCCCTGTCTCACTCCACGGGAGACGTTATTAAATTGCTTTTTCTGCCTTGGCGCTGAAAGGACCTAATTATCAGATTGCATTAGTCCTCATCTCTTCAAGTGGCCAAATCTGCTTTGGTTCTCAAGGATTTTATTGCCAGCTGAAAATGGCTTAATTGTATTGTACTTGCAAAGAAAACACGGGCTGGGGGAATCAAAGCTTTCCACAAGAGGAGAAGAGATGCCATAAATAACACGCTGGGCTTTTATTTTTTTGGGTCTCACCATTTCCATGCATGTAAACTGGCATGAGTTTGCCTTTCTTCCCTAACCATGAAGTCAAGTGGAAAAAATTCCTCAGGAAAAGGTGGTTTCCCCATTCCCAGTAACCTCCTGGGGTTTAGGCATTAACTGGATCTTTATAGGTCTAATGCTGGGATCTCCAAGGGAAAATGAACCCACGTTGGGAACAGAAGGAACGGGCAAATCCAATGAAAATTCCACAGAGAGAAGCTTGATAAGGCTTGAGAGAGCAAATAAATAGATTTGCAAGCAAATGGGATCCACAGATGTGCAGTTCTGCTCGATAAAAAGGGGTTTGTCCATGGGAGGGATGAAGCTGGACAGAGGAAATTGAATTTAGGCTTTATGTACCTGAGAAGAGCGGAATTCACATCCCCCCAACAACATTTAATTTTTTAACTGTATATTTTGTGTCCAAAATCTTCATTTAAGATTTCAGGCTGCCTTAGTTAGGCTTATCCTAAAGGCAAATCACCAGCTAGTCACTGTATTTTGGAAAAAAAATAAAATATATTTTCAGTCCTCGCTGCTGCAGGAGGGGGATTTGGGGAGCGAGGTGAAGAAATCTTGAAATACCGAATTCCAAACAGAAGTCCACTTCCAGCAGGAGCTGTATCTAACTCCCAATCCAACAGCAACCCACAAATTCTGCCAAGGAAAACTCCTTTCCAGCGCTGTATTCCATGTGGCTCGGTTCTCACCAAATTAAGGCGTCTAATTTAAAGCATCTTTAGCTCCCAGCTGAACTTTCAGACCCAATAAAATGTGGTGTTGGTAAAGAGGGAGCTGTGAGCTCGCAGTGCAGGGTCAAAGGCCTTCAAACGATCAGGAAATGTTCATCGGATATTTCGTGTGCACCTGGCACATTCTGCGTTTTCTCCAAGCAGACAGGTCCAGCACCATTCAGGGACCTGTTCCCAGAATCCAGGATTGTGGAGAATCTTCCAGAAATGCAGTAAATGTAAAGGACATCTGGCATGGTTTGTGGCACAGCAATATTCCGTATTTTTCCCTTCTCAAGCCATCAGTCAGCTTTGTGCTCAAAGGCAGCAGTGGGGAGGTGTTTTCAGATTAGTGAGGAGGAATTTTCTGATTAATGAGGAGGAATTTACAGATAATGAGAAGGAATTTTCAGAGTAATGAGAAGGAATTTTCAGATTAATGGGAAGGCATTTTCAGATTAATGGGAAGGAATTTACAGATTAACGAGGAAGAATTTTCAGATTAATGAGGATGAATTTTCAGATTAACAAGAAGGAATGTTCAGATTAACAAGAAGGAATTTACAGATTAATGAGGACAAATTTTCAGATTAATGGGAAGGAATTTTCAGATTAATGGGAAGGAATTTTCAGATTAATGAGGATGAATTTTCAGATTAATGGGAAGGAATTTTCAGATTAATGGGAAGGAATTTTCAGATTAATGAGGATGAATTTTCAGATTAATGATGAGGAAATTTGAGATTAATGAGAAGGAATTTTTATATTAATGAGGAAGAATTAGTGTGAGTGATCAAAGTGACCAAGCAATATTCCTAAAGCTCAGACTTCCCTGTTAATCTCCCTGCTGATAACTCCCACAGCTCCCATTCTTCAGAGATCTCCAGGGAAAGGCAGTGAATGGTTAATAAAACTTGCCAGAGGGGTGAGAACACGCTTCTGGAGCTGCCCTGGGGATGTTGACAATTCCTGGAAGGAAAAGGGTTAAGAGCCAGCAGCTCACACACACACACAAGAGTGGGACTGCACTTTCCTTCTGTCCCTTCCAGCTCCTGCTCTTCAGTGCCAGCTTTCCCTAAACTGGGATGAACACAGCAGGGTGAGCAGATCTGGGTTTAAAACCTCTGCTTCTGGATCTTGCCCGTGAGCAGGAGGCTCCCAGGGAAATCCTTTGGGGTTTTTTTAGTGGTTCTCTGCTGTGTGTTGTAGGATCAGAGTTATAAAATCCCAGAATTTGGGATTCAACTCATCCCATCCCACCCCCTGCCATGGCAGGGACATTTCCACTGTCCCAGGCTGCTCCAAGCCCTTCCCAACCTTGGGCATTCCAGGGATCCAGAGGCAGCCACAGCTTCTCTGGGAATCCCATCCCAGCCCCTCCCCACCCTCCCACAGAAGGATTTTTCCCAATATCCCATCTATCCCTGCCCTCTATCCGTTTTATGCCATTCCCCTTGTCCTGTCCCTCCATCCCTCATCCCAAAGTCTCTCTCCATCTTCCCTGCCAGCTCCTTCAGGCCCTGCAAGGCCACAGCGAGGTCACCACGAAGCTTTGCTTTTCCAGGCTGAACAATCCCAACTCCCTCATCTTTTTCCAACCCCAATTCTTCTTTTTTGGGAGAAAAGGCAAAGAGAATTGGGATTGTTCATCCAAGCCGAGTCACCTGCTCATTCCAAAGCCCTCGTGGTGCTCAGACAACTTTGAAACTTCCCCTGCAGAGCCCAGGAGGCTCAGAGAGAGGGGCTGGGCTGGGTTTAAGGGGTTCAGAGAAAGGGGCTGGGCTGGGTTTAGGGGTTCAGAGAGAGGGGCTGGGCTGGGTTTAGGGGTTCAGAGAAAGGGGCTGGGCTGGGTTTAAGGGGTTCAGAGAAAGGGGCTGGGCTGGGTTTTTAAGGGGTTCAGAGAGACGGGTCAGAGAGAGCGGCTGGACTGGGTTTAGGGGGTCAGAGAGAGGGGCTGGGGTGGGGTTTAAGGGGCTGGGCCTGGTTTAAGGGGCTGGGCTGTGTTTTTCCAACTGCACCAGGCAGGGATAAAGCAGAGAGCTGAGGGTGCCACCATGGGCAGAGACATGGAAAGCTTCCAATGGGAAAGGGAGTGGCAAGAAAGAACAAGAACTGAGTTGCAACAGAAAGGGCTGGAAGGTTTCTGTCCTTTCTGAGCAAAATTGCTGCCAATCACCTTTTCTGCATCTCTCCTCCTGCCCTGTTGGTATTCACACCTCAGGAGCTGGGCAGCTTCGCCTTCCCAGGGGAGCTGTGGTGGCTCCTGAGGGAGATGCTGTGGGATGGAACCTGCCCCCAGCAGTGCCCCAGGAGCCTCTGCAAACCCTGCCTGGCTTCCCTGCACCGTGCCCGCTGCATTTCTGCTGCTGAGCATTTATTGCCACGGTAATTTATCACCCACTCCGCTGAGAACTGCGTTTGTAAACCTGAAAGCGTCTGATTTCTGCTAACACCACGTAAATGGCTGCTCTCCTCTCTTCCTCACACTTTTTGTTCCAGTAGATTAGCTGAGATCAAATGTCCTCAGTGTTTTCTACCACTTTGTACCAGAGCCTCAGAATTCGCCTGGAGTCTGTGGCCACAACATAAGTGACAATATCAAGAGTTTATTTTCTCTCCTGGAAAGCAAATAAACTGTGCTAAAAACAGAGAGTTAGCTCACTGGCCATTGTGGAAGGAAAACCACGGCAGAAAACAAGCTGGAGTTTCCTGAGGAGCCAGCACTGGGGATTTTACATCCAGTGGGAACTTCCATGCCCATGGCACTGCAGGAGACTCTCCCTGAGAGGGGACTGGGTGGGTTTGGGTGGGTTTGTGCCACATTCTGCCCATCAACAATGACTGGATTTCTCCACCAGGTGCACCAGGGATGGTCCTGGAGATGCTGGAGCTGGTGGGGAGCAGTCCCAGCTTTTTGGGAGCCTCAAGCCCTTCCAGAGCCTTCACAGCATCTTTTCCTCCCCATCCCTGCTCAGGAAGCTGAGGAGATCCTGGCCAGGAGACCCAGAGCTGGCACGTGTGGAGCTCAGCCCTTCCCAGAAGTGCTGCAGGGCCGGGAAAGAGGAGCACAAATTAAATCAGCTGGCACCTCTCGAAATGTCCCTCCAAACTAAAACTGAACAGATGAGTACAACCAAACCCAGCTCAAAAGTGTTGCTTAAACTTCCTGAGATTGTTTTGGGCTGATTACTTGGACCAGCCCTCCAGGGCCCACCCGTTCAAACACCCCTGCCACTTGAAAAATCTGTCGTCAGAGGGGAAATTATCCTCAGCAAGTAAACGCCGCAGCTTCCTTTGCCCTGCCTCACCATCTTGTGCTGATTATTTGCTTTTCTGATGCCATTTTGTGCCTCCAGGCCCAGCTCTGCCTTCCCCTTACGCACAGGGGAAGATTCCCCACCCAGCCCAGGGCATCCTGCTCTGGAATTGGGGCCACACTGAATGTCCTGTGCTCCAGCCCAGCCTGACCCCGGTGCCAGGAGGGGAAGGAAGGATGGTGGCAGGAGGAGACCCTCTCCTGGTTTGCACTGAGCTCAGCGTGAGCCATGAGTTCCTTTGTAATCTCCCTAATTCTTCAGGAGCTGGCTTTGATCCCCTGCTATTATTTGAGCTGATGCCCAAACCTTATTAAACAACCTTGTGACAGGGACTGGAGGGGGAAAGGTTGTGCTTTTTCCCATCAAATGTTGAGCAATCAGCATGGAAAGACGATCAGTGTCAGGGCTGGTGACACTGAGGTCTGGTGACATCGTGGTGCTGTGGTGGCAGCGCAGGTGCCAGGATTCCTGGGGTTCTTCAGGGCTGGGGTTGCTCCCCACAGGTGGGATGGGAGCTGCAGCAGCATCCTGGGTCCCTTCCCTGGATCCCTTCTCTGATCCCTTCCCTGATCCCTTCCCTAAATCCCTTCCCTGTATCCTTTCTCTGATCCCTTCCCCAGTTCCCTTCCCTGAGTCCTTCCCTGGATCCCTTCCCTGGGTCCCTTCCCCAGGTCCCTTCTCTGGATCCCTTCCCTGGATCCTTTCTCTAATCCCTTCCCCAATTCCCTTCCCTGAGTCTTTCCCTAAATCCCTTCCCTGGATCCCTTCTCTGATCCCTTCTCTAGGTCCCTTCCCTGGATCCTTTCTCTGATCCCTTCCCCAGTTCCCTTCCCTGATCCCTTCTCTGAATCCCTTCCCTGGATCCCTCCCCTGCCTGCACCCAAAATTCTGAGCAGGTGCCCGGAATCTCACCGCAGGTCTGTGGCTCCAGAGAAGCCAAGGCTGCTCCAAGAAGTTCCCATCCCTCCTCAGAGCACAAACCTCTGTTCAGAGCTGTGCTTTGACAGAGATTTCATTTTCATCCCAGCACATTTTGGGGGCCAAACGTCTCCTGAGGTCACCTGTGACAGGCAGAGGGGACACCCAGCACCCAGGCTGGGACTGTCTTGATTTGACAAAGGGCAGGGATCACGTGTGGGGACAATCAGAGGCACAGGGGCAGACAAAGAGAGAAAGAGAATGAGCAGGGGCTCGCCACGTCACCTGTGACAGTGCTGGAAGGGGCCTGTGCTCTCTGCCACCAAAGGTGACAGCAGCAAACCTGTGCAGAACAGACTGGAGCAGGGAACAACGGGCTGCCTTTGTTCCTCTGCCTGGGGGTGACTCCAGAGCTCAGGATCAAGTGCCAGCAATGCCAATCAATTCTGCCTCTTTTTGTTCAAAAACAAACAGACAAACAAACAAAAAAAACCCCCCTCAACCCACAAATCCATCCTCCAGCTTTCCAGAAGTCAGAGTTCCCCCCCCAGCTCAGCTTTCCTTCATCCCCACCTGTGCTGGGCTCCAGGATGGGAGCACAGGGCAGGGTTTTGCACAGAGCTGTTTGCTTTGCATTATTCACACTCCTCAAGCCCTGGCAAATTGCTTCGCCTCTGACCGTACTCCAGTGTAATTTTTTCAAGCTGAAGAAGTGTCTGTTCTGGATCTCCATCTGAAATGGCAATTGACTTTGAATCTTTTTGGAAGGCCCAGAAAGGAATGAAAGGCTTCCAAGCATCTTTGTGCTGTTTGGTGCCTGGAAGCGGCTCCTCTCCCGGGGGAGCAAAGAGAAGAAGCAGATCTGGGGGAGTAATTTAATCTGCATCAGGTAATTCACTGTGAGGCAACACCTCAGCCCTCGATGCTTTCGGTTCCCAGCACAAAACATCCCTGAGCTCGCTCCTCTCTGCCCTCAGCTGTGCTGCAGATCGCTCTGGGAAGGAGAAGCCTCCTCAAGGAGCAAATCCCTGAGTTAAAGCCAGGACTTCCTTTGCTCAAACCAGGCCCAGGAGGCTGGGGCAGGAGAGGCTGTTGCAGAGCTTTCATCATCTCAGGTAGCTCCGTTCATCATCTCAATTAGCAGCGTGCTAATTACCCCGGGCCAAACACACGGCTGGGGGAAGCGCGGATATTTCAGAGGGGTGAAACTGGAGCTGGAGCTGGCAGGGACCATCCCCTTTTATCAGTGTGAGGAAAGGGGTGGGAGCTGTTCCCGTCCCAGTCCACATGTGACACCTCCCTGCTGGAGCTGCTCACCCCAAACCCTGAGCATTGCTGTCCCCAGAGCTTCTCCAAGCCATTCCCCCACATTTTTGGTCCGTAGCAAAGGATTTCTGTGGGTTTGGGCCTTCTGTACTGGCAGGGTGTTGGGAAATGCCTGGTGGCTGGTGCTGGGTGGGATTGCAAAGAACCACATCTGACTGCTTTACCTGGGACTTCTCCAGAAAGAAGGGTAAAACGGGAGGAAAGACAAAAAGCACCTTCTGACAGAGTGGTTGCCTGTGGAAAAAGGGATCACTGGAGACGAGTTTAATCAGTGCAGTGAGTAATTACAGGAACTTCCATAAAACACTTCCCAAATTTCATTTCCCACTTCACATCCTACCACAGGTCACTCTGGAAAGCCTCCCATGGAACTGGTGGGGTCACATTTACTTCCCATGAGTAAGGGCAGGGAAGGTTTCCCCTTGGAGACACTCCCTGGGCTCTTTCTGATTTTCACTTTGAAATCTGATCCATAATTCCTATTTTTTCCTGCCCCACTCAGAGCGTGGCTACCCCAAGGAGGCATTCACCAGCCAAAATTCCTGCTGGGGACGCCCAACACAGCCACTCCAGCGGGACTGGGGAGGTTCTGGGGCAGCCTGCTGCTGGTCACACAGAGGCCACCAGCTCCTTTTGGCACCTGGGCCGAGCAGGGATCGTGACAGACCAAAAATAGTCCCTGCCCCGTCACTGGGAGACACCCTGTGATCAAAGATGGGGAAGCACGAGGAGCGAAGGCGCTGCCCGGTAGCGGCAGCACAGCAGCTGCCTGACACTTGTGGAGCTTCCTAGAGCCGGGAGAAAGGATGTGAAGGAGGAGGAGGAGGAGGAGGAGGAGGAGGATGATACCGAGGGCTCAGCAGATGTTCCATTGGAGCTCCTCCCGTGCGTGAGAGAACGCACGGAGCCGCTCGACGGAAAATGTGCATCCAGAAGTGGACATGGCACTGGGGATGAGATAATTATTAAGGCATTTCTATTCCGGAGCTTTTCTGCGCGGGGTTTTACACAATAATAAACGTTAGCCTTGCCTTTCTACACGCACACGCGTTCCCTGGCCCAAACAAACAGGCGGCTCTCGGTCACTGATATGTCCCCGAGTGTGTCCCTTTGGCCACAAATAGCTCATTGCCCTATTTGAAAGGTTCCTGGTGGAGTGCAGCCAGGTTTGCCCGGCTATATTTACCTAAGCTGGCAAATTGGGCCACGTCCCCCCCAGCCCTGCTGCTATATATAAAGGGGAACGATACAAAATAACCCAGCAAACACCCGGTCGGTTTTAAAACAAAACCGGTTCTGCGCTGACTGACGGTGCTGAACCTGAGAGCTGTGCTCAGGTTTCCCGGGGACGGTCAGGAAATACCGGGAACATCGGGAATTCACTGGCAACAGGTTGTCGGGTTATAACCCCGCTTTTTTTGGGGTGACACTTCGGGACGGGCGGGGGTCCCGTTCCGGGTGGTGCAGAACGGCCCCCGAGGGGCTGCTGGAGCCGAGGGGAGGCGGCGGGGGCCGAGCGTGGCGCGTCCTCTGCGCCGCTGTCGCCGCTGTCGCCGCTGATGCTCCGGTGACCGCTCGGCGCCCGCCGCAGCTCCGGGCGCGGCCGCCAGGTGGCGACCGAGGGAGCGGGAGCGGGACCGGGACCGGGATCGGGATCGGGATCGGGATCGGNCAGGATCGGGATAAGGGATCGGGATCGGAACGGGCTTACAGATAAGGGATAGAGATAGGGATTGGATTGATTTGGATCGGGATCAGGATCAGGATCAGGGATGGGGATTGGGATAGGATTGATCAGGATTAGGATCAGGATCAAGATCAGGATCAGGACAAGGATGGGATGGGGATGAAGAACGGGGTCAGGATCAGGATCGGGATCAGGATCAGGATCAGATTGATTAGGATCAGGATCAGGATTGGGATCAGGACAGGGACAGGCTTGGTACCCGGGACAGGACAGGGATTGAGATTGTGATCAGGAACAGAATCGAGATCGGGATCAGGAACAGGATTGGGATCGGGATTGCTCCAGACCCTAAAGGGGGATGGTGAAAAATAGGGAGAGTGGCTTGTTGTGTGGGAAGACAACGACAGGAAAAGGGGCAATGGTTTTACACAGAAAGAGCGAAGATTTAGATGAGATATTTGGGAGAAACTCCCCCAGGAGCTGCAGCTGCCCCTGGATCCCTGGAAGTGCCCAGGGCCCGGCGGGAGCAGCCTGGTCTGTGGAAGGTGTCCCTGCCATGGCAGGGGTGGCACTGGGTGAGCTTGGAGCTCCCTCCCATCCCAAACCATTCCATGATTCCATGAGACACCTGGGTGGGAAATTCCCGTGCATTTCTGACAGCCCACGGTAACTTTGCATGGCTTGGCCTGGAGAAAACGTGGAGAGGTGTGGACATCAGGGCTCCCAACTCTCCTGGCTTTCCAGGGAGCAGCAGGATCCCCAGCCAGCCCTGCCCCACCTCCCCCTGCCTCTGTCCGTGTTCATCCCCAGCAGCTGCCCAGCCACCAGCACCGACCTCAAAGAAACCTCTAAACCCTGGGAGCAGCTCCTGCCCTGGGATTTTCCAGCCCTGTTAAAACACTGATCCACATTTTTCAGCCCAGATGAAAACTTTGGGCTTCTTGTTTCAGCCTGGTTCTGTCTCACTTCCCCTTGTGTGCCTGGAAGTGACTCTGCTGTCAGATGCTCCTTCCTTTGCCCTGCTTTGGGCCTCTCCTGCCCACCACAGCCACCAACTCCTTCTGTTTGCAAGTTCCCAGCTCCAACCAGCAAAGATTGAAGAGATGAAAAAAGCTTACAACCCATTTTTTTTCCTCCTACACAACATTTCTGATGCCCTGAAAGGTACCTGTTATTTCCTGAAGTGAGCTCAGACCTCCTGCACAGCATGTGAGAAACAAGGGATAAACAAGGGGATAACGGGATAATGTCCTGTCCCACATCTGAAACCCAACTTCACGAGAAGTATGCACTAAATGACACATGATAACGGGGAAGGAGATGCCAGCTGCCCTAATGAATGGTGGTGAGCAAGGCTGGAAAAATAAATTATATAATAATCTCTCATTATATCCCCTTTGACATAAATGGATCCTGACCCGGAACAACGGTGCTGCTTTCCAAGGGAAAATAACCAGGGTGAAGTTTTAATCACGAGTCAGGAGGCCAGTGCAGGGTGGTTTGTGTTTGCTCTTTTGCTGTTTAGAATTTTGCTTCAGCGGGTAAATCTTGGGGAAAAGTCGGGGACGGGGTGAGCAACTTGCACACAGAAATTCCAACTCCGGCCTCCGAGTGGTGGCTGGGAAGGAGCTGCTGGAGCTCAGCTCCAGGAATTGGCTTTTGGAAGCCCCAGGGAGATGTGCAAGGCTCGGGAAGAGCAGGAAGATCCTGTTGTTCCACCACGGAACTGCCCAAAATACATCCAGGTTCTTTCCTTTGGGCTGGAGGGAACTTTCCCTATTATTGGAGGGAACTCCCATAAATTGGGGGTGACTGGAGGCTCAGGTCTGTGCTCCTGCTGGGGGATCCACGTGCTGTTGTTACTTTGGTTGGGTTTCTGGGAGCCTTGTTTGCTTTTTTTATTGCTCAGCCCTACAATGGGGATGGAAAAAAATCCCTGAGAAATCCTCACTGAGAAAGAGCAGGGGGAGGAAGAGTCTCCCTCTCATTTATCCTATTTATCCTGGTTTTCCATTGTCCAGTGTCCTGCAGGAACCTTCTCTAGGCCCTTTCCTGGGAACAGACCTTAATCCTAGGAAAGATTAAGAACTGGCTCTAGCCAGAACAGTCAGGGCCCACCTAAATACAAACCTGGAGAGGAGAAGGTTCCAGAAGGTTCTAGGGAGAGCTCAGAGCCTTCCAGGGCCTAAAGGGGCTCCAGAAGAGCTGGAGAGGGACTGGGAAAAAGGGCTGGAGGGACGGGACACGGGGAATGGCTCCCACTGCCAGAGGGCAGGGAGGGATGAGGAATTGGGAAGAAATTATTCCCTGTGAAGGTGGTGAGGACCTGGCACAGGGTGCCCAGAGAAACTGGACAGGGAAGCTTAAAACTTGCAGCTGAAGAGAAGAAAACCCTTTTTAGGACTGAAACACCATGAGCCTTTTCCCTCCTTCCTCCCTGACAGCTTTTCCACGTCTCCCAAATCCCAACTGCTCCACGTCTTTCCCAAAAAGAGGTGCCAGGCAGTCAATAAAAGCATCCCAGGCAGGATCTGAGGGGAGTGGAAGGGTTAATTCCCATGTCTGGAAGGTGATATTCTATTTTATTTTATTCAATCCCAATGGTGTTTTTTCCAACACCACAGAAGTACTGAGACCCTTCCACATTTTCCTACATTTTCCTACATTCCTTTCCATTTTTTCTAGACTATTTCCCCCATGTCTGCCAGTGTTTAAATCCAGGATACAAGAAGATGGTTTTTATTGCACTTATAAGTGGTTGCTGCTGATTAATCAGCACATAAAACCAGCTAATTAATGAGTTTTGGAGTAACTAACACCCCCCAGGCTTCAGTTTTACCAAAAGGGATCATGTTTATCCAAGACAAGTGCTAGCAAAAGAAAAATACATTAAAATAATCCAGCAGTCCTACTACTACATGGAGTAAATTTCAGGGGAAAAAAAAAGAAAAAAACAAACCACTTAGCAGGCTATTTTTTCTTCATTAAACGTGATGAGCTCATAAAAACCCAATTAATTAGTCAGAGTGATGTGAATGACTCGTCAGACCTAATTTTAGCAGCCTAAAGTCAGCCAGCATTTCCACAGCAGTTGTTTCATCTCCTTCAGCGGTAAATGGAGAGGGACGAACATTTCCAGGATAAACTCATCCTGCTGCCCTCAGCTCCCTAAAAACCTGGGGAAGGCGCAGTGAACTCCCCTGTGGAGACAGAAGAGCTCCACAACCACAGAGAGCAGGCAAACACCGAATTTCTCTGCTGCTGAGGTCGGGGGAGATCAACCCCACAAACCACGATCTGATTCTTTTACACGTGCAGGATAATTAAACACAATGCAAATGAGCTGCAATCACCAGCACGATGAGGCATTGCTCACTAAATAATTACAGAGATGTGCAGAGCAGGAACTTCCACGTCACAGACACCTTCAGAGCGTCAGCGTTTTCCTTTTTTCCCCAGTTTGAGCCGACAGAGTTGTTGGATTTCTCCTTGAGGATCATTTTTACACAGCCATCTGAGACAAGCACTTTTTCATTTTTACAAAACCACCCTGTTTGTTCTCCAGGTTGAACTTTGTCTCTGCGAGGAAGTGCAACATGCTGAAAAGGAATGCGAAATGAAATAAAAGAGGATTGGATACAAAATATTGCACAGCTCACTCCAGCCAGGATCTTCTCCTCAAGGCTCAACCTGATTTTGCTGATTTAAAAGGTGGTGTTTTGAGGTTTTTTTTTTTTTTTTACCTCCTGCATCCCTCCAGCCGCTGAGGGAGCAGCACCTCAGGGAATGGCTCATGATTCGGGAATGGAAGCTCTCCAGGATCCCACTGTGGATCCCATAGGACTGGGCAGGGTGTGAGCACGTGTCCAAAGCCACCCAGGAGCACTGGGGCCAGTTATTCCTTTGTCTTAAAAAGAACAGCCCCGTAGATTCCACACAGGAGCCCTGGGATGAGGCTGCACCTGAGGAATCTTTTATTGGGATAACAGAGCTTCAGAGCCTCCTGGAGGGACTGGGAATGGGCTTTCCAAAGCAGTGAGGAAGCTTTGAAACCCCCACCCAGAGGGCCCAGGGCATGTTTTGTGTGCCCTGCCGAGGTCACTGAGTGTCCCTGGGCACGGCCAGCCCTGGTCCCTGCAGGGGAAGAACGTTCACACGGGGTTTGCTCAAGGGCAGGGGCTCTCTGGGCATCCCAAGTGGAAGCTGCTTCCTTGTGCCCTCAGCAGCCAGTGCAGAGCTGGCCCTGGCAGCCCAGCAGGGTGTGACAGGGTGTGACAGGGTGTGACAGTGTGGGCACGCTGTCAGCGAGGTCTGGGATATAAATACTGCTGCACACGAGTTCATCGTTTATATTCGAGGAGCTATGAGGGGATAATTTGTTGGGAGGGGTTTTAACAGCAGGAAAAGTCAGATTTGGGACTCTACGGAGAGCCTGCTCAAGGTCACAGCTGCTTTCCTGTAGGAAACCTCTTCAGGAGGCTCGCTGGAAGATGTCACCGGCTCTTCAGGATCCTCCCAACTGGTGACGAGGGCCACAGCGCTGAAGGACTTTTGGTTAGCCCTGATTTCCAGGGCTGGCCTCTCCGCCTGTTTCTCCCGCGTCTTCTCGGCGCGGTTGCACTCCTGCTCCTTCCTCTCCAGCTGCATGGCGCTGCAGTGAGGGGCGTACACCTCCGTGGTCTCCTCAAACTGCAGGCAGTCCACCTTGTAGTACTTCTTCTTGACCTGCAGCACGTCGTTGAACCTGTGGCCCCACAGGATCTCTCTGGGCACGTAGGAGCTCCGCGACTGGTGGGACGTCCCCGTGGAGTCACCCGTGTAGACGAACGTCACCAAGATCTCAAAGCTGTCCTTGGCCAGAGCTTTGCGGTCCAGGCCGTACAAGGGGCTGTCGCTGTCGATCTCGTGGACGACGGTGACCGGTGTGACCAGTATGATCTGGTCGTTGAGCAGCTTGAGGTCCCGGTACTCCATGGTCATCCTGCCCTCCTTGTCCTCCTTGTAGCGCAGCAGCTGCGCGCGCACCGAGCCCTCCACCATGTGGTTGGGCCGGAAGTCCCCGATGCGCCACATCAGGCAGAATTTGTCATCCCTCAGCCCCACCACGGCGTAGTAGCTGAAACGGATGGTCTGGGCCCTCTTCCGGGCCGTGGCCATCTTGGTCAAGGCCGCTCCGATGATGAAGGTGTCGATGATGCAGCTGAGCACCGACTGCAGGATCACCATGAGGATGGCGAGCGAGCACTCCTCGGTCACGCAGCGGTACCCGTACCCGATGGTGGTCTGCGTTTCCAGGGAGAACAGGAAGGCTCCCGTGAAGCTGTGCACGTTTGCCACGCAGGGGGTGACCTCCTCCTCGTCGCTGAACAGGTCCCCGTGCTGGACGGCGATCAGCCAGAACGCCAGCCCGAAGAACAGCCACGAGAGCACGTAGGACAGGGAGAAAATCACAAACATGTGGCGCCACTTGATGTCCACCAGCGTGGTGAAAATGTCCACCACGTAGCTCTCCCACTCCCCGAAGATGTGCTTGAAGTAGACGTTGCAGCTGCCATCCTTGTGGAGAAATCTCTTCTGCAGCCTTTTCACCTCCTTTTCCGGGCTTTCCTGGCCGGTGCCGCGGTAACTGACCTTGTTTCCCTGGATCTTTACGGGCCTGTATCTGCCACTTTGGTCATTCATCTTCCTCATCTCTGCCTCAGCTTACAGAAGGTCCCAGGAGTTGCTTTCTTTGTTCATTGGGTATCTGTGAAATAAAGGAGAAAGTTTGTTTTTATTGGAATTTCCAAATCTGGGACCATTTACTCTGTGGCCATCATGGCTAATTTTTGGAAGGGTACAGGCTGTGACATCCATTAGACAACTTTGCTCAAAACCAGGCCTGGAAATATGAGACAGCTACAAATTCAACCGGTTAAAAATGTCTTTATCAACCCTAACGTTTGGTCTGTAGATGGAAAGAGAAATCAAAACCTTTGTGGTGACCCTATTGTGTGTAACTCCTTTAATGATCCCATGAAGCAACATTAAAAGCAGGATGAGCTTCCCTGAGCAGTCACAAATGGCACAAACCACTTAAATTTGGCCAAATATCAGAGGTAATTAATTGCTTTTTTCAAATTTTCCTTGTTCTCCTCCATTAGCAAAAAAGAAAAAGGGAAAACCCCCTTATTTAGAGGTAAAACTTCAGTCACATGGGCAGGGAAATTCAGTGCTGGTCTGTTTTAACCAAAAAAATGTATCAAACACACGATCATCCATCATTATTTATGTTCTAGCATTGCCCAGAAAAACCTGCTCTTGTGAAGTGAATTTGACTGAGCTGGTGCTACACAGACATGTTTGTTCAATTTGGAGAAAATTATTTACATTTCAAATGAAAAAAGAAACCCCTCTGAGGTCCTGAAAAGCCTCTGAAATCCTTCCTTAAAGCAAACAAAAAAATATCCTGCTGCCAAAAATATTTAAATCTTGATTAATGAGTTTGAAACAAACACGCAGGGTGTTAGTGGAAGTTGTGGGTGACACAAATTTAGGAAGTGATGTGGATGAGGAGATTCCTCTGTCAGAGCAGAGAAGAACTGAGCAGTGCCAGTCCTGGGCCTTATTTAGTGACCAAGAACAAGAATTGCATTAGGAATTGAGACTTCATCACCTGGAATCCAACAAAAACCACATCATTTAAAAATTAAATCCTTTTCCTGCAGGTCTCCAGCTCATTCCATGACATCCCAACCATTAACACACAAACCAGTCAGAAGTGATGGGGACACTGCAGAAAAATTCCAATTTTGTGCTGGTTTCATGCTTCTAACTGATATTCCTAAAGGAAAAAAAAAACCTAATATTTTTATGGAAAACCTGTCTTTATTCTTCCAGAAACTGCTGAGTTTTGATGGAAAAATGACAAGCTCCTTTCCCATCTTTAAGCTGGTTTCAGAGTTCAGATGTAGGTTTTCAATGGAGCCAAGAAATCCACGGAAAGTAAATTTAAGAGAAGCGAATTTCAGAAAAACCAACTGTCCCAGGTGAATCCCTTCCCTCAGGTCTTCACTCCCTTTGCCTGAGCACACACTTCCAGGCAGAGGAGAGTCAGGCCCATGGAGTGTAAAATGTATTGGATGGACTGGATTAACAGCCCAAGAACTCTCCCCTCATCCAAGGAACAATGACAAGCATGCAGAGACATTCATCCAAAAACACTTAAAAGCCAAACATAGTTTCCATTTCTTTTTTTTTAATCTTCTTTTTTTCCCTTTTTTTTTCTTTGTTTTTTCCAAGTCCAGAAATGAATGTGACATATGGTGTCGTAGCCTCAGAATGTGGCCTTCATTAAAAAACACAACATTAATGTTTCCAAAAATACTTCTTGGAAGAGGGTCTTTGGAAACATTCATATGACTTGCTTTGCTCAGAGTTTTAAACAAACAGTGCAGCCTGCTCTGTTGAAGACGCTTGACCCAACATTTTCGAGGCCGTGTTTAACAACAAACAAAAACTGGAAACTGTCGAGGGTTGGTATTTTGGTTTTTTTTTTTTTTTTTTAAAGACCTCATAATATGAGGTGTGAAAATGAACTGTAATCAGGAGCCAATGTGATCTTAAATAAAAACATTTGTAGGGCTTTGTGTAGAGGGGCAGCTCTGACCTCTCTCTGTGGAAGGGACAGGAACCAGGGAATGCTGGAGCTGGGTCAGGGGAGGTTTTGTTGGATATCAAGAACCCAGAGGGTGCTGGCACTGCCCAGGCTCCCCAGGGAATGGTGATATTCCCAAGGCTGCCAGAGCTCCAGGAGGATTTGGACAGGGATTCCCAGGGTAGGATTTTGGGGTGTCAGGGCCAGGAGCTGGGCTGGATGATCCTTCATCCCTCCCAACTCAACATTCCCTGATTCTCCTGCTTTTCTTATGGACTGCTTCAAAGCAGAGCGCCTTGAAAATACTCCCAAACATCCCAGGACTCTAAAAGGGACCCGGCTTCATGACTCAAAAGATCCTGAGTGGATCCCACTCTCTGCTGTCACCATCAAAAAATCTTCCCATTCCCAAGCTGCGTTTTGCTGGCAGCGCCTTTGGATCTTGGTGGGAGGAACCTTGGATGGGGACACACACAGCAATGGGGTAGAGGCCACTCATTGGATTTTCTGGTCATCTGCCACAACCAGCAGACAACTTTGAAGTGGAGATCACTTGTTTTGGGAACTCTGATTTTACACAGGGTTTCTCCTAAGTGCAAGTTGTAATTCTAGAAATACTCCCGTGGATGTCTGAGATGAGTTTTTGGCTGGCATAGGAAGCCATGGAACAGGCTGGGATTTCCCAAAACAACCCAAAGTGTGTCCTCAGTAAGAAAGGGAAGGTGATGCAGAGCTCCCTAAACCAAAACCAAACATCCAGCCCATATCTGGAGCTGGAGAGAGCAAAAAAGAACCAGTGCAGAGCAGGGCTGCTAGACAAGGATTGCTCCAGGTCATGAGTTAAGCTCTCTTGGTTTTGTTAGAACTTGGATTTCTCAGATGCATTTGGCATTTCCCAGTGGAGACTGCCCCAGGTGACCTAAAACCCCAAATTTCACAGTGGAGACTGCCACAGGTGACCTGAAACCCCAAATTTCACAGTGAAGTCTGCCCCAGGTGACCTAAAACCCCAAATTTCACCTAGATGCTTCTCCCTCCCTCTGCTGAGGCACTCTGACTTCTGCAGAACACTCAGGAAACTCTGATTGTTACCAAAATTATTACCAAAGACCACAGAGTCCCAAGCAGACTGATGACCTCAGAGTCATTTCAAAAGCCTGATTTTTCCAAACTGGAAATATTTGACACATCCCTAAGAAAGCCTCAGGATTCCATGAGAGGTCCTGTTACCTGGTAAAGATTAACAAAGTGGGTGGGGGATGATTTAAAAACATTCTCTACTCACTAAAGCTCGGGGATCTGCTGTTGCAAATGGCTCTCAGATGTTGCCAGGAAGCGTTTTCACCTTCCCCTAACACTGACACATGAACCCTCCCCCTTTTCTGCCTCGCTTTTACTTCTGTGGGTTTTTTTCCTGGATTTCTGGGCATGTTTGTGCACATCATGAGCCTCCCCTTGCATTGCAGCACAGCTGAAGTTCACATATTTTTTACTCTCCGTTCTTATAAATGTATTTCCCCCCTTCAAATGCAAGTTTGTCAGAGAGAAAAATAAAGCAGCCAAACCAGGCAGGGTGGTAGGAAATCAGAAACGGAGAAATCTCAAAAGATTTCTTTAGGGTAAATGGCAAAGAGTTGTTCTAAAGAATAAATGTATCAAAGTTCAGAAACCAGAATAATTCTAATTATCTAAGCCAAGGCCAGGATTTCACCGTGCTGGATCCTGAAATGCTCAGGGAGATACAGAACTGCTCCAGAGATTCGAGGGACTCCACACTGACCCCCCAAACTGGTACACTTTAAAAATTTCACCCCGATCAGATACGGGAGGAAATTCCTGTGTTTGAAAGGTCATAAGGGAGCGCAGTGGCAGAACCAGGAACAAACCCATCACCTACTTTTACCCAGGGAAGAGCTGCCACAAAGCAAACACCAGCAGGAGCAGATTTTCTTATCATATTTGTGTTTTCGTGTAGTTCCTCTTGAGCAGAGCAGCTGTGCCAGAACAACTCGAACTCCTGACTGTCAGCTCGCCCAGAGCAGTCGCTTCAAAGCCTCGAGCATCAAGCTGAGCCTTTCAAAGTCTTTCACGAGTTGTAATTGCCAATTTAATCCCGATATTTGGAGTTCAGGGCTCAGTGTTTTGTGAGGATAATCCCTCTTGCACCGTAACCTAATACCTAACAAATTGCTGCTACACCCCTTTTATGACTCCCTTTTCCCATTGTGTAAACAATAGGGGTGAATTTTTGTTCGGTGACAACTTCACTCAACAGCCTGTTTGTAAAACATTAAGCAAAACAATGTGAAGATCTGGGTTCCAGGATAATTCTGTGCTGAGATCAGATCAAAAAGAAAACAACCCCAAACCTCCAGATTAAACTGGGTGCTCACTCCCACCCCCACACTCAGAAGTGGTGTCTCTGTCTCTCTGTCTCTCCCCGGTGTTCCTTTAGCAATCACCTCAGTTTTCTGCTTCATTTTGGAAATTATCTGAAAGGTTTCCAGTTTTAGTCATTGTTGTGTAACCCTGGAAGGGTTTCAGCTCAGAGACCAGAAATGTGACAAGTCAGAACCTTCGGAGCTGCTTTGGGATTGGCTCCAAGGCTTGTTCCTTAAAAAAAAAAAAAATCCACCACCCACAAAACCTAAATAAATCTATTGTAGGGCAGCATTAAGGCTCTTCCTTCTTTCTTTCCTTCCTTCCTCTCACTCTTTTTGTAGCAAAAGGGACTTCTCCTGGTACTCACAGCCGATCTTTCTGCTTCTGGTCTGTCCTTCCACTGTCCCAGGGTGCTCCAAGTCCAGCCTGGCCTTGGGCACTTCCAGGGATCCAGGGGCAGCCACAGCTTCTCTGGGAATTCCAGCCCAGCCAGGAATTCCTTCCCAAAACCCCATCCACCCCTGCCCTCTGTCAGTTTAAGCCAATTTGTTTCGTGTTTGTCAGCTCAGATCCCCACAGGTGACGGAAGGGCAGCTCTAGGAGGGGAAAGGGAATAAAAATGCCCCAAACGGACCTGGGGGAGCAGGGATGTAGCAGAGGGGTTCCCACAACAGGGCAGGAGCAGGAGCACCCCAGCTGTGCTGCCTTTACAGATGGAGCCCACCCCAGTGGAAGCTCCAACCCTACAACCACACTGACATCTTTGATGCCACCAGAGCGAAGCTTTTAAAAGGCTCCAACTTCCCTTGAAAGCAAAAAATGCTCTTCTTCCCATCCCTTCAGCTGAGCCAAGCGAGCGCTGCAGGTCACCAAGGGCTGCACACAGCTCTGCAGACATCACCTTTGCAGCTGAAACCCATCCCCCTGCAGCATTTTTTTGTAAAAAACCCTTTGAGAAGCCGGAAAAAAAATATTCCAAGTTAAAAAACAAACAAACAAACAAACAAACAAACAAACAAACAAACAAACAAACAAACAAAAAACAACAACAACAATAATAATAGAATAAAACCAATAATACAACCAAAATATAATATATATTAGTATATTTATATATGTTATATAAATATAAAAGCAATAAAATGAAACACTGGATGATCTTCAAGGTCCCTTCCAACCCAAACCGTTCTGATTCTAATACACACAAACCCAGAGCAAAATCTTATTTATTTCTTAGACTCCTTATTCAATGCCTCCATACAGACAGAGACCTAAAGTATCAATCTCAAAGTGCTTGTTGAGCATTTTAAAGACCAGACGTAGACACCAAAGAGCAGCAGAGGAATGCCCCATGGCCTCTCCCTTTATTGGAATAAAGTAAAAGGACTCCTCTGTCTCCTTTTTGGACATAAACCTCTGGGGTTTGTGGATTAATTTTCCTGACACCATCCTTGTGCAGATTCCACCCCACACTGCACATCATGGATTTCCTTCAGCCTCCAGCAGAATTCCCGGAGGAACATTTCCCCAGGCCCTGGTTGGCCGGGAGCAGGAGAACAGCGTGTTGCAGCTCTGAAGAGCCAGGGTGTAATTAATGAATGAGTGTAATGAGCAGTAGGTAAGCGGCAGGTCAGGAACAACGACAGAACGGGATCAGCGAGTGCTGAGCGCTCGTTGAACGGAGCCAACACCCTCAGCTCCGGCATTTGCTGTTCTGTCCCTTCCCAAAGCACACAGGTTAATAATAATCTGGGAATCTGGGAGCTGATATTCCAAAAGGAATCTCTTCCAGGCTCGGGGACAGCTTCCTTAACGTCACCCCGAGCAGCTCTGCTTCCTGAGGCGGGCAGCGAGCTCCGCTCCTTCCTGTTTGCTGCAAAGCGGGGAGCCAGGAGAGGCCAGGAGACAGCACAGCCTGGAGCCACGGCATTCCCAGCTGGGTCCCTCATTCCGGGATATTCCAACGTTCCTGTGCCATTAATTCAGGGATATCCCAATATTCCTGTGCCATTAATTCAGGGATATCCCAATATTCCTGTGCCACTTATTCAGGGATACACCAACATTCCTGTGCCCCTTATTCAGGGATACACCAACATTCCTGTGCCCCTTACCCAGGGATATCTCAATATTCCTGTGCCCCTTACCCAGGATATCCTAACATTCCTGTGCCCCTTATCCATGAATATTCCAATATTCCTGTGCTCCCTTATCCAGGATATTCCAACATTCCTGTGCTCCCTTATCTATGAATATTCCAAAACTCCTGTGCCCTTTATTCAGGGATATTCCAATATTCCTGTGCCCCTTATCCAGGATATCCCAACATTCCTGTGCCAGGATATCCCAACATTCCTGTGCCCCCTTATCCATGAATATTCCAATATTCCTGTGCCCCTTATCCAGGATATCCCAACATTCCTGTGCCAGGATATCCCAACATTCCTGTGCCCCCTTATCCAAGAATATTCCAATATTCCTGTGCTCCCTTATCCAGGATATCCCAACATTCCTGTGCCCCTTACCCAGGTCTGTAGATGTGAGAAATGTGTATATCTAGAAGTTGCCTTTAATAAAAAAAATATTAAAAGTCGGGATTGTTTTAAAGGGGATTTTTGCCTCCCTGTGGCTTGCACAGAGGCTGATTTGTGCCCCTGGAGGTTCGGGATTGGAACTCTGATGTTGCCCTTTGTGTGGGAGCTTTCCCCAGCCCTGAAGGAGCTCCTGGATGGGAACTCAGCCCTTCCCGAGCTGTTTGCCCCAAGCTGCTCAGCCAGCCGTGTTTTTCCTGTTCTACTTCTCCAGGCAAACAGCTGAGGAGAGAGCAGATCTTATCAGAGCCCATGTTAACAAAAATACATCAAATAAAAACCTGCTACATTGCAAATGTCAACACTCCACACGCACCAAAAATTGATATCTAAACTGCAGTAGGGTTGATTTTATTGCCAAAGCAATTCCCCAAGATTGTTTTGAGAGACAACTTTTGTGTTTGGCCTCACAGGTGCTGCGGGCCTGTGAAATAAATTTCTCTCTCATTTAATCCACAGTGCCTTTACAGGGGTGCTGTCACCAGAGGCAAGAGCGTGGCTAAAGAGAATTTCACCCTCTGGCTTGAAATTTACTGCCACTGTCCCCTGATTCACTCCAGATTAGTTGGGAGTTGGATAAACGATCGGCCATCAAAATTAAATTAAATTCAGGAATGATGTACACAGCCTCAGTGGGAGATTTATCCTATTTTCTATCATGTTTTTTTTTCCTGGGTCGTTTTTACTCCTGTTTTCACAGAATAAAATGGAATTACAGAATTACTTGCTCCCACTCAGAGGCAGAGTCCTCCCAGATCACTCCCAAGGCCTGCCCAGCCCCAAATCACGAGTTCAGGCTGGTGGCATTCCTCCTCTGGAACATTCTGTGCTAAGCTCCATCACCTTGGGGTGAGAGGATCTTTGGACTGTGAAGGCTTCTAAGAACACAAAGTGGTGTTTCCCACAGGGAAAAAAAAAACCAAACAAACAAACCAAAACAAATAAACCAAACAAACCAACCAAATAACGAAAATAAAAACCAAACAGACAAAAAAAACCCAAAACAAACCAAAAAACAATAACAACAACAATGAAACATCACTCGGGTGTCTTAATTTGGGAGCAACCGCAAGGCTGATCATGGTAGGGAAAGAAAGTGGGATTAAGGAGAATGAAAAAGTGACCTCAGAGGTGCTGGAACAATGCCAGGAGTACTGGAACAGAGGGAAAGTGATTTGAGAGCAATAATGGCCCCAAACATCCCTGAGGATGAGCTGATGCCTTTTCGGGACTACCTAAAAACAGAGGTCAGACAAAATTAAGGGAATAAAAAGCATTTATATTTATTGAAGGGCCTTCAGGTGCATTTAGGGCAGGCAAAGCCCACCCAAAATGCGTCACGGGTTTTCACACTTTTCTAAGTTTGGTCCATTTGCATACTGGGGGTAAATCTCCCAATTCCAGCTTCAGGTAATGAAGTCATTTAGCCCAGGTTTGCTCCCCCCAAGTCACTTTTGTTTCCATCTCTGGGCCCTGAGGCAGTGAGGGGTCCTTGATTCCAGGCCTGGAGAGGAATTGTTGTGTCTGCCCCAAATGGGGAAGCAGCAGCTCACACTGTGTGTGGAGTTTGGAGTTACACACTGAAGAACTGCAGGATTACAAATAGATGGAAAATATAAAAGCTCAGATCAGAGCCTCCAGCCCACCCCAGAGCTGCAGGGATGGAGTAATGTCCCTGCTGCTGCCAAAGCCACCCAGGGCTCTGCTCCTGGTGTCTGGAGGAGCTGCCAGGGGCTCCGAGTGTTGGTCATTATGATCTTAGGCCATCGATTTGCTCTGGGGGTGTTTTTCCGATCAGGCTCGGAGATCTCTTTGTTCTGCCCTGTAAAACCCGGCTTTGAGGTCACTCCTCGCCTGTTTATGGACACAAAGCTCCCGAGTTTCCCACTGAGGAAGACAAGAAACAGGTTTTGTCATTGTCTGGCTCAATTGTTCTCCAGTGCTAATTGCAAGGAGAGGAACAGCTCACCAGCCTGGGGCTTTATTGTTGTAAAAGTCTCCTATCAACAATGAAAGGATGTGCAGGGTACCAGCCGTGTGACTGAGGAAAAAAAAATCTGCTTTTCATATTAAAACATGAATGGGAACCACGTCCATTGATTCGAAAGGAAAGTTGGTAAAAGGTTCAAGGACCACCTACTTAAAATGAGTGCTAAAGCTGACACCAAAACAGGTGGCTCTGGATTTCTATGTGTGACAGAGGTCTGTAGGGACATCCCAGGGGATCCCAACCTTTCTGTGCTTTTGGTTCAGGGTAGAGGGACAGATTTTGGCACCATAACCTGCATTTCCTTAAAGCTGCAGGCAGCACGTTCTCCTGTCCAGCTCCTGGGCATTGTATCTGTTTAGACAGAACTCTGGGATCTTCCAGAATGAAAGGATCCTTATTGCAGGAGTTGGAAAAATGTCCAGGCAGGAGGGATGAAATCTTGCCCTGCACACCGAACAGGGAACCTTTTCTTCCAGAGTTGCTTTAGCACTTGTCTGTCAGCAGATGCAATCAGGTTTAAGAGCCTGAATTACCATGCTGGAAATCACTGGGAATTGCCTTGGTGATATAAAACCCAGCAAGTGAGGAAGTTCCCCGATGGCAGATTTGGGCCAGCACCCTGCAGAAAGGAGCCTTTGGTTCTCAGAACCATTCCTGGGGTCCTGAGCAGCCACTCACGAGGGCTCCGTGCAGGGAGCTTGGATTTCTCTCACTTGGAAGATATTCCTCTCACACCCCCGGGACACACAGGCTCTGGTTGATTTGGAAAACAAAATGATTAACGGCATTTCCCAGAGTTTTTCCACCGAGCAGATTTCAGCCCAGGTCTGTCACAAGCTGCAGAATTTGCAGGAATCGTGTCAATCTGATGTCACAGTGGCAATAAATCCTATTGTACTGGATTACATTCTACCCATTAAAGCGCTGTGACCTATTGTCATCCAAGTGGAACCACATTCCACCGGCTGCTCAGAGGGCTCTGATTTCACTCCCGATTGTTGCCAGGGCAACTGCACCTCCATCCAAAACTGCCTCACCAATCACCGAACTCCATTTGAACAGGCTGAAGATAAAGCAAAGCACTAATTACTTATTCCCGCTGAAAAAAGCCCAAATCAAACCTTTCTGTAATTGCTTATTCCCACTGAAAAAGTCCAAATCAAACCTTTCTGAGGGCTGAATAGCAGAAACTCGCAGGAATTGTTGGAGGGTTTTTTGCATGAGGCACCAATTGCCTCATTTCCTTGTGGAATAACTGGTTGTGGGGACAAAATGCCATGAAAAGATTAATATTCTAAATCCATCCAGAGCAAGAGTGCACTGGAAATGTCACCACAGGCCGCTCCTGGAAAGAGTCCTCACTCACTTGTGGAAAACTGAAAGGGTTTTCATGAATAGTCAAACAGCTGGTGAAGGCTTGTGAGTGGAAATAGAAATATTTGAATTTCCCCATTGAGATTTCTGGTGGAAAGTGGCCTGTGTTTTATGGCCTCTACTTTTATTAAGTGAATATCATCTCCGTGGCTCAGATTTGTCCTAATTTATCTTTGAGTGGGACGAAGCCAGGTAGGAAATTGCTCTTTCTCCCAGGGCTGCTGGGGATCAGCGTTTCCTGGAGAGCAAAAGGGGCCATTTGGCCATCCAAAATCGGGTCTGTGAAATCAGGAGTGAGCGGGGCCAGGTGATGCAGGTTCTGCCACTCCAAAACAGTGCGCTGCTGATGATGTGCACAAAATTTGATGCCAATTTGAAACCAAAATTTGGTGCCAATTTTTCTTGGGAGAGAATATTTTAAAAGGAACTGGAGATGTTTTGTGAAGTTGTCTCAGGAATGGAGACGCCTTTATTAAATGTGGAAATTTTCCAGCTGTTTTCCAGTAAAATTTTACTCTTTTGTCTGGGTGAGTCCCTTCACACAGCTCTGTGAGCCCGTCTTGGTCTTCCCTTGAAGAAAACCTATCTGAAAAAATGGTTGCTCGCCAAAATTACCCTTTTTTTTTCAGTTTGTTTGCCGGAGCGTTGATTTTTATCAAATGTCAGCCCTTAGATCTTCTGTGGGAAGTGCTGACCCACTCTCCTGTACCACGACCACAAGGAGAACCCCAAAATTCAATGGTTCCTCTGCTGAACCTTTGCACAGGAAATTTAGGGCTGAAACCCTCTCCACTCTCCCAATTCTCCACCTCACTGAAGAAGGACCCCAAAATTTGGAGCAATGTAATCACACCGATACGGCCACATAACGTTTAATTACTTAAAATGGCGGCTCATTTACATTTCAGCATTGTTTACGTTTTCAAGCATTCCCTCATTGGTGTACAGCATAGAAAAAATGTGGTTAAACATTGTTTACTTTGTTGTTAAGGTGGTTAAGGTCCTATATCTACATCTATTCTTACTTTGTTCTTTTGCATACCTTAAAATCATTTCAAAGACGCCACAGGCTTAGGCCTTTCCTTAGGCCTTACCTAGGCCCAGGCTGGGCTCAGGGGCAGATCACGCCCCTGCTCCCCAAGAAATTGCTAATCACCCCACCACATCACCACAAGGAGCAGCTGAGGAGCTGAATTAAAGGGTTTTTGTCCCTGGATGCACCCTCAGAACCTGAATTTATCTGCTTTAAAAAGAGGAAGCAGCGATGGAATCGTGACTGGAAAATACAAGAAATGAACAGTTCCTTCTGAAATGCAGCACGGCCACTTCTTGAGTTCCAGCTTTGCCCTCTGCCAGACAGGACAGACAAGTCCTCTTTTACAGCTGGAGGTGAAAAGATGAAGAATGAAATCAAGGCCTTTTCCTGGTTTAAAAGCAGAAATGTGAGGTGGTATTTGCGTGTTGGGCTCGTTCGTATTTATCACGTAGCGGTTTAATTGCACAATGAACTACTGGAAAGGGGTGTTCTGTTACCAAACTTTCTCACCAAAAGCTTGGGGTGGGAATATTGGGCAAGAAAGGTGACTAATAAGAGAAAAAAGGGCAGAGCATCAGCCAGTCTCCAGAACTTCAGGCATGCCAGGGAACACTGAGGTGAGGGAGCAGCATCCTGGTGAAAGGCTTACACTATCTTAAAAAAACAAAACCCCCTCTAAAACATATCCTATAAACTCAAATTAAATCTATCTAAGAGAAAATACTCTAAGATAAAAAGATCTCACGCTATTCATTACAGCTTCTCTGTTACAAGGTCTATAAAATTACATATGCAATCTACCATATATGTGCATTTCAGCATATTCCACCTTAACAAATTGTTGCACCATAAAAATCCTTCTCAAATACTGAAATAAAAGCCCTTTATCCCTTAACCGTGTCTAGCTCTTAATTTTCAAACTGAGATGAGGGAGCAGCATCCTGGTGAAAGGCTTACACTATCTTAAAAAAACAAAACCCCCTCTAAAACATATCCTATGAACCCAAATCCATCTAAGAGAAAATACTTAAAGATAAAAAGATGTCACCCTGTTCATCCAAGCCTCTCATTAGAGCATCTTTGTTAAATATGCTAATTTACAAGGTGGACAAAATTACATGTGCAATCTACCTATGTGCATTTCAGCGTATGCCACCTTAACAAATTGTTGCACCATAAAAATCCTTATCAAATAGTGAAATAAAAGCCCTTTTATCCCTTAACCATGTCTAGCTCTTCATTTCCAAACTGAGGTGAGGGAGCAGCGCGGGTGAAAGGCAGAAACTTCCTCAGCGTGAAGCGTTTTCCACCTGAACTTTCCACGAGCTGTTCCGAACCTCTGCTGGCAGCGGACTCTGATTTCAATCTTTTTGTCTGGTAACGCGTCCTTTGCTGAAGTTTCAGCTCTTTAGGAGAAGCTCCCCGAACTAATGACCCATCCATCAGTGCCCGCTCTTTCCGCCTCCGCAGTGACAGGTACAGAAATCCTGCGGTAATTCCGACGCTTCCAGCACAGAGCTCTTGCTGCACTACTGAAGGCCATCTAAAATATGGATTGCCTGGGTATTACCTGAATTTAGCGAGTTTGCAGCTGGTTAACGCTGATTGATCAGTGACATTTGGTAAGCGCTGTAATAATCCTGGTTTTGTCAGTAATGAATCAATTGTCCCAGCTCTGAGGGGTTTGGTTGGTTTAGCAGCGCGGGTCTCGTTATGTCACTGCATTCACACCTTTTCCAGAGCGGGAATTAGGAAAGGGCAGCAGAATGTCTGCGCTGGTTTCAGAAAAATATCCTGTAGTGTGGGAGAGAGGAAGAGAAAGAAGAGGAGAAGAAGAGAAGGAGAAGAAGAGAAGGAGAAGGAGAAG
>VWZP01003406.1:161052-187886 GCA_013396995.1 Dicaeum eximium
TTTTTTAACCACTTCAGCTCTGAAGCTGAGCCTGGGCTGGCCTGAGGGGTGATCCAGGGCAAAGCCATGAACTTGTCCTGTTCCCTCTGAGGTGTGTGTGCTTTTCCCAGCAGGCTGAGTGTCCTCTCCTGAGAATTCCAGCTCTCCCTGCTCCATTGGCTCCCTGGCTCCCTGACAAGATCTGCATCTTCAAAGCTCTCCTTCCCCTTTTGACACCATCAGCTGCATTTGCATTTCGTGGCACCCAGAACAAGCCAGGCAAATTCCTTTAAAGTCCAATTTATGCTCTGTAGAATTGCCAGATTGGGGGGGAAGGGGGGAAAAATGCTCAGGAAATGGAGAAATCTCTGGGCTTCCAACAAACATTAAACTCCTGATAAAAAACGATGACAAATTCATGACCCAGGTCACCTTTGAACAGACACAAAGTTCTTTATCACTTTGCCAATTCCCCCATTCTTTTAGAGGCCAGGTTTGTGTTTTGCTCAGTTTTCTTTGCTTGTTTATCTCTTAATCTTTGGGTAAATTGCAAATCTGGCCATTGTGGAAAGGGGTTCAAAGCTTCTCTCTTAATTCATAGCCAAGATTTCCATTTCCTCAAATCAGGCAACTGTTCATTTATTTTTTTTCTGTGTTATGATTTAGATTTTCGGGGTCACTTGGACCTGTGCTGACAAAATTCCAATAAATACTAATTTACACCACCAATACTCCCATTCATTCCAGGATTCTTCAGCGGGAGAGTAACGACTGAACCTCTCTAGATGTGGTGGAAGGTTTGGAAATACCCACTGGCCAACGGAGCCATGATCCCTTAAATAAACAGCTGGGGCTGAGCCCAGGATATCAGAGTTTTCCTCACCAGGCAGAGACAGAGAGGAGAACGCACCCAGCTCTCCCAGAGGATGAATTGGGGCTGAGATGTTCTCTGCCCTCACGGGGATCACCCCTGTCCTACAGGATTGACTCACGGAGCAAAGTGGAATTCAGAGCAGGCAGAGACAGGAAGGATCTGCTTCCGTTACTAATTTTTCAAACCCCGTTTCTGTTAAAATGTTATTGTTTTCAAAAATGCATCATAATTGTCTAATAAACAACACAAGGATCAGCTGCTTTGTGGATGTCTGCAAGTACCTGTTTAAACCTCATAATTCCAATTTCCTTCCTTGCTCCACTTCAGCTAAAGTTCCATTCTGTTACTTTTCATGTCAATCTATGTCACAACAAATTAAAAAAATATATTTGAGCAAGCGACTCCTTCCCTCTGCAGACCAGTTTCGAGCCACCATGTAGCACACACAGGAAATATTATTTAAAAACAAATATTTGTGATTTAAAAACAAATACTCATGGTTTAAAAACAAGCATTATTCCCACCACATTGACACAGCAACCTGAACAAATGTGAGATGAGTGTCCCTGTCCTTTTCTGTGCTGAGGCAGTTTGCCTCAGCAAGAAACTTTCTGCTAGAATTCACTTTACCCAAGAGCAGAGAGAAAAAATCAGAGGTGCTGGATGAATGTAAATGGTACAGCTGGGCTGGGTGAGCTCAGTGAAAGGACTGAGAAGTGGAGATTCTCCAAAGTGCAGAACTGCATCTCCACAGAGAGAAAAAGACACAAACCTTCACAGACTTGAGCATAAAACATGAAATGATAAAAACTATTAGGAGAGAAAAAAAAAAAAAAAACAACCAGTTACAGAGACAAGGCATTTAGTGTGGAGAAAAACAGAATGGAAAAGAGTGCAGCAGGGAATAAATAAATAAATTCACAGTGCAGTAACGTACATAAATTCACATACTCTTTAACCATGGGTACAGACACTTCGGTGTGGGTCAAGGCAGGATGAAATCAGCTGGGTTGATGCAGTGATTTAATTTTAAAAGACACGATTTAGCCCAGCTGGCTGCTGCCAGGCTGCTCCGCCCCAACAGAGGAGCAGAACCCAGGAATGTGCAGGAGTGGAAGGGACACAAAAGGAGCTTTACCTGTGCTCAGGCTGCCAGCAGGGAGTGCTTTGAAGGCTCCTCCGTGTCTCGCTGCCAGCAGCTCCGCAACTGTGCAGAAAAACAGGGGCTGGGTTAATCATAAAGAAAGGCAGGAGCTGTGAGCTCCCAAGACTCGGGTTAAACATTGACTCTGTTCTTGGAAGCGAGCTCAGCTCAGGGTCTGCCTGGCCTGAGGAGGGGAATGATCCTTGGGAAGGCTGGCCTGGAACAGAGTTACAGAATAAAGAATAAAATAAATTTATTAAAAGGATTTCCTCCATGGATCCACCTTGGGCAGCACAAGAGCCCAGCCAGGGCTGCACCCAAGATGAACCAAAATGGGCACAAAATGGACACCGGGCACGGCTCTGGCACTTTGATCAGTTCTGCTCCATTTGCATCTTGGAGTTCATTGTCCAATTCCAGCTTTAGCCCATCCAGTCCCATCCTTCTTGTTTTTCTCTCTTCAATTCACCATTATTTATACTTTTTGGGCCTGGAGCTTGTAACAGTTGTCCTTGGTCAAGCTGGAAAAGGATTTTTTTTGTCTGTCTGTGAGGAGAACCTGCTAACACTTCACATGAAGCTCAGAGTTACACTAAAGCAGCACAGAATGTGAAAAATATGAAAGCTGAAACTCAAGGCATCAGGAACACCCAACCTGGTCCTCAGCAGCCTCTTCCCAGCTGGGACACCCAGGGCAGGGAGCTGGGGCCACCCTGCACATCCAGGTGAGGCTTTCAAAGGCAAGGAGCAGGAAATTCTGCCAGGTAATAAAAGCCCTTCATCATTCAAATGGTTCTGCAAATATTTACCCATGAGATTGGGTTTGGAGTTAGCCACTGATAGACAACTTTAGAATAAGCAGGTTCAGATTTATAATAGAGTATTTTTTTTTTTTTCTTTCCTGTAAGAAGTATTTTGTTTCTAGATTAGCATGAGGTTAAGGTAAGGACTTCCAGCCTACACAAGAAGTGCAATCTCATTTTTCTGTTGAAGTCACAGACCGTGTCCTTCTCTGTGCTGATGGAATTTGCCTCAGCATGAACTTTTCCTCTAGAATTCACTTTACCCAAGAGCAGAGAGAAAAAAAATCAAAGGTGCAGGATGAATATAAATGGCACAGTTGGACTGGGAGAGTTTAGTGAAAGGATTGATGGAAACACAACTTCCCAGAGTCCTTCCTCTCCACAGGGAGGAAAAGATACCTGGGAAAAGGTGAGGGTGGAGCACAACCTTCATCCCTGCCCAGGAGCTCTGCAGCACCTTTCAGAATTGTTTCAGCTCCTGCTTCTCCCTTTTCACATCGTGTTCAGGCTGTTTATTGAAGATTAATGCAGATGAATTTAAACCATTTGGATTTCTGGGTCTGGTTCCTACAATCCCTGCACAGGGACCACGCCTGAAGCTTGGATTTGAAATGAGAAGAGAACCCCAAATCTAAAGGACTGGACAGGGATGAGTTGCTCCAAGGTGAAAAGTGTCCAAATCCAAGGTGGGTTTGTATTTAGATGGAAAAAAGGCAGATTTGACTCTTTTCATGGCAGCTCAGCTCTCCAGCACTCCCCTGACTGTCCTAGGGTGACCCAGGAGAGAGGAGCACAACTGCCCATGGCAAAATTCCCTTTTCTGTCTGCCCTGGTGCCACTCTGGGCTCTGTGAGGTGACAAAAAAGCCTGCCTGGGCATTTCCACAGCCCCAGCTCCCCTGGAAATCCAGCCCCACTCTGGTACTTCTGTAATACAAATTAATAACAATAACTGGACTCGACTGCTTGACAAAAAGCAAATAGTACGGAAAAAGCTGTCTTAAATCTTTCTATCCCACTTCCCCAGACCAAAAAAAAAATCTCCAAATGTTATTTCTTTTGGCAGCTGAAACCTAATCCTACCTTGGTTAACATAACAGAGAGAACAGGAAGCGCTGTGAAGGAATTTTTCATTCCCTGGGATGTCTTTGATCCCTCTCCCCTCCCTTTTCCTATCAGGTAATTTTCAAATCTCGACGTTTCCAGTTAGTCTACGGATCTTCTTGTTTTGTCTACTCGGGGCAGGCCTTATTTAACTTCCATTTCAGGGATGAAAAACTGCCCTGCACTGAGCCTTTGCTGTTGTGGAAGCAGGAACCTGAGAACTCCAGAATCCAGGAGGGAATCTGACTAAAATTCACCTTTTTTTTTGGTGGAAAACCTATCAAGGCTTTGCTTTAGCACAGGCAAGGGGCATTCAAACATTGGAGAAACCCTAAACAAACCCTTTAAGCCTTTTTTTCCTGCTGCCACCACTTTCTGTCGCTCAGTTTGGTTTCCTGACATACAAAGGGAATTTTTTTCCCCATTCTCCACCTCAATTTGTGCCCATCTGAAATCTGCAAAGCTCCGAACAAATGAATGTCTGGTTAATTAATATTTGGGGTTCTGGAGGAATGTGTGGACCCTGATTCCAGTCCCATGTGGAATGCAAGGCTGCATCTCTGCTCTGGGCAATAAAACAAGTCATAATTAAAATACTGGTGATCCTGAAAGGGCTTAATTACCACGGAGCAACCTCCTGCTCGTAGCCAAAACAAGTCTGGACAACATAAAAATCATAAAAATGTCACCAAGACCATCTCAGAGCAGATAACACAACAGCCCCCGTGCCTGCAGAGGGATAAACTTCTAAAATAATGCAACATTTCTGTGGAAATGAGAATATTTATACCTTTATTTATACTTTTTATACTCTTCATCTACACTTTTGCTGTTACAGTTCCACTTATCCCACAGATCCCCACAAAACAGAATTTCATCCTCAACTCCTCTCTTTTTGTCACGTTAAGGAGTTTGTTTGCCCCCAGCTCAGAATGATTCTCTCCCATTCCCACCAGTTCTCTCTTTGGGCTTTTAGGGCTGGGAGAGAAAGGGAGATCAGAAAAAAAAAAAAAAAAAAAAAAAAAAAAAAAGGATGAGGCAGCTTTTTGTTGCTTTTAAGTGAAGGAACAAGCCTGGAAATCTTTTGCATCCCAGCATCTCTGGGACTGTCAGATCCTTCTGTCCTGCAGGTCCCAGAGCTCCGTGGCATCTTGCAAATATCCTTCTGGCACTCTGGGATTTAAGGCAGCACAACTGACAGAAAGAAGAATTTTACAAATTCATCGGGAAAAACAAACAAACAGAAAAACACTGGCGTGACTCTGCAGATACTAAGACATGATGATTTTTTAATATCCCGTTTAATCTTCGTGCTTTCTTATGGAAACAGCCGATTTTGGGGCGAGAGTTCTTCATTAAATTAAATATTAAAAAAAAAAAAAAGGAGAAAAGAACAATTAATGGAATGAAACCGGAATTCCAAGCCATTGTCAGACCCTTTTATGCAGCTCTTCCAGTAGCCCTGGCGAGCTGTAGGCTGCGTTTTCCTGCCTGTTTGCCTCCCTGGCTCCCAGAGTGCCAGGGTAGGAGTTGTTCTGTGGAAAAGCAGCACTTTAATCAGGTTTTATGAGACAGAAGAGGCCGGTTCTGTCCCGGGCTGGCCCAAAGGCGGGATGGAGGCAGCCCCAGGCCAAGCACAACAAGGAGAGAAGCTCTGGAATGTGACATTTGCTGGCTTTTGTCTCCGGTGGATTCCTCACCTTGGGAGGAAGATTCCACTCAGGAAACTCTTTATTCTGTTCACTGGGAGCTGTAAAATACGGGAATTGTTCCTCCATCAGCTGTAGGATCCCAAACCAGCTCTGAGCCCCTCGGCAGCCCAGGAGAGCTCCCCTCTGCAGCTCCTGGTTAAACTCTGCCTAAACTTCCAAATATCCTGAGAGATGGGACCCCTCTCATTCCCCTCTGCAGACTCTTGCAGCCCAAGAAATATTTTTAAAAGTTTTCCCTGCTAAATACTAAATAGTGTAAAAGTTTTCGCTGCTAAATATGAAATAATTTAAAATTTTTCCCTGCTAAACACTAAATACTCTCACTCCTTTACAAACAGCTGCTGAGATGTTTCCTTTCCCTTTCACCTGCCCGATTTTAATTTTTCTAATTCTTTGGCGTATCTTGTTGGGTGGAAAATGTTGTAAATTAGTAAAATTCCTTTCCTGTACAGAGCTGAAAAAGGAGCCTGGGGTCAGCTCCAGGTTTCACACCACTGTGGCCAACCCTGGGGCTCGCCCACGTATAAAAATGCAAATTATATTTACCTGCCGTGAAGAGGTAACATTTAGTAACCAAATTCCTTTTTATAGGTGCTCATAAATGCTGTTTGCACAACACATCACCATAATCAGATTTTTTTTTTTTTTAGTTGGGCCTGTAATGAGATCTTGTAAATTGGCTGTTATCTGAAGGGTTTCTTTTTATTAAACAAGTAAATAGCACAGACCAGCAACTTTCCTGTGGCCAGGCTGCCACCTCTTCACAAGCTTTTTTTTTTAAAAATTTCTTTTTTTGTTTTCTTTTTCTTTTTGTTTTTCCTCCAACAGCCCCCTTTTGGTGCCTTTTTCCATAGAGTATTCCTGGACAGGACACAGGGAATGGCTCCACACTGACTTAGAGCAGGGTTAGATGGGATATTGGGCAGGAATTGTTCCCTGGGAGGGTGGGCAGGACTTGGCACAGGTGCCCAGAGCAGCTGTGGCTGCCCCTGGATCCCTGGAATGTCCAAGGCCAGGCTGGACAGGGCCTGGAGCAGCTGGGACAGTGGAAATGTCCCTGCCATGGGATGATCTTTAAGGTCCCTTCCAACCCAAACCATTCCATGATCCCACAATTCAGCAAAGTGTGAGCTGTGATTTCCTGAGACGCTGAGCACAGCGTCACGAGTGAGAACCTCAGCTTTGGGATTTTTGTTAGTGAAGCCCAAGGAGGGGATTTTTCCAGCAGGATCCACTTCCCCTCATTTCAGTGCCATTTTCCCTGGGCCACCTTCACCACTGCATCAGAGGCCAGCTCCTGCTGTGCCAGGTCTGGAATCCAGTCTGGAATCGAGCCACACTCAGGGAGGTGAAAATTCCTCTACAACACCTCTGCCAACGTGCCACCATTCCCCTGGGAATCCACTTCCCCCCATCCATCCACTCGGGGAACATTTTTGGGCTGGTGTCTCCAGCTGTGGCGCTTGGAACGCGGAGCAGAGCTCTCCTTCCTCGCCAAGCATTGTTTTGAACATCGCTTGTGAGGGCTGGGGTTTGTTTGGGGCCTGGCCTTTTTTTCCTGTTGCTGTTTTTGGGAGCGAAGGGCTCTGCATGGAAAATGGCTTGGTGAGCTCTCTGTTCTGCTCCCACCGGAGCTTGTTTGGAGTTCTCCACTCTCCACTCCAGGCGCTGGTTGCATCCAGAGATCGTTTAGGATGTGCAAACGTCTTAGCAGCCCATTCCAAAGCCCACTGAGGCTTTCTCTTTCCTTCAGTAGACTTTGATTGGGCCACAAGTAAACAACCAGGAAATCTGGGTTGTTTTAACCTTTGTTCTACCCTTATCCTTCCCTGCACTGACTGCGTTACTTCATTTGTTACCTCGCACCTATTCAAAGATAAAACTCCTTTCAGTTAAGAGCCATGCCTCGAATTTTTCTCTTTTTAACTTTTACCAATTTTGATTTATTAGCTCTAACCACCTTCATCGGCTTAGATTTGTTGAGTAAGTGCAAATGCTGGCAGAGTTAATTTTTGTCCCTTTGCAGGAAACCAGAATGTGGAGGATAAATCTCCCTGGGGCTGGCTTTTATTTCCCCTGGCTCAGATGGACAGCACATTCCCGCTGTTATCCCAGCCTCAGGGTGCAGGAGGGTGAGGCTGTGGCTGAGGAGGGTCTGTGCTCTCCTGTTTGAGGAGCTGAGGAGCAATATCCACCTCCTTTGATCCATGAAGATGTTTGGGAGGGCTCTTGCAGGTGAATTTCCCACCTGGCCGTGGCTGTCCACCTCCATTCCTGTCCCTTCCCTGCCCATTCCTGGCAGCAGTTTCCAGGATGATGCCACGAGGTGCTCAGGGAGCAGCAATTGGATAAAAAAGACCAAAAAAAGCCAAATTCAGCCTGCCCTGCTCACCAGGAGCACCACCACACTCAGCTTTGTATTTTCTGTCCCTCTGCACAGGGGAACTTTTCCCCTCATCCAAACACTGCCTTGCATTGTCCCATATATTTTAGGAATTCGCTGCCAGATATTTGACAGTGTCTTCATTCATGCTGCAAATAGGAAAATGGATTACAGTGTGTCATGTTACCTGCAGGCCCTGCTCGGCCTTCCCTGGGGCAAAAAGAAGAGTACTTTTATTCTTCTAGGCAATCCTTTCTGGAAAACAGAAAAGTTTCCAGCTCCCAAAAGTCTGTCAGGGTCACAGGCTTTGCTTTGCAGTGGATAAATTCAGATCAGACTCAGTGTTTTACCCTGCAGCTACACTGGGGCCACTTGCTTGGGATTTAATGGATTTTATGATGCTCTCAGTTGGCTCGGACAGAAACAGTTAGCAAATAGTAGTTAAAATTCAAACAGCCATTAAAGTCTGGTCCTGACAAGATGCAACTACTCTGCTACTAATGGACTTTTCCCCACAAGGACACATTTGTTAGAGGAAAAATGTTTGAAATATTTGGCCGGTTGACAGTGGGAAAAAAAAAAAAAAAAAAAAAAAAAAAAAAAAAGGAGAGAGCAAATTCTAAAGTTCTGAGGAAGCTGTGGTGGCAGGATCAGGCTGCACACATCAGCAAGGTCCCTGATCAGGAGGGGCAGCAGTGCCCTGAGGAATGTTTTCCATGAGCTGTCTTTATTTAAATAGACCTGCACTCCCACATCCCCCTGAGCAGCTCAGAGAAGAAGCTGCTGGGAGTTCCAGGAATGATGTTTGACCACTCACTCACTCAAATAAAGCCTCTCCTCGCTGCTGGAGCCTGCACCAGCTCAGCACTGCTCTGGCACACCAAATTATCCGTTTTGGGAGGGGAAATCGAGTCAGGAACACTCAGGGGCCTAAAAGTTTGATGTCTAGAGGTGTGCAGGGTGTGGCAAACACCGTACCCAGAATTTGGGGTAAGATTTGGGAGGTTTGGCATCAATTCATGGAGGCAGAAACACCTGCACAAACTGCAATCCGTGGGCAAAGATAACTTTGGGTTAGTTCTTCATTTAGGAACAATGAAGCTGGAAAGAAGTGGATATTTTCCATCAGAACAGAGCTGATTTTTGGTTTTACACTGGATTTACTCACTGTGTAAAGGTTTGGAACACAAACTTCCCTGAATGGATCAGCACCTGGAGGCCTCCCACGGATGAGCAGGAGAGTTGGATGAATTTTCATTATTTGCCAACACAAAGACACATCCTAGAGGTGACAGCACTCTGAATTTTCCACCCATTCAGATCTTCCAGCTGTTCCAAGAGCTTTGTTGGGTTAAGTGCAGAAAGGGCTGGAGGCAAAGGTGTCTTTTGTACTCCATGACATCACTTTGTTCAGACCAGTTAGAAGTGTAAATAATAGAAACAACTTCTTTTAAAACTGCAATTAAAAAATGCGGAAAAAAAAAAAAACAAACAACACCTCGGAGTAATTAAAGCTAATTTTGTTTCTAATTAGATGCTGGTGCTAGAAACCACTCCAGAGCTACTCTTTGCATGGTGTTTGCAAGCTCTCTTTACCAAATGAGCTCTTGGAGTGACAAGTGGAGATCTAATAAACCTCCTGATCCTGCTCTGCCCCTGTATAAAAGGACTCCCAATGCCTGTGGTTTGTTGATATTCTTAATTCAGTTTTTTTATTCACGGTTCTTGTTCCAGTTCATCTCCCCAGATGTTCACACCTGGATTTTTTTCCTGCCATTCGATCTCAGTTTCACCCCCTCAGCAGCTGCCTGTGCCTGACCTAAGTGTGTCATCTACAGATTCATGCCCAAATTGCCCAGAGCTTTAGAGCAAAACCCAAAGTTCCTCATCCTTTCTCTCCCACTGCACATTCCAGAGATCCCAAAGGAATCTGCACACCTTTCAAAACGAGAACCTGGTTTGTATTTGAAATATTAGTCCCTACATTTTGGCCAGGTGGAATGTGCCTTAAAGCCCATTAGGCCAATTAGCACCAGTATTAATGAGAGCAGGTCTCCCTGGACTTCCAACCTTAGCAGCTACTTGCTTATTTCTTAATTTGACTTATTTCTGAATTTTACTTTATTTCTTAATTTTACTTTATTTCTTTATAGATTTATTTTCACTCAACAGAGACTCTGTGCGCACACGCGATATTTAAAAAGAAATTTCCATCGAGTAAAACCCGACCACGTGAGCCAGGGCCGCTTTTTCCTTCTGCATTCTGCCCACACTGCGTCCATGTAAGCCCTGAGTGATAATAAAAACATCTGGAAGGGCTTTCTGCTTTTTGTTTCACGTCAGCTGGAGGCTGACAGATAAAACTCAGCCCTTGCAGACCACACTCAGCCTTTGTGTTTCTGCCCCCAGAACTCATCTGGAACTTCCCCGTGACGAAGTGGACGCTGAGGAGAGGGAGAAACCTTCATTCTCACCTATAAAAGCTGCAGCTGTTTTCCTGTTTTTATAGAAAGCAGCGGGCAGATTTGCTGTAAAAGAGTCCGAGCCCTGTTCACCTTGAGGGGTGATGTCAGAGCCATAAATAACACCACGGGAACACCGAGATGTCCTTAAAGGCCCATTAAGAATGATGTGAAAAGGAAGTGGGAAGCAGAGAAACGAGTGCTCTGCACAGCAGGCACATGCTGAACATCGCTGTAATAAGGGAGGCAAGAAATAGCAGGGGAATAGCAAAAAAAAAAAAAAAATAAAAAAAATAGGAGGGGAGGAAATAACAGAATTTCTTTGGAAGTGAGTTGTGTGTTCTGACACTTGGCTGAGAAGGATTTCAAAGGTATCAGTGGTTAAAGAACTACTGATGCATCCACTTTTTAGTGCCAATTTCAGCTTTGATGCTCTATTCCATGGAGTAAAAAGAGTTATGTAGAATATCAAGTTAATTATTACATTTGAACAGAAAAAGTCATTGTCTCAGTTAGAAAGAGTAACTTTGGTAATAGAACAGTAATAATTTCCTGTCTGGGAATATTTCCTCTGATAGAGTCTAGAGCTGGATTAATCTTTTTCCTCTATTCATAACCACATCTTCCTCTTTTCCCTTCTCTTGTATCTGTTATATTCTGATCGTGTAGCAAAAAATTATTGCTATTGCCATTTCTGCTCTGACACTGTGTTATTAAATTTCCATCTCACTGCCATTACTCAGTCCCTTGGGACTGCTGGGTTCTTCCCCTTTGGTATTTCCCTCCTTCAGCATCAGTGTTTCAACCCTGACTTTTCAAGAAGTTCAGCATCATTGATGAAAATTTTAAAATCATTTTAATTTGAGGATTGATCCCAAGGAGATTCATAGTTGCATTCTTTTCTCATGTGTTCCCTCTGATTAAAACACCCTTTCCTTCCATGTCTTGCACTATTCTGGGTCTTTAGTTTAATGAATATCCTGGATTTTTAGTTTAATTAACATGCTGGGTCTTTGGTTTAATGAATATCCCTGCCTGTGGTAGTTCAGGTAAATTTGCCTCCCCAATCTGCAGAAGCTCAGTAAACACTTAGCAGTAAACAGGTTCACAATTAACCACAGGTGACCTTGGGAAAACCTTCTCTGACTCTGATCCCTTCTCCTGGGCAAATCCCAGTGCCTGGCAGTGACACTCCAACAAAATATTCCGTGTGTTCCTCGTGCTTCTCTCTGCTGCTGGGGCAGATTCCCCAGGATAACAGGAGGAGAATTCGTTTGCCTGCCCCTGTCCCACCACTTCCACTGATGCCTCAGAATCTGAGCTTTCATATTTTCCATCTATTCCTAATCCTGCAGTTCTTCAGTGTGTAACTCCAAACTCCACACACAGTGTGAGCTGCTGCTTCCCCATGTTGGGCAGACACAACAATTCCTCTCCAGGCCTGGAATCAAGGACCCTTCACTGCCTCAGGGCCCAGAGATGGAAACAAAAGTGACTTGGGGGGAGCAAACCTGGGCTAAATGACTTCATTACCTGAAGCTGGAATTGGGAGATTTACCCCCAGTATGCAAATGGACCAAACTTAGAAAAGTGTGAAAACCCGTGACCCATTTTGGGTGGGCTTTGCCTGCCCTAAATGCACCTGAAGGCCCTTCAATAAACATAAATGCTTTTTATTCCATTAACTTTGTCTGGCCTCTGTTTTTAGGTAGCCCCAAAAGGCATCACCAGCACCCAGGATGGCTGGAGCTGCTCTGCTTCCACCTCCCTCCCGAGCCAGCCTGGGATCTGCAGCTCTGGCAGTGTTTGGCTCCTTGAAGAAGCACAAAAGGGAAAGCAGCAGGGAAGGGAGAGGGTGAAAAGCTGAGCCCTGTTCCTAAAAACCAGCAGCGTAGTCAGAGGAGGTGAGCTCTGTGGCCATGGCTTCCAAATGGCACCATCGGCTCATTTTTGTGGTTTTGACTTGAAAACTCTGGCCGTGGCTCTCTGAGCTGAACAGCTGTCTACCAAATGCTCCAAAGGCCTCCAAGGAGCTCCCCAAGAGCACCCATCCGAAGGGAAGGGCTGTGCTGGCACTGGGAGCAGCAGCCTTTTGTGACATGTCATTCTCTGCTCTGTCCTCGTTCAACCCCGCATTGTTTCCCAGGCAGGGCAGATCTTCTGGAGCAGGATTCATTATTGGGAAAATGTGGGGACTCCAGAAATTGTCCTTGCTTGTGTAATCTCAGCCTCAGCTGCATCCCACTCCTTTAACAGCCACGGTGACACTGCTGTCCCCCAAGGAAATGGGAACAAAAGGGTGCCAGGGCAGAAGGGAGAGACATCCTCAGTGCTGGTCGGGCTTTTTTTGTTACAGAGCTGCTACGAACTTTTTAATGAGGAGAATAAAGGAGAAGCTGCATCCCGAAGTTTCCTCAAGCTGAAAGTCATCTTTAGCCTGGAGAAAAGGAGACTCAGGGGTGCCCTCAGCACTCCCTGCAATCCCTGAAAGGTGCCTGTGCCCAGCTGGGCCTGGGCTCTGTCTGCAGCAGCTCTGACAGAACCAGAGCTCACAGCCTCCAGCTGCTCCAAGGGAAATCCTGGATATCAGGAAGAAGTTTTTCACAGAAAGAGTGATAAAGTTCTGGAATGTTCTGCCCTGGGTGTGTTTAACAAAGCCTGGATGTGGCACTGGGTGCCAGGGTTTAGCTGAGCTGTCGGGGCTGGGTTGGACTCGATGATCTTGGAGGTCTCTCCCAACCCAGCGGTTCTGTGGTTCTGTGAATTCTCTGATGGTTTCAGAGCAGAAATTTGCTCCAGGTTTCCCATGGTGACCAAGTTGCTGGTTAATGACAGGCGTGTTCAGAATTCTTTCCTTCCTTTCCTTTCCCCGGGGGTTTTGTGAGCCAAAAAGAGACTCAGGTAATCAGAACTTGTGGAGCAATCTGCTGTCAGCCAAAAGCACCGACTCTGCTGATTTCCACAAGGTGTTGCCATGGAAATGGGGCCTTTCCATGCCAGGAGCATCTCAGCAGAGGAGCAAAATGAAGGAGACACTCACCTGGGTTCAATTTTTGGCATCAGGAGTGCAAAGGCCTTGCAGGAACATGGACTTTGGGATGTTCACTTTGGATGGAATCAGCTCTTCTGCTTTTGTTTGGTTCGGTGTCTACTGGCCTTTAAGGGTTTGGGGTTTTCTGCCAGGCACAAATGGAAAAAATGGCCTCTTCCTTTGGGAGAGGGAGCCAAAATCTCTACGCGTAAAAATAGTGGTTTGTTTATTTAAATCTCATCTCTGTCAAAACAACAGGATGATCTTAAACTTGTAACTGACACTTGTTCATGAGAGAAAGTGCTCCCAGAAAAGCTGGAAGCTGCTCCAGTGCTCCTTTCCAGCAGACATCCCACCAGTCTGGAAACCTCTGCTGTGCTGTCACCTCCGGGTGTGCCCCAGTGCAGATCCCACCGTGGCACCAGGCTCAGCAGGGAATTCTGCTCCTACAGAACAACTCCTGTTTCTCCAGGCAAGCCCCACCAGATCTTTAAAAACAGCAGTGGAAGGGAGATTTAAGTTACATAAGTGAGATTTTTCTTTTTTTTTTCAAGTCTAAATTAATCAGTGGTCAGCTCAAGCCATGTGTGACACGAGGAGTTCCAGCAAGCTTTAAAAAATCATGCCAATATTCTATTTCCAGAGACTCATTATGCACATATCATTTTCTTAATCCACTAAATCTGTGATGACAATGATCTCTTATCCTTTTATTTGCACAAGGCATAAGAGTCCTTACTCATCCCAGCAGCTTAAAGGCACTGGATGATAATAATAGCAGTAGTAATTTGTGCCTCACAGTAATGAATTTCACGGGTTGCTTTGTTTTCTGAAAGCTGCTTTTTCTTCTCGCTGGATTTTGCTGCCATAAAGTTTGTGGCAGGCTCATTATTTTAATATTATCACTTCGGGTGAGTAGGAGCTAAGTTTGGTGCATTCAACACGTCCAGGCTCTGACTTCACTGCCAAAAATCCCGCGTGGATTCGGAAGACACAAAGGCTATAGAGCAGGAGGATCTGCAATTCAAACTGATTTTTCTCTGTGGGATAGCTGTGAAATGTTTGTTTGCAGATGCAGATGCAGTGCCCAGCTTGTTTGTTCACAGCTTTTTTCAGAATATAAAGCCATTGTGACCCATGGATCTGATGAGCTGCAAAACGCAGACAAGGGAATTGTGCCCAGCAATTTGTGTCTTAATTCAGTAATTTATGTTTTAACTGCACATCAGAAATCCAGGCAAGAGTCATTTTCCTTCAGAAATACAGGAAACACTGGATTTAGAGATACATTTAATACTAATTTATTTCACACTATTCACAGCTATTCATACACGCTGTGTAAGTGCTAAAAAAGTATTTCCTGAGATCCTTGGTTGTGACAAATGTTTCCAGTTCTTGTCATTTGATCAGCACTTTAATAACCCCTTAGATAAACTGGTGATGTAATGAATGAGCTCATGCACTTTAAACTTGAGCTGAACATAAAAACTCTCGCTTAAATCAAATGAAAATGTTGTAGGATGGGAAGGTTCTCAGTGGAGAATGCAGCCAGCACTTCAGCCTTTCCCCAGAGAGCTGCCACATAAACTTCTGCTGGAAGGAAACACTTTGGTGGTGGAAGGCAAACTGGGATTCCTGGTAGCCCGGAGCTCTGGGTGTTTGCTCACCTCTGCTCCTGCCTCCTGCCCCAAGGTGAGCAGGGAGATAAGCACCAGCTATTTTTCCCCTCTGAGCTGCTCCTTGGCTGCCCTTGAGCTCAGCAGCCCTCAGGCACATTCCAGACCCGTGTGGGATCCAAGGTCCTGCTCAGGTCCCTGTGGGCACCTCCAGCACCTCCCTGCTCATCACCCTCAGCCTTCCTCCCCCACCTGACCCGTCCTTTCTCTCTGCAGGGACTTGATGGGAAGGTGACTCTGGGAAGTGTCACTGGGAAGGGTAACTGGGATTATGACGTGTCCCTAACAGGATTTGACAGCCTGGGCCACCTTCCTGTCCCTGCAGAAAATGCGTGCTCCTGTTTTCCCTCCCCTTGCCTGAACACTGCTTTTCCGAGCCTCGTTTTCCATGGCGGGGCTCTTTTCATCCAGATCAGTGTAGACTAAGCAGGATTATAAAACCAGATTTATCCAAGGCCATAATACTGCAGTTGCAAGGAGCACTTTCCAGTGGCTGTGAGGTGCTTAATCTTTTAGATTAACTGGAAATATCTATGGCTTTAAAGCGCTGGTTTGCGTCATGCCCCGAAAGCCGCTTTACGTTGGGAAACATTAGAACAGTGATTAAAAAATTGCCTCTGCCCGTGGATTCTGCACGAAAACTGGGAGGGGACAGCAGCAGATCCTGACAGCTGAGCCCATCTTTGTCCTGCCAAGGAGCCAGGATTCCTCCATGAATGATGGAGCATTTCCTGGAGGTGTGGGAAGAGAGCAGGGAAAACACCAGGACGTGGGCCAGCACTTCCCTGTCCATTGCCCAGCTGCCTCCTTGGCCCTTTAGTGCCAAATATTAGCCAGAAAATCAAAAAGCACCTAAATACAGCAGGTATGTGTGGGAAATGAATTTTTGGAGGATTCCTAAAGCCCAGCAGAAGGCTCACACAGGATGGATCTGGGTGCAAACTCTGGGATAAGAAATGCTGACTTAGAAACTCCATGGAATAGGATGGATATTGCTGAGAGAGAAATGGAGCTAGGAAAAAGTTTCAAAGGATGGCCTTGCAAATCAGACTGAATACTTTGGAGAAACAGAACTATGAAAGATGCATTGTAATGAGACCCACAAAAAGTAATTTTAGATGATTGGCTTAAAGGCATTTACAGCATGGTGTGACAAAGGCTGATAGGCCAAGAAATGTTTATAATGTATTTTAATTAGGAAATAGTTAACTTCTGATTGTAATAGCATAAAATATAACGTCTGTATTGTCTCACCCTTCACACAAGACTGAAAATGGAATAAAAGGTTTTAAAACTCCTCTCAGTTGCCCCATCTCTGGGTCAGAAAAGGGCAGAATCCAGCAGGGATGGACCAGCAGTAAGAGCTTCACTGCAGGCCCCCCTTGGTTTCACCTCTCCCTTCCGCCCTCTGCTCACCTCCAGATCCTCCCACCTTTTCCCATCTTCTTCCATTTGCAGAGATTCCTGATTCCAGCCCATTCTGAGACACAGCAGGTCACAACAAGGGACATGGGCTGGATATCACCTGCAGGAATACTCATGCCAGGGAGCCCACCTGGAGCTGTACATTTAAATGGTAAATGTAAATTTAAACCGTAAATTTAAAGAAATTGGAAGAGTCAGGCAGCCCATAAGTGATGATTATTAAATCACTTTTCAGTAAACCAGGTTTGATTTCAGCTGGCAGAAGGACACAGGAGTCACCAGGGTGGCAGAGCCATGGCATTCCAAATGAACATTCCAAATGAACATTCCAAATGGTCATTCCAAATGGACATTCCAATGGACGTTCCAAATGGAGATTCCAGGGCTCTGGGACTTTTGCTGCTCCTCTGTGACAGGGGGAGCTCAGTGATGGAGAGTCCTGTGGGATACCCTGTGCCTGGGTGGCTCGTGCCCTGGTCTGGAATGGCTTTTCCACCTCCAAACACATTCCCTTCTCCCTCCAGACTGCTGGGAAAGAGGCAAAAGGGCATTTTCCCTGCCTGCCAGATGCCTGCATGGGGTTTGGAATTTTTGTGAATTAATAAAGTCACCCACAAGCTCCTGGGGCTTTTTATTGCCTGTGCAGGCACTGAGATCATCGGGACAGCAGTGAAAATCTGTCCAGGTAGGAGAGGCTGGGAGTGCTCCTCCCGGTGATAATATTCTAAAAAAGGAAACAAGCAGGAGAAAAACACTTCTATAAATTCGTTTAGAGAACGCCCAGTGACCGTGACTCCTGCTATAAATATCCCAGGCTATAGGTTTCAGGGATTCTTTACCGGATTGGTGCCGTGCCTTGTCACAGACCTTGGTAACAGGAGCCTCATGATGGTTGTGATAAACTGTTTTTTATTCCTTATCTCCCTCTCTTCCCTCCTTCCTTCCAGTTCCACCAGGCTTTTACCCGTAATGTTTATTCCTCACCTCATGGAAAATTTTTGACCGAGAAAAAGATCACTTCAGTTGGAAAACCAAAAATGTCCAGCCAAAACCAACGTTTTCATTGTTTGGCTGAAAATGAGAAGTTTGCCATTTTAAGCTTAAAGTTTTTGGTTTGGAGCCAAAATAGTTTTGCTTTTTGCCCAAAGTCTGCAGTAAAAATTCCCAATTTTTCAGGGAGGCAGACACTTGTTTTTACATCAACAGGGGAAAAGTTAAAAACCTGAGTGCTCACCAGAAGTTGTTTAGACAAAAGCTGCTCTAGACAAAAGTCCTTTTTCCTTCAAATAGCGAATGAAACATGTTCCAGTTCTTCTCCCTGTTGCATGGACATGGCAAAGCTGCTGGAGATCCTGTGCCAAAAGGATCCAGGATGGGAGCAGAGATGGCTCCGTGTGATTTCCACGTTTGGTGACAACTGGGGCAGTGCCCACGCTGTCCTTGTCCCCTGTGTGGCCAATGCCAGCTCCAGGTCTGTGAGGAGCAGAGCAGAACAGGGAGCCTGGAGCTGTGTGGGGCCTGCAGCCCCAGAGCTCTGATCCCAACCCCACAAACCCTGATTTTTGTGGGGGACACCCCTGCTCACAGCCGTGGATTTCCATTCCACTGGGGAGCGGGGTTTTCCTTGCTGCCATTCCTGAAGTGACTCCCACACTGAAGCAAAGAATTAAAACACTGAAAGCTGTTTTATTTCTGACACCATATCAAGAATTCCTATAATTCATGTCACTGAAACTACCAGGATACCCAGGGGCTCCCTTGCCTTTCTGCACACATCTGTTTCCAAGGATTTTGGAATGTCCATTCCAATTTTTTTGCCATTTTCTGGGAGGGCTGAAGCAACATCTAAACCCCTGATTTTAGCTGCACAGGTGAAGAGAGGAGTGTTACTGCTCCAGGTGTCTTGTGGACACCTTGGTGCAGAACTCCAGGCTCAGCAAATGCCAACAAAACCGGTTTGAAGTAGAGAAGAGGAAAAATAAGCAGGAACTGTAAATTTAAAGAAATTGGAAGAGTCAGGCAGCCCATAAGTGATGATTATTAAATCACTTTTCAGTAAACCAGGTTTGATTTCAGCTGGCAAAGGGACACAGGAGTCACCAGGGTGGCAGAGCCGTGGCATTCCAAATGGGCATCCCAAGTGGACATTCCAAGTGGACATCCCAAATGGGCATCCCAAATGGACATTCCAAATGGAGATTCCAAATGAACACTCCAGGGCTCTGGGACCTTTGCTGCTCCTCTGTGGCAGGGCGAACTCAGAGATTTTTATTCCATGAGGNGTAAACCAGGTTTGATTTCAGCTGGCAAAGGGACACAGGAGTCACCAGGGTGGCAGAGCCGTGGCATTCCAAATGGGCATCCCAAGTGGACATTCCAAGTGGACATCCCAAATGGGCATCCCAAATGGACATTCCAAATGGAGATTCCAAATGAACACTCCAGGGCTCTGGGACCTTTGCTGCTCCTCTGTGGCAGGGCGAACTCAGAGATTTTTATTCCATGAGGTCTCTGTGGAGAGGACCAAGCCAAGGAGGAATAACCCACCATGGGTGATCTCCAGAGGGATCCTGAGCCCAGTACCCTGATGGGAATCAGGCAGATCATGGCAAGAATGTAAATCTGGCATTTTGGGCTGCCTTGCACTCGGCTGGGGTTTGAGTGGGTGCCTTTATTTTGCTACTCGTGTTTGTTCTCCTGAACTTCAGACACATTTCAGCCACACTTCTCTCAGGAAATTACCACATGGAAAGTTGGTATTTTCTGACCATTTCCATGGAACAGTTTCCAACTGGATGGAGATCCTGTGCAACCCTAGACCAAGAAATGACAAAGCCTTCATTTTCTTACCAAGGGACCTGTGTTTGTTACCCTGCACGGCAGTGCTGGCTTGGGGCTGGGATTTGTGTGTGTTTCCATCAAATCCACGTTGTTGTGGTTGGCTGGGGCTGGGGGTGAACAGTTCACCAGGGGAGGGACCAGAACACGTCCACCAAAGCTGACTTTGACATGTGAGGGTGGCTGAGTCACTCTCGAGTGCCACCACAAAATCTTCTGATGAGCATCGGAGTGACTGCAAAGCTTTGAGCTTCACCTTCAGGCATTGCTGGGGCCTGAGGTGAACTCCAGATGAAAAACAGTTCGGGATGGATTCTTTGGGATGGTATCAGCAGCTGGTCTGATGGAGGGTGTCCCTGCCCATGGCAGGGGTTGCAATGAGATGAGTTTTAGGGTCCCTTACAACCCAATTCTGTCATTCTGTGAGTGCTGATTTAAACTTCAGGTTTGGTGTTTTGGTGGAGAATTGCAAAGACCAGCTTTGATCTGTCAGAGAGGGTCCAGAGGAGGGTCACCAAGCTGATTTGGGGTGTGGAACTCTGCTCCTGTGAGGAAAGGCCGGGAGAATTGGGGTTGTTCAGCCTGGAGAGGAGAAGCTTTGGGGTGACCCCAGTGTGGCCCTGCAGGGCCTGGAGGGAGCAGAAGAGATGGAGAGGGACCATTTCCGAGACCATGGGGGGACAGGACACAGGGAATGGCTTCACTGACAGCGAGTGGGTTTAGATTAAATGTTAGGAGGGAATTCCTGGCTGGGAGGGTGGGCAGGCCCTGGCACAGGGTGCCCAGAGCAGCTGGGGCTGCCCCTGGATCTCTGGAATGTCCAAGGCCAGGCTGGACAGGGCTTGGAGCACCTTGGGACAGTGGGAGGTGTCCCTGTCATAGCAGGGGTGGCACTGGATGAACTTTAAGGTCCCTTCCAAACCATTCCATAACTCCATAATTCTATTATTTTATTTCTTTCTTTATCACATTGCTGTATTTTCCAAGTTGCCTGTAAATTAATACCAAAATAATGAATAAATATATCCTGCTGTTTGAAGAAACATCATCACTGGGACCAGATAAAAGAATGGAAATAATCAATAATTGCCCCCTGGTATGAACAGTGGTTTCATTTGCTTTATTTGAAGTATCTTTACTGGGCACTCTGGCACATGGCAGCTTCAAGATAGGATTTTTTTTTTCCCCAGAAAAATTGGTTTAGACATTGGTTGATTTGAGATAATTTTTTGTTTTATACTTCCTTTCCTTTCACTGCCATGTATTTCTCAATAAAGAAATTTTATCCCTGCATTCCATATTAAGAAAAAGTGTGTGTGTGGGGGGGAAATCAATCTGTGGGTTCTCTTTTGTAGAAAGTTCTGGTTTCCTATATGACTTTTCCGTGGAATTTATTTGGGAAAAATGCAGAGTGCACCAAAATGAGGTAATGACAGGGTTTGATATTTATCAAAGCCCTTTTCCCCTGTCATCAAAGGTCCTGGAGCAGGGGAGCTGCACACGGCACAGAGGGAAACACAATTCCTGGGAAGGTTTTTCCTGCAGAGCCCAGCCCAGGAACCTGGGACCTCTCCAGGATCTGGGACTTTCTGCTTCCAGAAGAATTTCAGGTGAGGTCAGTGAGTCAGTGCATGAGCACACAGCAGTGAGGGCTCAATAACGGATTAAATGTCATGTACACAACACAGAAAAATGAAAGATAACTCCATTCTGCCACCTGAACCCCCTGTGGGCTGGACACCCCTCAATTAAGCAAATTAATGGCTTATTGTCACTAATGAGTGCTCTGTTTCTGCCAGCCTCTGTGCAACAGGATGAGTGTCATTTTCTCCAGGACTTCTCTGTGACTTTTTGAGAAGCCCCCTTTCAAGTTCTGCTCATCTTAAATGTAACATCTTAATTACTGTCAGTTTTACTTTTTTTTTTTTTTTATCTTGAAAAAATCCTTGAAAACTCAGTTTGACTCTGTACTTCAGGGCAATTTAATCATGAGGTTAATAATAAAATTAACCTCTTGGCTGACCTGTGCTGCATTCTTTCTCTCCTGGTTTTCCTTTCTGTCATCTTTCATACCCTAAACTTCTGTTCTTTACACACTTTGTCTTCCAAAACCGGATTTCACAGTGAGAAAGGCCTTTATTTTTCTTTCTTTCCTTCCTTCTTTCTTTTTTCTCTTTCTTTCTTTCCTTTCTTCTTTCTTTTTTCTCTTTCTTTCTTTCTTTGTTTCTTTTTTCTCTTTCTTTCTTTCTTTGTTTCTTTCTCTTTCTTTCTTTCTTTCTTTCTTTCTTTCTTTCTTTCTTTCTTTCTTTCTTTCTTTCTTTCTTTTTCTTTCTTTCTTTCTCTCTTTCTCTCTTTCTTTCTTTCTTTCTTTCTTTCTTTCTTTCTTTCTTTCTTTCTTTCTTTCTTTCTTTCTTTCTTTCTTTCTTTCTTTCTTTCTTTCTGTGGGTGAAAACCTGAAGGGATATAAATCAACACAGGCCCACTCTACTTCCACTTCCACCAGTGAAGATCTCCTATTTAATTCAGCATTTTTCCCCAATTATCCCGAGTCAGAAGCATTTCCGACTCTCCTTTATCCCGTGGATAAAATGGGGTTTTATGTGTCTGACTCCCGGGGTGATAATAGCAGGGAGCACTTTTACTGCACACATAGAACTTTTCCTGAGGCCAAGAAAAGCAGCCACAGCTTTTCATCCACTCCCAGCAAAAATTAAGCAGGATTTAAAAAAAAAATAAATCCAATTGATGGGGACAGAAAGCGGTGGGAGAAGAGAAGCTGAAGTATGAAAATTAACAACGTGAAGTACACAAAAATCACCCTGAGTAGTTTGTCCTCTATTTTAAACATCTCTAAACCCTTTTAAATTACACATCCGGCTACATGATCACATTTTCAGGCTTTACCACCCCCCTCAGCTGCACGAGGTAAAAATCAAAGGAGGAAAAATAGAAACAGGAATGTTTGATCTGCCTGTTGCTCTTGCTGACTTTTCCCAGTGCAGTTCCCTGGCTGCAGGGTGGAACGCAGCAAAGTCATTCCTGAGGGCATCCTTATCCAGGAGAGCTCATCATCCTGGCATCAAATATTAATATATTTACTGTCCTGAAAAATAAAACATCCCTGGCAGTGTCCAAGGCCAGGCTGGACAGGGCTTGGAGCAGCCTGGGACAGTGGGAGGTGTCCCTGCCGTGGCAGGAGTGGAATCAGATGATATTTAAGGTCCCTTCCCATCCAAAGCATTCCAGGATTCTATGAAAATGAGCCTTATTCTGGAAAACAGAGGAGAGCAAAAAGCAGATTTGGGTGAAGGAAGGACCAGGAAGATCCCCCTTGGAGCAGCATGCCCAGACACCTGAAGTGTTTTGTGGGATTCGAGATGTGAAAGAAATCTAAATTTATCTATTTCCCTAAGAACTCGGTTCAGAAGGGAGATGGGTTGTCAGCAGCATTCCACATTTCCACAAAAAAAACTGAGCTCCTCAGAGTCCTGCCTGTTGAACTTCCACGGGAAACTTCAAGAGTTTGTTGTTGATTAAAGAAACTCTGTTTAAATTTGAAGACATGGCAGTATTTTAATCACCCTCTTGGACAGACTTTATTTTTTTTTTTGATGGGCTGCTCATGGCAGGTGTTTCCCAGCTCTGGCAGAGCGTTGGGATGAATTTTCAGCCTGATTATGCCCTCCTAAAAGGCAGTCAGTGGTGGAGCAGGAAGGTGCACAAGTGAATTATTGACTCCTCGTAAAGGACTGGGATTTGTTGATGCTGCTCAATGGCCCCAGGAAGATGTCCTGATCAAAACATCGCCTTCCTCTCTGCTTCTCTCTCCTAAAATGTGTTCTCTCAGTCTCCTGAGGGGCACAGCTGATCCAGTGACATTTATAAGTCTATAGGAAGACACCCCATGCACTGACAGATGAGATTTTTATAAGGTTGTGTGTTCAAAAGAAAGTAAACTCGCTGGTTTACATAAGCCTGCCTCTTCCTTAAAGGCTGAGCTATTTTAACAGTGCATTCCACCAAAATGAATAATATTTGGCTTTTGGAGGCAGATTTTTCTGTGGTTACAACCTCTTTTGCACATCATAAATGTTCAACCCCATCCCCTTGCTTTTCTTTGATTAAAAAGAACAACAACTAACCTTTAAAAACACCGAATTTGTCATGGGCTCGCTTGGGTTTCTGCTGGTGTGATTTATGTGTTTGTCCTCGGAGCAGACACACTCATTGAGGAAAATTAGCATGGGTACCACACTGCAGAAATGAAGATTTTGGGTCATCTCAGGTGGTTCTGCAGAGGACAGGGTCTCCTTGGAGCTGCCTTAGGTTGAGGAGGGTCACGAGTCCAAGGCTGGAACTGGAAAACCTCCAGTGCTTGCAGGTGACCCGTGGATCCCACAGAGCTGAGGGGACAGCAGAGCCCTCCTGGGAGTGCCACAGTCGTGTTCTGCCCCAGGATGGGCAAAGCCAGATTCCTAAATCCTGAATCCTCCCAGATCTTACAGATTTGTGGTTCCAGGCTACCTCCAGCATCAGCACCTTCCTTCTCCCACAGATCCTGCTCCCAGTTCCACTGCCCTCAGTCACCAGTGGTCCTGCAACACTGCAAAACAAATGAGTGGCACTCAGAGAATCCGGCCTGGCATAAATCACTTTGTGCCCTGACTTCACAGTGACAACTTTCAGCTGGTGCAGATCTCCCCAGACCTGGAGGTGTCCCCTCCTTACACAAGCAAGAGATCAGATCCAAAACGAGCAGGATTTCTTGGAAGAAAGGGAAAACTATTTGAGGAGGGAGTGAACGGCTCTGTATCGTTCCAACTGCTCAAAAACTTGTTTTGCCAAGGGAACAGGAGAAAGCTGTTAAAAAAAGATTTTAATTTGAAGTCGCTTTCGGCTTTCCCTGTAAGAAAACAAGGAAGAAGCAAACACAATGCCTAAAAGAACATGAAAAAATCCCAAAGGTTAAGAGTGCTCCAAGAAAAGCAGGCTCTCAATCTTCACTGCAAGCATTATTTGCACCACTCTTGGGGGCTGGTGGGGCTCGCAAGGGGCAGCAAAGGCTCTGTGATTTCCGCGGGCTCCTGGGGCAGAGCAGGGGCAGAGCTCGGCCGTTCCCCCACCACCACAAAGGTTCATCTGCAGGGTGAGTGAGAAGGCTGGAGTGGCAGACTGGATAGTGATAACTTCTGGAAGTTATCAACATCAAGAACTTCTCGCCGGGACCGCGCTGTGGTTCCACTCGCTGTCTGGAGCGTCGGCAAACGCTCGCGGCGCAAAAGTTCCCTCGCTGGCAGCAGAGCGTGGCTCCCAATGAAATAACTTCCAAACCTGATATTTTAAGGATGTTTTATTGGTCTGATGGCTCTCCGAGTCTTGCCAGAGCCGTCACGTCAAAGAGCTGCGGACGGGGTTATGATAACGAGAGGTTGTTTGGGATTGTTTCCTCGCGGCGTTATCGTGGAAGGGGAAAGGTGAGAGGAAAAGCAATTTCCAGAGCTCTGATCCTTCTCCCTCGCTGCTCAGCTCCCACTCGGAGCTCCCCAGCAAGGGCTGAGCAGGGAAACCTCGGGGTGCTCTGTGGGAAGGCTCCTGGGGACACCCCTGGCACAGAGCAGAGCCAGCACAAGGCACATCCAGCTCTCCACATGGGAATTTTGTCATTTTTAACAAGTGGGAAAAGCTTTCCCTTGCTTTGCTTCTCTTTGTTTTGCTGTTGGTTTGTGTCATATTTTTATGAAATAAGGATGGGATTTTTTTTTTTTTTAATTATCCCAGTTTAGACTTATTTTGCATAAATATTGGCAGAAGAACCTCTGTGGGAGAAGGAAAACAAAGGTTATCGTGATCAGCACATGATTGTACTTAGGCAGAGTATCAGTTAAATTAATCTCAAAATTATAACGTTTCAGCTGCTGGTACTTTCCATATTAAAAATCAAATTTAATTTTCCAGTTTTGCAGAAACAAAAATTCCAACCATTTGTTGCTTTCTACCACCAGGAGGGAAGAAAAAAAGGAGGAAAAAAAAAAGAATCCAGCCTAATCCTCCAAAATAAATCTCCACAAAGGCTGATTCTGTCTGTGAGATGTCATTGCAGATTTTTAAGCCATCCTTGGGTAGCACCTCCCAGGTAGAAGTGGGTGCATCACTCATGGTCTCAGTGGGGACAAACCTGGCCTCAATCTTCCAAATTCTGGGATTTGCCCTGGAATTACGGCTGCATAACCCAGGTCAGAATATTCCATTTATCCTGGAATATGTGCAGATGCTCCTCATTCCCTGTCAGTCACTGGATGTGAGGAAGGATTTTGGGAAGCAGCATCCTCGGCTCAGGAGCTGAGCCATTCCTGACCGTGTGTGGCAACATTTTTCAATGCTTGGTTTAGTTCCATCCAGGCTACAAACCAGAGAACCAAACCCAAAACAGAGAAGGAAAAAAAAAAATTAAAAAAATAAAAAGAAAGGAAGAAAGTCCTTTCTGATTTTCAACATAAAGCTAGGATTACCACCAAAGAACAATAAAAATTCCTTTATTACCAACAACAGGAAGAGCAAAGAGAAAAATAAACCACAGAAAATCTTTGTTATAATTTTTCCATAACAAATAAGGTCTTTTCTGGTCATGTTTGGCTTTTTTTTTTTTTTTTCCTTCTCCTTAAAATTGTATCTTTTTAGGAAAAAAAATAAAACTCTTGTTTAGAATGAAAACAAAACTGAAGAGGAAAAAGCAGAGCTCTTATTAAAGACTTTGACATCACAACCCATCTATTAAATAGCAGGATTCTTAAAGGAAAGTCCTTTCCAAATAAAAGGGAGGAAATGAAAGGTTCTATGAGTTCCCAAGCCCATTGTTGATGCCGTGGAGCACAGAAAACTTCCACTATCCATGGTCAGGGAAGTCATGGAGGAAGAGGAACCAGCTCTGGAGGTTCCCACAGGGAGAAGTGCCGGGTTTTTGGGGGTCCCAGCAAGAGTGGGAACCCAACCCCTGGGCCCTTTGGAGGGGGTTCCCCTGGGAGTGCTTTTCCAAGGATGAAGAACGAGCAGGACTCTCAATTTCTCACTCTTCAGGTTTTTGTTTATTCTTAAGTTCAGCACCGTCTGCACACCAGACTCAGCGTGCGAGAAGCGAGGCACAAAATGGACCCAAACACCCAAACCAAGGCACAAAATGGACCCAAACACCCAAACCAAGGCACAAAATGGACCCCAAACACCCAAACCAAGGCACAAAATGGACCCCAAACACCCAAACCAAGGCACAAAATGGACCCAAACACCCAAACCAAGGCACAAAATGGACCCCAAACACCGAAACCAAGGCCTTTTAAAGCTGTTTAACCCAACTACTTTCTAACACCTACTTTGTTTTTACTTTTCTACCAATAACTTCTACTGATC
>VWZP01003406.1:188024-199093 GCA_013396995.1 Dicaeum eximium
ATGTCCCCCCAGTTTTTGTGGTTTTAACGGGGGGGGGGGGAATAAAGGAAGGTGAATTGCCAGAGGGGAGTTTGCTGTTTGTGCAGCACCAAAGAGATAAAGATCTTTTGGCCTCCCCTGTTGAGCTGCAGCCCCTGTTCCTGTTCATTTCAGGGCCAAAGGGGTCAGAGCTTCTCCTTTTATTTTGATAAACTGAACCCAGAAATCATCATCCAATCAATCTAGAAAAAAAAAAGAATACTCTGTTTCCATCTACTTTTTTCTATTTGTAAATACTCCTTTAATTTAGTACAAAATTATTGTGCTGTAAACTCTTTTATAACAGTGCTAGGTTTCATTTTTGGTTTTGTTTTTCATTTTCTGATGTCTTTTGTGGATTTGGGATACAAACAAATGACAGGGTACTAACAATGACTTGAACCAGCTTCTGAAAGATGGGTTTTTGTTGGGGTTTGGGGTTTTTTTTTTTCACCTTCTTGCACCACTGTTTTTTTCTCTCTGGCTTCTTCATCCTGGACTTTCTCAGGAGGGCAGAATACTTTGGCATTAGGATTCCCATGGTCAAAATATTTCCTGAGGTCAATTTGTAGAAATATTTGAGTATCCCTCAAGAGGAATTCTGCAGTGGGGTTTGGGAAGATCTTTAAATCTTTAGATCTTTAAATCTTAGATTAAATGATGCCACATCTCAGGTAGAATCCAGAGGAGGAAGAAGGCCCAGAAGGAAAAAAACCCCAATGCTAAGGAGTTATTCAGAACACTGGGATCACACCTAAAATTTTCAACGGAAATAAAATTGGATGTTCTCCTGTAAAAGTGCTGCTGGGTACAAATGTAGATCTAAGAACTCTACAGGGAAAAAAAAAAAAAAAAGAAAAAAAGGGGGAAAACCAAGGCACAAAGTGATTTTAGTGGAAGGGAAGTTGAGGTCAGGCAGGGCTGGAAGGGCTGGGCCAGCAGGGAAGGGAATGTGGCCACGGGGGTGAGCTGCAGGAGTGATGGTGATGGGATGAGGAGATGAGGAGCAGGACAGCTCCAGGGCTGGGAATAATGCTCTCTGATCCAGAACAGAAACCCCTCACCCAACAGCCCAACTTCAAACACTCATTTTCTCTTTCACAGGAGGTGCTGCAGCACCAGAGGCTTCCAGGACAAGGCAGAGCTTTCCCTCAGGTCCATCCCTCTGTCCATGGAACACAAAATCATCCAGAGCTCCATTCTGATTCATCCTTTCCCAAATCACTTTCTTTCGAGAACAGTGGAAAGTACCTCTTGTTTTCTTTATTTTCTTTTTTTTTTTTGTGTGTGTGTGTGTTTCCATGGCCATAATTTAATTCTTCATTTTAACCAACTTGCTACGTCCTTTCTCCTTGATAACTCCCGAGCTCCAATGTAAAAAATGTATTATTACAAGAGACAATTACGGGGTTCAAAGCATTCTGAAGAATTCCACGCTCCCAGCTTCTGGTACTGATATAAGGAGAGGAATATTTGTGGTTTTTTGACTTGCATGAAGTGGAAGGGCTCCAGGAGCTGGTGGTAAAAGGCCTAATGAAAGTCTGCCTTCATCAGACACAACAAAGCTCCTGCATCCTGGGAGGTTTAACTCTTTCTGTGCAGGGGATGCCCAGGCCCCAGCACTCCACACACAAATAACCCCTGACCCTGCAAACCCAACCACCTCGTGCTCAGTCAAAAACAACAACAGCAAAAGAGTAAAAAAAAAAAAAAAAAAGGAATCCAGGGTTTGTTTGGCTTAAAATTCTTTCTTATTTTTTTTTTAAACAGCTCATGTCTGGAATTTGAAGGTTTGCAACTCCTGAGGTTTGTTTGGAGTGAAGATGTGTCTCACACCTTTGGGATACAGCAGAAAATGATGGAAATTGGGTCTGTTTTGAGGGACACCCGGTGGTTGCACAAACATCTGACTGCTGCAGAGCAGGAGGTTCTTCTCTGCTGAACCTTCTGTTTGTCATTTCTTTTTCCATTTCATAAATACCGATTGGAAACTTCTCCTTGGAAGGCAGAGGGAAATCTTGTGGATTGTAAACACGGAGGAGAAGAGGAATTGTTTAAGATGGTGAAAAGGGTATAAGGACTCAAAGCATAACGCTAAGTAGAGGAAAGTTTAGGCTGGATAAACTTCCAAGCACTGAAATCTTATTAGGCTGTGGAAAATTCTTCCAAAGGATGCGGGAGAAGCTCCACTGTTGGAGCAGTTTGCCATCAGATTGGACAAAGCGCTAAAAATAAAACTTAAATAAAAATAAAAATAAAACAATCCTGCCCCAGCAAAGCCAAAATTGATGTATCCAGCACCTCCTTTGGTTTCATGGATCCATCCGTGCCCAGGGAGTGAGAGCATCCCTGGGATTTGTGTGGCCAAGGATGGATTCACCACCGGGATGAGCTCAGCTCTGGAACCTGCAGGAGAGAAACCTCTGCCCCCCAAGAGAGCAGGAGGTGTCAGGGCCTCCCAGCCCAGCAAGGAGCAGCAATTCCAAACAGGGAAAAATGGAAAATAAATACATCAGTTTGGGCTGTTTTGTGCCCAGAGGACAATCTGTACTTTGGGGTTCAGAGATCCTTCACGGGGTAGCCTGGGGGAGAGCACGAGGAAGGTTCCAGACCATCAAGAAGGATTAAAAACCAGTTTGACACAGCTGAGCCCAAACACAAAGATGTTTTACCCCAAAATCTGCCACCTGTCCAGGCTGAGCACCAGCAGGGAGGGTGAGCAGCCTCTGTGGGTTTGCTCCAAAATTATTCCGAGTGCCTCACATCAGATGAGCCAATGCTCAGCAGGGAATTCCAGCTTTAAATATTCCAGTTTTATCAGTAACAGGCTGATGAAATTACGGTCAGTGGGGAGAGCTACGAGGTGATGGAAGTCGTTAACTCAGTTTTTGTAGTAAACACAAAGATCCAACAGGATTTACAACCGTAACAATTCTCCAGGAAGATTAAAATATTTGGGGTATTAATCCACTTGCTACCTTTTACCATCTCCTTATGGATGATCTAAAAGCAAATTCTGGGGTTTTTTTTAAAAATCCTTTCATGGTGGTGTTGACCTGAAGCTCCTGAAGAGACAAGAAATCTTCCCACTGATTTCCTGGGGCCTTGGATTTTATCAGAGCAGATAAATTTGTTCCATAAACACCAAATTTCTGATCTCTCTGCCCTGGGGAGTCGTTAGGAGTCTTCAGAATTTGATCTGAGTTGCTGAACTCTGCCTGGTCACGTGGTGGGGTTTTCAGTCCTGGCTGGAGGCATCTGGGAGCACATCTGCTGCAAATATTTCCTGGTGGAACCCAAAATGTCACTTTCTGTAAATACTTCTCTGTGTGATTCCAAAATTCACTTTCCACGATGTTTTTGGCCAGTAGAACCTGAAAACTCCAAAGTTCTTCAAAAGCAAAGACAAAGAGATGAGAATGTGGCCAAAAGGACTTTACTGCAAATTTGGATCGATCCAATGCTGGTTAAAGCACACTTTGAATCTGCTGTAAACTGAATTTTTGTAGGCTGGAGAAGTTGCTCAGATTTTGACCTGGTAGGAGAGCAGAGGGAAACCTCGTGGGTTTGAGTGAAAAGAAAATCAACTCTCGCTGCTCCACACATGGAAATATGGAATATTTGATTTTAGTACAACAAAGCCATGGTGTTTACGTGGATATTTGGTGGTTTTTGTTGTAAATGCTCTGCTGGTTCAGAGGGCATCTGAATCCATGGACCATGGAGCTGATCCAACCAGGGGAACTAAACCCACGTCCTAAACATCTCTAAAAATCATTATTATTCAGAGTGGCAGACTGGGAAGAACTTCTTGCCTATTCCCTGCCTAAACCAAATGCTACTTTTTTTTTTCCAAAAGAATTAATGGATATCAAAATTAATTTGAATTTTCTCCTCGTTATTTTTTTCGTAATTGTTGCAATTTGAATGTTTTTGCAGAACCTTGGTGGGTTTGGAGGCAGAAAATGGCATTTTTAGGCTCCAGCCTCAGTGGGAAGAGCCACCTCACCCCCACCTTTGCCTGGCTGATCCCAAGCCTTGGATAAAAGATCCAAAGTGCTCCAAGGCTTCTTCCAGAGTGACCACAACAAGTCCTGCTGCAGTCAGCCCAGGATGGGTCCGGCTGCTCTTAAACCAACAGTAAAATCCTTCAGTTCCTCTGAACGTGCAGGAATACTTTGGATCCTTGACTTTGGGACCAAAACTAAAGGGATTACTCGTGTCTTTTCCTAATTGTTGCATTTAACAGCAGATTTCTCATCTTTATCCCCCTTTTTCTAACACAAGTCTACGCTGTTCCTTTTCCTTTTTGTTCCCTTTTTCCACCAAATCATTCTTCCTTCCCAGCTTTGTCCTGCACCTTTCCCTTAGCACCACTCCAGATCTTTTTCCTTCTCCCACTGCTACGAATCCTCAAGGGCCGCAAGAATTTTCCATTTTCCTGCCCGAAACCCTTCGTATATCTCTCCCCACCTCGTTACAATAAAATAATTCTTCCATTTCGCTGTCACCTCAATTTAGCTCTCTCACCCTCCACTCCCTCTTTTTCCCCTGGTTTAAAGACCGACCAGCATTTCCTGAATTGGAAAAGCCACAATAATATTTTTTTTCCATTGAAAATACCACAAGTACAGTGTTTCCATTGAACATACCACAAGAACAGTGTTTCCATTGAATGTACCACAAGGACGGTGCTTTTGAGGTATCTAAATGCTGAGATGAACTCATAATGTTCATCTTGGACTCGTTAAAGCAAAGCCCCTTCTCCCCTCAGAAAGAAAAAAAAAAGTTTCCTCAGACAGAGAAAGAATTTTTATTCACAGGTTTCAAAAAAAGAAATTAAAAAAAATACAATAAAAACAAGACCTAGACAGAGCCAGGACAACTTTGCACTTGCTTTGTGAGTAAAATATAAATAGGTTTTAGCAAGTTAAAAAAAAAATCCATTAAAAATGCTTAGAGTGGTTGAACAGCTGGAAAAGCAACTTTTTTTTTTCTTTTTTTTTTTTTTTGATAACATTTAAAGCTGCTTAGCAGCTGGGGAAAAAATCGCCTGTAAAAACACTTAACATTTACAGCCACTCAGTGGCTCGAAAAGCAACTTGTTATAAAATTGATTTAACATCTCAGTGGCTGGAAAAGACATCCCCACACATCCATGGAGCTGCAGTGTTTCACACTGCTATTTATGGCTATTTAGACACAGATAAGGCTATAAATAGATAAACTGGGCATTTCTGCTGATGCCATTGTGGCAGGGAATAATTTCCATGCAGATCATTCACCGTTTTATTTTATTTTCCAGGAGTTTTCAGCTAAGCCCTTTAAATTCCCATCAGTCTGGAGTCTGGCGGGCCGGGATGCTCAGCCCCCAGGAAGGCTGTAAATCAGTTTTAGTTACAGAGCACTTTATGAAATAATAACTGAGTTCTGTGCTCGATGGGCTCCAGCGAAGCTCTGGCTGAGGCAGCACAAAACCTTCGTCATCCAGGGTGGGAAACAGGGACGTCTCCATCAGGAGCTGGAGAGGTGGCAGGAGCCTGCCAGCCCCAAAAATCCCAAAAACGAGGGGTGTGAAAAGCCCCATCAAAGCAGTAATTAAGCACATTTGTCTCTGTCTGAGATTTGAGATTTTTAAGACATTGATTTAAAACGTGAGTCACGTATCAGCCCTCCAGAACTGGTGCTGCCCTGCATCCAGATGTGCAGGTTGGCTCTGCATCCTGCCCTGCATCCAGAGGTGCCAGTGGTGCTGCCCTGCATCCAGATGTGCAGGTTGGCTCTGCATCCTGCCCTGCATCCAGATGTGCCAGTGGTGCTGCCCTGCATCCAGAGGTGCCAGTGGTGCTGCCCTGCATCCAGAGGCGCAGGCAGGCCCTACATCTGGCTGTGCAGTGCTGACAGAGTGCATGCACTGCCACATCCCTGCTCAGCCCTGCTCCAAGTCCCCAAAACCAGGCCTAAAGTCGCTGCCTAAATGTTCTCAGGCTTCCTGGAAGCCGTGAGCTCCTTCCCGGGCACCGCTGGGATTAACTGCTGGAATTAACAGCTGAAATGACCCTGACAGTGCCACAGAGCTCACTGCTCTGCTCCATTCCCTGAGGCAGGGATTTCCCCAGCCCCTGGGGAGGTGTCAGGGCTCTCTGTGGCTCTCCCTCACACTTCACCTCCATCTGATTTTCTATTTCATCCCTCCCAGCGTTTCTCTCTGTGACAAAATTCACTGGACGTGTCCGTCCTGCTCGAAAGGTGCCCCAAAACCCTCGAGGCAGTCACTGCACTGCAACAACAAATTGGGGCAACAAAACCTGTCATGTGCTGCGTGTTTTGCTGGTGGGGGGCAACCCAGGCAAGCCAAGAAGTTTTGTTAAACCCAGGGATCCAACCTCTTTCCCCAGGGGCTGGCCACAGCTCCTGGTGAGCCCTTGGGAAGAGCACAGAGTCTCCTGCAGCAAAAGCACCTCCTCACATTTTATTTCCAAGCAAGGATGTCCTGTCTGGCTGGATTGTGGCTGAGGACCCAGTAAAGAGGGAGAGGGAATGTTGCCATGGTTGGGTGTCACTTCCCAAAGTCCCAAGCTCCTCCTGAAGCCCAAAGTGCTGCTGTAGCTGGGTTTGGTGCCAGCTTTTGGAGCTCGGATGAGAAGCTGGATGTCTCTGCCCATAACTGCAGATAATGAGGCAATGTTCCCAAAGTATCTGAGGCTGGGATCTTTGAAGTGTAACCACTTTGTGGCCAAATCCTTGTGGAAGTGGAAAAAATAATAATTACCTATGAATATGTGAAGACGTATATTCCTCTAGGACAGACAGGAATTGTTCGGTGTCGTCCGGGTGAAGGGAGGAGGTGCAAAAAGAAGATTTTCAGCAGAGTTTTCCTGCCAGGGAGAGCTATTAGGCACTGGAATTATTTCCTCAAGGAAAGCAGAGGAAGGCGATTCCTTCAGACATTTAATAATAGCTTGGGCAAAGAATTAGGAAATATAAAGAAGCAGCCTGTACTGGCAGGTAATTGAGCTAATCAGGACTAAGTAGGACTCAGAATTTATTTTTTCTTAGGATCATTTAAAGTCAGCTGCAATAGATATTTCATTAATTCATTGCCCTTTTCATTGCAGTCCAACACCCAGGAGGAAGGCAGAAGAAGTTAATATTAAAAAAACACCAACAACCCAGTCAGTGCTGGGAAAACCGGGGCCAGGCAGTGCCAGCGAGGAGAGATTTCGTGGGCACTCATCAGACACAAAAACGAGCTCCCAAACAGGCCACAAAAGGCAGTGGGGAAGAGAAGGGGTAGAAGGAGCCAAGGTCTGATCTGGAAAATAAAAAGGGAAAAGCAAGGATGAAGAACCAGGGGATTGGACAAGATGGGATGGGCTGGGAGGGGGTCCTGGAGAGCCTCTGTCTTGGCAACAGCCATGGAAAATCAAAGTGCAGGATAAAAAAGTGCTGTAGGAACAGTCCGTGATCGAATACCAGACTGGCTAATTTGTATTTCAGGGCCTCGAGGAGAGGATGCTGCAGTCTGTGCCTCTGGACCTTCCACACATTTGGTGTTCCTGGACAAAGAGCCAGGACTAAATCAGGGGCATCCAGCTCAGACTTGAACTGGGGTGTAAAGGCTGAGCAGCATCAGACTGAGAAACTAAATTTGGGGAGAGGCAGACACTTCAGAGCCCTGTGGTGTCTGGATCACCCAGAGGGTGCCTAAGCCAGGTATTTTTCTCCTCTCCCTGTTCATCCTGAACAGCAGGGTGGGTGCCAGGTTTTATCCTTTCATCCTTTCTCCTTGTTCTGCGTTTAGAAAACAACATTTAGAACATGCTGTAATTATTCCATATGGGATTATTTACCACTTATATCCATTGCTGGGCATGGCCAGGATGCTGAGGCAGGAGGGGACACAGCCTGGGACATCCCAGCAGCTCCTTGAGTGATAAAAGATGCCAAGTGCATCAGGAACACTCTCAGGACATGTGCTCCCTCCTGCATCCAGGTGGGACAAAGGTTGTTCCGAAAACAAAGCCAAAGAGAAAGAAGGAAAGAGAAAATCCTCATGTGACCAACCATAAAATCCTCACCCGTAAATCCCATCAGAGCTGAGTAGATGCAAATGAGGTTTGTTGCCTTTTTAACAAGATAATGGCATTTCAGGTTATCTCGAGGTCTGATCCGTGCACATTGTGGACAATAATTACACCCAGCTGGAATTCCATGAAGGCCCTAAGTGTTTATCAGGATATGGAAAATGGGTGTATTTGTCCCAGAGATGTCAGAGCCAGAATTTTATGTCCTCATTGATGGCAATGAGTGGAGAGGAACCCAGCACACTTGATCTGGTTCAAGACATTGAGTCCACAAACATCATCACTTTTTGATGCTGCTACCACTAAACCTGAGCCACAATTTCAGAATCCTGCCCTGAATTTGTGCAATTGCTCTGTGACCTGCTCAGAGAAGTCATCAGTACAAACCCAAACCCAATCCCACCCTAAAAGCCGCTCAGAAATCCAGGTTATTCCCTACATGTTTGCACAGCGACCACAGCCGTTGATTTATCCCTTATTACAAGCTGATATCACCACTGGATTTAAATCATGGCTATATTAACATACATCAGCAAGCTGACCTAGAAACTTATTTATTTAAGAACACCAGCGGTCTGAGGAAAAGCCAAAAACAAAAACAAGTACAATGGGGTTTGGATCTGGACAATGCTTGGGAACCGTATTGGCAGCCACCAAGTTGGAATATTTGATCTTCACAGCTTGACGTCAAGAATGGCTTTCAAGTCTCCTGGCTGGTAAATACATCTGGCTCATGCCTTGTTTAACATCTGAGGTGCTTATAGATATTGTGGTTTCAAAGTTGATCAAACATGCAGGGCATTATTTGTAGGAAAAACATTTACCTTACTGGAGAGGTTTGACTTATACCGAGGGCTCAAATGATTTCCCGTCTGCTTTAATGTGTGGAGGAAAGTGGAATTTGCTTTGGGAAGCAAAGAAAAAGGCGGTTCAACACATCCTGCCGTGCCCAGTGTGGCTCGGGATTGCCTGTAGGAAATCTCAGCACCATTTATTTTGTGAGATAAAACTTGCTAAGAAAGTCAGAGCAATTTAATGGTGCAGAGAGAAGGAAAAAGAAAACGAAGGGAGGTTCAGGAGCTGGATGTGAAATTTGTGGATGTCCTTTCAGTTGTTCCTGCTAATGGAAAAATAAAATGGAAGGGAGAAGGGTTGGGAAGGTAGAGGGAAAGGGGGAAGGAGAAGAGGACAATAGAGAAATGAAACACGGACATTTTGGACACCTTGGTTGAAAAGTGCACTCAAGGTTTAGCATTCAAAAGTTCGGGGAAGAAAGAAAGGTTCTGGTCAGGGGAGCTGTTTTGAAGTGAAGGAATGGAGGAACTGGAGGGGTTGTGTAGCCACATCAAGCCTTGGGTTCCAGTGGGACACCACGAAGGTCTCCTTGCTTTGCTGTCTCCATCCAGAGATGTTCCACCTCAGTAGAAGAACCAATATTTGAAAATACTTGCTCTTACCTCAGCACAGCAGCATGAGGCAGGGGAAAACTGCAGCAGGAATTACAGAGGATTGAAGGATTAACAGCAACAAGGGAAGGGAAAAGGACTGATTCTCATCCTGAAAACCATGAAAGCCAAAAGGAGCTGGATCCATGATGGGATTCCCTCCAAAGAGCAGCACAGCATCTCCCAAGCTCTTCCATTTCCACCTCTTTGTGGTGTGTGACCTGTGAGATGTCCTCAGGCTTGTCTGGCAATGTGCTACCATGAGTAAGGATGGTGGAACCAGAGGTTCATCCTGACAAACCCAAATCCTGGTGTTTGCTGCCTCTCTGGGAATAAGTATCCCTTAGAAGACATCCTAGGAAGAGCAACTCAATTTCCATCAGGAAAATGCTATTTTTTTCCCCCTCCAGACTTCACAATTTTTCAATTCCTTCAATTCTTCAGGAGAAAGGAGAGGTCTAAGTGTTCAATGAGAGGGTCGTGTGGGATCAGGTCTGTGCTGATGCTGCTGTTCTCAGTCACGACTGAGATAAAGATTATCTGTCCACTGTGCTTCAAAATGCTCCAGAAGCCTTTTCCTGGAAAGAGCTGAATTTTGAAGTCACCCAGAGCAATCTGTGCGTGGCCACTGCTCTGATGACAGCAGACACCAGATTTTCGTCAGCCACGTGCAGGATTTGCAGGAGAGCAGCGAGAGGTGAGATGTTCTCACTGGCTCTGCTGAAGGATGTTCTGCAAGAGTCCAAAACCCCCAGGGAACAGAGACAGAAGGAAATCCCCAACAGTGGGAGAAGCCTCAGCTGGCACTCACACTTGTGTCAGCTATCAGAGGATCCAAAAATCCATCAAAACCCAGTCTTCTTAGGGAAACCTTCCCCTTCCAACTTCCAGAGTGTGGGATTCACGTGGGAACTGCAGTGTGCTTCATTTTGAAGCTCGGTTTCCAGCAGAGGGGATGTGGAAGCCCTACAGACTCGGAAGCGAGAGAGCAAATAAAAAAGCAGCGATTTCAATACGTTTTTACTAAAAATAATCACGTTTTAAACCCCAGTTGCCGCAGTTTTGGGCGTTGACTCACGGCTCCTGAGGCAATCCCGTAAGGGAAGGGGATCGTTACCGTAGGAGCTGAATAACTCCTGATTGGCACCAGAATTGCAGAAGTCTCACACACCAGGAGCTACTGCCGAGAAAATTTATGGACTCTTAGGAATCGCAGATCCATCCGAGAATCCGACAATTTGTAGACAGCCGTCGAACGGGGAAAAAAGGAAAAAAAAAGCTGCAAGAACCGAGTCCAAAGTCTCCGGATCAGCAAAGGATATGCACAAAATTCCCTTTCATGTTATTATTGGACTGGGCCAGACGTCCAGACACACCGAGTTACTCAAGCTTGCTCTCAGCTCCGCCGTAAATTTATATGGAATTTCAGGGCTACCTCAGAGGGGCAATATTGGCTTAAGGCGTTTCCATTTCAGAACCTTGTCCCACAGCAGACTGGTATAAATTTTTTTTTTTTTTT
>VWZP01003406.1:199132-209480 GCA_013396995.1 Dicaeum eximium
TTTTTTTTTTTTTTTTTTTTTCCCCGGTTTTAAGCTTTCTGAATGACTTTAGCTTCCCAAATCTTTATTGGCCACATATTCCTCTCCCAGCCCTCTCCAGCTCCACATTGCTGCGATCCAGAACCTGACTGTTAAGTCAGACTTAACACCAGTCTGCTGTCAGTAGATGCTACTGTGCTATTTATAAACCCTCTGCTACACACAGGTATTTATGGCACTGAGTAGGGTCAGGAAGAACAAAAAAAATAAAAGAGGGGAAAAAAAAGAAGGAAAAAAGTTCACTCCATTTTTATTAGCCCGATTCACAGCCAACCATATGGCCACAAACCGGGAGCCGCCAGCTCAGACAACTGGAGCAGCAGCGTTCCATGAATCCTGCAAAATCCATTAGATTGTGTTAAATATGTGGATATTTATCTCTGTGCTGAGAGACGGGTGTCAGATATTTAATAAATGATAACCAGTTCCTCCCTGAGCCCCCTGTGCTGGCCTTGTCCCTGATCCCAAGCCACAGCAGGAGGTCCTTTGCTCTCTGTGCCTCCTGAGGAGCTGCTGCCACTTCCCTGCCATCGGACTGTTCCCCAAAAAAGGTTTGTTTGCTGCAATAAATCATCCTGATGGAGATACACAGCCCTGAGTGGAACAGGAAGGATGTGCAGCTGTGCCTACAAGTGATGCTGGAGAGGAGACTCAGCCCCCTAAGCCCCTGCTAACCGTGGGATGTATTTTAGAGATTATTTCATGTCATTTTTTTGCTCTGTGTTGTTGGGTGTTTATTCCTCCTGTGGACAGTTCTTGAAAGTAATTTGAAAAAAAAAAAAAAAAGAAGCTTCTTTTAGATTTGTGAGGATGGAGGGTTTAGCCACCCACACTGGTAATATTGTGCACAACCAACAGAAGCTCAGGTGTTGGAGGTTCAGTCCATGTCCCAGCAAACCCCCACATCTCCCAAGGACCTGTCCCACATCCTCAGGGGCATGGTGCCCCACAAGCTCTGATGAAGCCCATCCAGCTTTGTGGAGATCCAGGCTCTGATCCTGGAGGGGAAACAGCTCCGTGAGTGCCATCCCAGGAACCTCCCGCCTCTTGGCACATCTCCTGAGCTCAGGCCTTCCAAGGAACCCACAGAGATCCTCCTGCAGGGCTCCTCTGGGTCCCTGTCCTGCCATGGATGTTGCCTCTTTATGGTGGCGTTCCCAAGGTCGTCCCCATTCTTTCTGCATCAGTTCCCTGTCTCTAAGATAAAGGTTCCTCACAGCCATCTCCCCCAGAGCCTGAGGGAGGTTCAATTAATAATCCTGGCCTCGGAGGGAGTAACAAAGAGGCGGAAGGACTGGGGGAGGGAGCAGCAGCGGTAGGAAACACATGGTCACGGAGCTGAGCCACGGGCAGAAATTCCCATCAGGGAACAATGCTGCACCAGCTGGGACAGGAGAAGGTGACCTCAGGGCTTTGCCTCTCCATCGCCTCCAGCCCATTGTTCTATTGTGTCTTTTGCAGGGAGTTCAAGGGAATAAACAGCATTTTCCAAGCCGGCTTCGCCTCTGGGATGGTTTTCTCCCCTGCTGGATTTATATGAGGGAAGAAATCCAGTGTTGATGCACTCAGCACCTGCCAGGGCGTGGGTTCAGAGAGGTCCTTACCCTGTCCTCAAGTGTCCTGGTGCTGGAGGGAGACAGACAGGAGTGAGCCAGCCCCAGTGAAATGAAGGATTCTGTTCCCAAAGGCTTCCCAGGGATCTTCAGCCCCAGCACCCCCAAAGGAGAGGGGTGTTTGAGAGTGCAGCTCCTCCTCTGCACCACAGCCGAGGCTGAGGCACCCTCAGAGCCTGCTGGTGGTGGGAATGAGCCCAGGGATGGAGAGGAACCATTGTGCTCCTTCCTACTTACACCTGGAACGATTCATCCCAGCACAACCCGGTCCCAAAGTTCCCTGATTATCCTCGAGCTTTTAACCTCCTTCCGGGCTGTTATTTTTGTACCTCCTTTTCTGCTGGCTTTTCAGAGCTCCAGAAGCAAAGCACTGCAGGGACCTGGAGCAGAGAAGTCCTTTGTCACCCACGGTGGAGCAGCATCTTGGGATGAGAGCTGGGAATGGTGTTGGCAGGGTAACGGAGCAGGGGAGAAGGGACCAAGGTTCAGTGACAGCAGAAATTGCAAGGACGTGAACCCCAAGCCATCCTGGAGGACTCAGTAGCTTATTTTAAATGTTATTTATCCCACACCCCTGTGCTATTAATCCCCAATCCATAAATATGAATTTTATGGACACCACGTCCTTGGCGGAGTACAACAAGAGACAATTTGGCAACTGAGAATAATTAAAATGTGGATGTGGAAAGGACCTTGTCTCCTACAAAAAAAGGCAACAGAGGAAACCAGGAAACATGAAAGTGATCAGCAAGGAGGGAGAGTGGAAGTGGGGAGGCCCAGGGGCAGGGAAGTGAGGGGAAGGAGAAAATGGGAGCAGGTCAGAGCAGCGTTAGCTGAGCCTTTCCAAGCAAAGGTTCTGCCAGCCAAAACAGCAGCAAGTCTGAAATCGGTTAGGGATTGTTTATTTATTCATACCACAGGATGTAAACTAATATAGTTCAATTCCCCTGGGAAAATAAAGCTGAATTTTAATTTTTTTTTTTTTTTTTGGTACATTCAAGAATACATTCATCCTTCTTTCCCCTTTTTTGTCAAGTTTGAGAGGCTCCAAAGAACCCTGAAAGAGTCATTACAGAATTCCTGCCTCTTCAGGGATGAGGAACAAGTTGTCCAGTGGAAGAGTGAGTGGTTGGTACCTTTGATATCCAGTTGTAAGGCATTGATGATGCCTCATGGTTCGTGTTCAGGAATGACTTTTCCACCCTGAACCACTTTATTTATTTAAGGGTTTGCTGGGCAGTAGATGTGGCTGACATTTATCTGTAATTAATCCCCCTGTGCAGCAGGTTCTGCACTCTCAGGATGAAATGTAGTTTGAGTAGGAGTTAATTGGAGAATTAAAATTTACCTCCTTGGCTGCAGTTTGGGAGTGTTGAAGGTTTCACCTCCCTGACACAAAACGAAAATGAAAACAACAAGCTCCCAAATTGCTCACTTAGGATAATCTGAATGGAACTTTATAGAAAACACAAATCCTTGAGGAGAAAATATCCCAGGACCTGCAGCTGAAAAACAAGGTCTGCAGGGCTGTGGAGGATAAACACCCCCCCAAGCCGGGCAGTCCTCTGGCCCTGCATCCCCAACCAAAAGAAAAACTAAAAAAAAACTACATTTAATTGACCAAAGTCCTGATTGTCTTTTCAGACACCCTTCTTGATGTGGTTGGAGATTGGAACCCTTTTGGAAAGCAACTTGACATTTCATAGCTGAGATATTTCCTCCATCGCTTTTGACTCTCGGGCCTCAATTATTTCCACCAGGAGAGCGTTTGCCAAGCGGATGAAATTGGAGCCTGAGTGGATGTTATAAAACCCAGGTAGCTCCGGCCCCTGTGCGTGATGCTGCCTCGTGTGTTTTCTCCATTTGACTTCTCCTGACTCATTCCAAGGCTGAGCATGGCACGGAGCTCCCTCGGCATCTCCGTGCTCCTGCACACACGTGGCCAGGTATTGGCTGGGGCTTGGTTCCTGAGCTGGAAAATTCCTTATGGTTTTTGCAGGGACAAATGATCCCTCCCAGTTGTGGAGGGAAAGGAGGGGAACTGTCCTGTCCTTCAACGGGTTTTTGATGGAAATTGTGCTCCTGTGCCAAACAATGGCTGAAAACATTTTTGAAGGACATTTATGGGGAGAATGTTGCAATTCTCTGGCTTTTTGTGCCCTGTTTGGTTCTGCGTGGGGATGGAAAATGGTAAACTTTGAATGGACTGCAGCCATCCTGTTTTACAGCTTAGAAAAACACCTCGTGCTGTCCCACCTACAGGACACGACTGCACCAACAGAGCTGGAGCTGCAGGAGCTCAGGAATCTGAGAATTTGGCTCTGGTGGTGGTGCTCAAATATGATGGTGCTCAAATTTACACTCTGAGGGGATCTTTATTTCTACCAGTGCTGAGCTTGGGACTGAGGGGGGCAAAGAATCATCTGGAGAGAAGGAAAAACCAGCTGGACCCTCTGCTAACTCTGAAAACGGGAGGTGACACAGGATCAGCTTCTCAGAGCAGCAGCTCTGTGCTGTCCTCACCGCCTGACCACGCCAAACTGATCCTTAAATATAAAATGCAGCTCTAAATTCATTTAAGAAGCCAGTGGCATTGAATGGTTGTGTGGTTCCCACCAGGAGTGGGAATATCTGGGGACAAAGCTCATCCCACTTGCCCAGGGATCCGAGATCTCCTGTTGCTGTGCATCCCACCCAGATTCATCTGGAAAAACAAGATGCAGATGCCCTGGAGCAACTGTGGTTTGTTTGGATCTGGCAGAGCTGATTACAGGATTGATGGGCCCGGGGAGGAGCGAGATCTGTCCTCTCTCCTGGGGGACTCCAGCCAAAGGCACAAGCGGTGATTTGTCTCTGCCAGCACTCGAAACTTGAGGACATTTCTGTAGGAAGTGACAGTGGCAAAACATCCTCTGGAGCATGTAAACAATTTTTCCTTATGCAGGATGGTCAAAATAAGAAGGAAGTTGTGTAAACATCTCTGGGCTGTCCCTGCTTCTCTCTCACTCCAAGCTGTGGAGCAGAGAGCTCTGCTCGGGAGCCAGAACGCGCTGCAACTTCCTCCTGATCCACCATCCAGCGCAAATACAAAACCAAATCATGTTTCCACGTAATCAATCCGTGTTGTTAGAGAGGAAAAGAGCCCTCAGCAGCCGAGCAGGAGACCTTGGAGTGTAACAGAGCTGTCCAAGTGCACAGGTGTGCCAAAGCGCTTCACCAACAGCGTGTGAGAAAGCATTCACATTGCTCCCAAACCATGGGAAAAACGCATCCTGTTGCCATTTCTGAGCCGTGCCACTGCTGAGGCTCTGTGCATTCTGTGCCTGTCTCCTTGCAGCCATCCCTGCCTGGAGATGAACTTTCCCTGATTTCTGAGCATTGTGCCCAGCCCAGCGCAGGTGTCCTTGTCCTGCTCCAACAGGGAACCACGGCCGTGCCAACCACAGCATTGGGCTCCTTCTTTTGGGCTGACTTGGAGCAGGGAAAATCGAGGAAGAGGCTTTTTTTGCTGCTTTTGAACTCTTCCCTTTCCCACGTGGATGCTTTGATGTGTGGATTTTCCCGAGCTGCAGGGAGAATGAAGATCTTCAGATCCAGGGGAGAGTGGGAGAAATGAGAAAGACCAGGATGGACTCTGGTTGTAGGAAACTTGGATATTGTGGTCACATTTAAATGAACAACATCACGAGGGAAACAGAGAAGTGACTGTGAAGGAGAATGACAGACATTTATTGTTTAATTGTCCTGAAGTGCTTTTATATTTTTTGGCTGAAGTGAAAGTGTATCAACAATTTCCACTTGAAATGTTCTGGAGATACAAGTGGCTTTCCTTTTCACCAAGAAAAGACTCGTGCAACTTTTTTGACTCAAAGCGCCTCATAAAAGAACAACAACCAGGAAGGAAAATATGTTTTTACTCTCAGGATGTTAAAAATTGCTTAATTTTGACATTTCAAGCAGACTGTGGGATGGGCAACTCCTTCCTTCGTGCAGAGGACATCAGAATAGCAGCAAGGAGATTCTACCTCAGACTCATCTCAAAATACCCAGGGGCTTTCTCACAGTCCAAGATGTGCCTTTCTTGATAAGAATAATAAATTCAGAGCAAAAGTATTGAAGCAGCGTTTGAGTTTGAACACATGAACTGCCAAGCTGTCCTTAAAGAAGTTTTTAGCTTCAGTTCAATTCACTGAGAGCTTCCAGCTCCTGAATTCCCCAAAAGGAAAGTGAGGATACACCAGACAGACAAAAAAACCTGGAGTTTTCACAGCCTGCTTCCAGAATTGCTAATGTGGCATCCGAGCAGCGCAGGAGCAGCCAGCAGAAGGGATGGGAGCTGTGCTAGGTCTGAGCTCAGGGCTCTTTGCTGTGGCATCATCCAGACCCCGTGGGAAGTTTCCTCTCAGCTGGAGGGCAGGGGCAGAGGCCAGGTGACAGATCCAGCACGGGAGGGTGAGCACCAGAGTGGCCTGGCAGGAGTTTTGATCTTGCTGTGAGATGTGACAGCGGATTTATGGCAACCTGAGCCCCAGGTGGGACCAGCAGAGCGTGGCCCTCCCTTCCTGCCTGAGGAAAAGCTGCTCCCAGCACTCAGCAGCCAGTCCCAGCCTGCCTTGGGTTTCATCATTCAGATATTGAAGGCACAAGGAGTTGCAGCCTAGGCAGAGTTTATGGGAAGTTAAGGACACTCAAGTCATGACTTAATTTCCACCAACGCCAGAACTTCCTGAATTTTCCAGAGATTGCAAAAATATCATAGCAAATAAAACCAGGATTTGAATTAGATTTTTGCTCATTTTTGTGGAGCTGCTGGGGCAGTTGGTGACATTAGAGCAGATCCAAGGGACGTTTCTATATCACAAGAATATTTTCCAGACATTGTGTTTTCCACTCCAAACCAGCAATTCTTTGCCTATTGACCATTCACTTCCAGTGATCCATCTGGGAGCGTGTCATGATACAGCAACCCTTGTTTTCAAACAGAATCACTCGTCTGGCCTGTCAGCTTGCAGACAACCACCACAAAATCCTGAGGAAGAGCTGACCCTTGACAGTGGAGTGATCATGGTCATCACCATCACCACAGAATCCCAGAATGGTTTGGGCTGGAAAGGACCTTAAAGCTCATCTCATTCCTCCTCTCCCTGCCATGGCAGGGCCACCTTACACTAGCCCAGGGTGCTCCGAGCCCCATCCAGCCTGGCCTTGGACACTGCCAGGAATGTTTTATTCTTCATTTTCTTATTTTACAGTTCTGCAGATGGAACATCCCCCCCATTCCCAGGCTTGACCCCTGAACAAACCCAGGCTTAGGAAAGGGATTTTTTCCAAGGACAATTGTTACAAACTCTGGGGACAGCTGAGAGCAGCGGGCTCATTGTCCCCTCAGAGCAGAGCTCAAACCCCATGGAGTGACAGCCCCAAAGAATCCAGAATCACCCTGCAGGTGCCTGCCTGCCTTGGGAGGCTCCAGGATCTCAGCTCCTCTGGCTGAACCAACTCCCCCTCCCAGCAGAGTGGCAGGGAAGGGGGACAGGACCAAAACCCTCCCCTGGCACTGTCAGTGCAAACAGGGAAGTGCTTTGTCCCCATGACCCTGTTTTCAACCACAGGGCATTGCACAACCAGCCTTTTAAAAATAAAACTCCTTTTAAAACACTCTTTATTTTCTTTTTCTTTTACATTGTGTGAGGCTAAGTGAAAGCAGCGATTTTTTTTTTTTTGCCATATTTTGCTTTAAACCAATGAAACTTGATGTTTATAGCAGTCTAGGAGCTGGAAACCCAACTTGAGAAACGCTTAATGTTTAGATCTACTTTGTGGTTGGAAAAAACAACTTTTTAAGCGCTCCAGCAAGTGGAAACAGCCACCCCTTGTAAACAAATCTTTAGCATTAAGATATTTCTTAGCAGCGGAAAACCTTAAGTGCAGGGAGACGTTTTTGTGAGGCATTTCAAAGTGATCAGAGGCCGCTGGCAGAGCCAGGCTCTGTCAGCAGGGACGTCAACGATCGATGCAGATGAAAGAGTTTCCATCCAGGATGCTTGCTGGGTGTTTGTTTCCCAGTCCTTTACTGTATTACACACATCACTCACATCCACCTCGGGCTCCACTTCAAGCCCACGTTACTCCAGTTTCGTGTTTTGGGGTCAGGGAAGTTAAACCAACACAAACAGCGAGGAGTCGGGCAGCAGAATGAGAAATGTTGGTTGTTTTCTGCAAGTACAGTAGAATTTCCCAGCCGTGAGATAAAGGCTGCCAGATATTCCAGCAGTGACCTTGGAAAAATAATACAACAACCTGCTCAGGCCGTGTTTTGCCTCCAAAACCTCGTTTCAACCCTAGTCATGTGCTCTGGAGCTGCTGCCCTGCCCGTGGGGTGAAGTGTCCCTGAGCTCAGCTGTGCTTGGGAAGTTTTATTTCTCAAAGGAGCAGTGGAAGTCCCATCACCAGACAATTAAATGCATCCGACTGGCTGCTGGCAGGAAGGATCGACTCAGAGGTCTTTTTCATCTTTTGGGCTTTAAATTTGCTGCCTGGACGGGGCAGGGCCACTTCCTGGGGGAATGGTTCAGTTGGGAGCAGCTGGGATGGGACAGCACTGGCCTCCTGCTGTCCCACCATGCCATGGGTCCCCTTCTCCCAAAAGTGGCCAGAAACTGGGAAAAGATCCCGTTGAGGTGGGAATCTTTGCACAGCCACCAGTCACAGAATCAGCCAAAATTGGGAAAAGCTCCCACTGAAGTGGGAATTTTGCACATCCAGCTGTCACAAAATCAGCCAAAATTGGGAAAAGCTCCTCTTGAGGTGGGAGTTTTTGGACAGCCACCACTCCCAAAAGTGGCCAAAAACTGGGAAAAGCAGTAGGAATTTTGCACAGCCGCCGGTCACGAAATCAGCCAAAAACTGGGCAAAGCTCCCATCAAAGTGGGAATCTCTGCACAGCCACCACTCACAAAACAGACAAAAATTGGGAAAAGATTGCTGTCCCCTTCTCCCAAAGGCAGCCAAAACCTGGGAAAAGCTCCTGTTGAGGTGGGAATTTTGCACAGCCTCCCACGCACGGTGGGCTTGGTGGGAGGTGGGATTTAGGAAGTGCAGTCCCAGCACCAAAGGGATGCTGTGGCAGCACATCACGTTTTTGTCTTCTTTTTCTGCCTGTGTCAGGGTTGGATTGAACACGTGAGATGGTATTTCATGTTTGGACTCAGATATTTATTAGCTCTTATCTACATCACAGTCTCACAAACCTGAGTTCTGCAGCACTTCACTCACAAGCTACAAAATGTCCCCATATCTCTCTACAAGGCCTTTTAAGGATAAACTGTCCAATTAAGAAATGACATCTAAATTATTTTTACTTTTAACCCAATAACAACCACCCCTGCCCCGCAATGAGGACTTTTCTGTCCAATCACACAACTCCACCCAAATCCGTGGAGAAGAAGGTGAAGAAGAAGGAGCAGCCTCCACCCTAAAACCTCCATTTGCTTTATATCCATTCCTGTATTCTAAAACCTTAAACTCTGAGTTTTCCACTCTGTGATGTCACACACTTCTATTCACACCCCACACCCACAATCCCAGTGCTATCACTCAATTTTGGAATTTTCTCCACGGGCTCAGGTCCAGTGCAGTGTTCTCTGGGGGTCAGTGCCTGGCAGCACAGAAATCTGAAATCCTCAGTGTCCAGAGTTCCAGCAGCAGAGAGGTGCCCGTGTGTCCCTGTCCCCAGAGGAGGTCCCCATGTGTCCCTCTCCCCAGACCAGGTGCTCATGTGTCCCTCACCCCAAAGAAGGTGCCCATGTGTCCCTCACCCCAACAAGGTGCCCACATGTCCCTGTCCCCAAACCAGGTGCCCGTGTGTCCCTCACCCCAACGGAGGTTCCTGTGTGTCCCTCACCCCAAACCAGGTGCCCGTATGTCTCTGTCCCCAAAAGAGGTTCCTGTGTGTCCCTCACCCCAAACCAGGTCCCCATGTGTCCCTGTCCCCACAGGAGGTTCCCGTCTGTACCATGCCCCAAAGGAGGTGCCTGTNCCTCACCCCAAAGGAGGTGCCTGTGTGTCCCTCACCCCAAAGGAGGTGCCCATGTCTCCCTGTCCCCAAAGGAGGTTCCCATGTATCCCTCACCCCAAAGGAGGTGTCCGTGTGTCCTTGTCCCCAGAGGAGATGTCCGTGTGTCCCTCACCCCGAACAAGCTCCCCACGTGTCCCTGTCCCCAGAGGAGGTGCCCGGTGCCAGGCGCTGCTGGCCAGGCTGGGAGCAGAAGCCATGTCCAGCTCTCTGCTCCTGCTGGGTCATTTCCTCCGAAACAATTGGAGCTTTGATGCCGCTCTGTGAGCCAGGACCCGCCGCTGTTCTCACTGGGCGCCCTCGGCGGGGCTAAAAAAAACCCCCCGAGGCACCAACAATGAGCGCGGAGAAGCCGCTGCCGCTGAGTCAGCCCCTGCCCCAGGTTAGGTAATTTCCTTGCATAAATCTCTTTTCAAGGAGGGCTTTAAAACAGACCTTAACCAGGACCAGACTTCTCTCCCCTGGATTTGATCCTGAGGAAATACCTGATAATAAACAAATACCTTGCTGGGATCCTCAGCCTTGCCAGAAATGACAGTTGATTTAAAAATCACTTTTTTCTTTTTTTTTTTTTTCTTTTTTTCCCTTCTGTTTTTTCACTTTATCCTTTTTTTAAAAAAAA